>OX104128.1:30039346-30643684 GCA_944470555.2 Heterobilharzia americana
GCTAAATTCCATAGTTTGGTCCTGGTCATAAGTAAAAGAAACTTCGTTCAATCGCTTTCCTATTGAATATGGAATATTTGCAGCACAGACTGTGTGTAAGATGAACTTGATTTCTTAAGAGGTACGCTTTCTGAATGTCGCTACCCTAACCAATTTGTTAACGAAAGTATACAAAACCACTCACTGACTCAGTTTCTAAAAAGACTTTGTTCACGTATTTGGAACTTAGGGATTTGGTAGTATCAAAAGTATTTAAAAGTCGTCTTTCTAGATGGATCGATAAAGCATCCTTCACATCCAAATTTTGTTTGGCCCTTACTAACTGTAAGTTATTCTCTGCGCATGTGAAAGACAAGCTCACCTGTCGAACCTCTTTTAAATGAATCTACCAGCTTAATTTCTCACTTGAAGCGGAGTACACCGACTGTAGCCAAAGGCTGATTAATGTGTATAAGACAGCATATTCCAGCTTGGCTTTATAAGCGGGAAAGGGAATGCTTTAGAAGTTCTATCCTTGAGTATTTAATCTACCGAAATAATGTTTTTAAGGTTGTGTATAAAATTTGCCCAGATATTCCAAGTTTTCTTCGTTTTCAGCTGCTAAAAATAACAGACGCCTCGGCTTTTTATGAAGTGAATGAGACCTGAACTCTATGGACAAAATAAGTATGTAGAGTCTTTGCCTTCGCCTTGACTTTAACTTGATTTTACTTTGTTTTTCTTGATTTTTCCTCTTCATAGAACGAACTTCACACTATCTTTTATCGTCATTGCCACTGTTATCTTCTGATGTAACTTCAATCAGTCTATCCAATAATTAAAACTTTTAGCAAAAAACACATTCATTTTATTGTAACCAGCCTGTCTAGCTCACGACACCTTCTCCTTTATTTGTTGATTAGCTTGATACCATCGACAATACCAAAAACCCGGGAATAAAAGCTGTGGATTTTACTGCTGACTTAAATGGAAGGTTGTAGACGACTCTTGTCATTAATCACAGTGAGGTGATCTAAGCACCCGATAACTGCCCCGTCTTTAAGGCTGAGTCTTAAGTTGAATTATATGTTAGTGAAGTCTTCATTGAATTTTTTAGATAAAATCATTGTCAGTATTAAAGGTAGATTCTTTGGTGTAGGGAGGTAACGTCTCTAAGTGCAACACTGGGCAATGCGGGTTCCAATATGAGATGAGAAATAAGTTCCACCGATATACCTTGCTGACGGGTGTTAAGAAGCATGACACGTAGGTCTAAAGGTTACTGTCGATTGCCTTCAGCCAACTGACATTATACCTAAACTATATGATGCATCGAACTTACTGTCGTTAAAATCATTCCTTTTACTCACATAATTAGATACTTTGATATTTCCTTCACTTCTGCATATATTCTTATAAATTTACTTTTGAACCATTCATTTTGTAATATAATTTATCTTTAGATAAGCTTACTATTCTGAACTCAACAACCAATCCAGTAGTAATGAGCTGTGACGTTACAGAAAGAATAGATCAGTGAAATATTCATGATTCCCGTTGTGATATCAAAAATAGGTTCAGCAAAAAGATATCTGAATTAATTAGTCTCATCTATCTTACGTAGTCCTTTGTTTGCTCATTAGCTTTCCCATATTTTTAGCCCTTTGTAAGCTATATGCATCCAATGAACTACCTGAAAATCCTACTTAACGATTTTTTGTCATTATTCATCCTCTATATCTTCATTAAGTGTAAAACTTGGGCAAAGATGGTAGAATGTAACTCTACATTAGATTTGTTAATCTGATTTATAATACACAGTGATACAGTAGTATTTACCTGATGACGTTCCGAGCACAAAATATTGCTCATATTCATATCAATGTGAGATGATATGACGCTTTCCTCACACATATATACTCAGTAGTAGGCGAAATCCAATTCGCTTACGAGGGGGTAGAAAACGAACAAGGAGAATTACCTATATTAGATTACAGGATAAAACGAAGGACAGGTGGTAGTTTGAATACTACTGTTGACAGGAAATCGACACATTTTAACAGGTACCTCATCCAACGTCAGTTAAAGCAGGTTTTGATCAGATGTTTAAAATGATCCAGCTATAAAACTGACTAGTTAGTGCAAGAACCTAAACAAGGAATTGAAGCACGTAAAAGAAGCACTAATGATTAACAGTTATCCTCTGCAGTTTATTAAGAAACTCATTCGAAAACACGAGTACAAACAAATAATAATGACAACATGAGTAGAAAGGAGTTCACAGCCTCCATTGTGTTACTCTATACGGAAGGAACACTAGGGTTTTTACGTAGGATCCTCAACAAAGCTAGGATTAGGGTGACATTTAAACCTACAAACTCACTTAGAGATAAGCTTTATCGGCTTAAGGATACGATAGAAACAATTCAGTAAAATAATCTGATCTATCAGATTCCGTGTAATGATTGCAAGGTCAAGCAAATAGGCAAAACTATCCAGGTCTGTCGGGATCAGTTAGAACAGCCGAACATAGGAATGTAGCTAAATATGGAGTGATAGACCTGAATTAGATCAATAATCTAGAGAAAAACTCGGCTATTGTAATGCATGCATTAATACACAACCACACAATAGGGTGGGACAAAACCACTCTAGTTAAGTTCAATATAATTAAGTGGGGGGAGAGATTGATCATTGAATCTTCATTCATCGGATCAACACCCAACTCATGTAATAGGAATGATGCAACACCTATACCAGAGATATGGAAAACTTTACTACCAATAGAAACAAATAATATGAGGTAACAGGACTATGAAAATTCGATGTCGATAGTAGTGTGATTACATTGATATGATAATGAGCAACAATTTATGCTCGAAATATCGTCAGGTAAATAATACTATATCACTCTACATCTTCAACTGATGACATTGTTATGACTCAGTGTCGTGGGATTTCTACCATTCATTATTTAATTCCCACACACAGTCCAGTATTAAAATATCCTGCATTTTAAACTGCTACTAGTCTATGTGACTGGATAGCACTTAAAACTATGAGATTACTTGGGGGTATTTTGCATAAGATATTTTCAATCACAGGATGAACAAATTTACAAACTATGCCGTCCACTCTGAGTAATTTTCCAACTGCCCACCTAAGGTGTCAACAGGGGTTTTTATTTGCAAATTGATAATCCTACTTTGGGTAAAGTGGTCTATGCAAGACAATTAATCAGATTCAGGTGGTGTAAATTTGTTCATGTTCATGTACTCGGCCTCAAAAGAGCGAAACGACCGTAGCGTGTTCAGACCACTCTGATCTGACTGGTGAGACCTGAAAATGAGCCTGAGTGGGATTTAGCTACTTAAATTGTTCAATAGTAGTACATGTTTTTAAACATAACTGTATGTACAGCACTTTTCTGATTGTGTAACTGCGTTAAAAAAGGGAACTTTTCATTTCAAATCTCATTATTCGTTATTGGCTAGTTTGTCACACTTGGGTTTCATTGCATCCAGGTTTTTGAGATATCCACTGCTCAAAAGTCCAAAACATTAATAAAATAGAAGTAAAGCAAAAACACATTTGTAGAATGAAGTGAAGTCCTACTTTTTTCACGACTTTCCATCGACTGCAGACAGCAGAAGGTTACGAAGAATTAGTAGAAGTAATAAATAGATCAGGAAACTTAGAGACGTACTGAAAGACAGATAATGTTCCTCAATCTGAGATATGTTGAAAATAATGAGAAGGTGAGTCTAAGTGATGTGAGAAAACAAAAAGTACAAGTTATAACTGACATCTCTGACAACTTATGTACTAACAGATATGACGGATGACTTTGTTAAAGCAGTTAAGAGAAGAGGTAAGAATGTAGAGGTTAAACAGCTAAGCAACTGCATAGGCGCCTCATTAGTTAGAAAATGATTTGATAACTGGTAGCCAGGTATCTCCTTACGTACACAAAAGTTCGATGGAAAATACCTGACTGCTATGTTATAGATGATGATTACTCGATTTTGACTTCATTGTTTGTTATCTTGAGGTTTCCATTTGTTACCTCGTTTCCACCAGATATCTACCAACTATATACATTAAAAACTTACTCTCTTTCTAACACATGTTTTAAAAAGTGAGCAAATGCGCTTTTCTCAGTTCTTCTTATGTATTTTCTTCCAAAAGTACATCTTAATTCGAAAATGCAGTTGAAGGTGATACATCTACCTTAGTTCGAGTTTAAGAGTACTCATTGGTGTCAACTGATCTCAGTTTAACAGTTGGGAAGATCATTTTCAGTGCATCTTTCGTCCATTTAGTCATTCTTTCTGAAATCCTATCTCCACTGAATATCAGAAGAATAAAGTTCTGGATTGCTTTCAACAAACACATATTAAGATCTTTCGGTATAATTTTTTCTACACTTTATAATAGACTTCGTAGAGTTTTCACTATCCCTAGGAATTTTCTACACTGCAGTAAATTCCTTCTTCAATTTGTTCTTTGAATATAGTTTCCTGATTCTATTGAAAAGTATCCTAACTAAGCCTTACTTGTAACTGATAGGCAAAAAAAGTACTGTATTTCAACTACTGACTAGTTAACGTACTTCTGCTATGAATGACTTTCTGGACTATATCAGTATTCGAAAATTTCTATCTGTTTTCATTTTCAAATTCATGTTGGAATGGAATTATTTGAAAGTTATCATCAACATACCTGTGATGATGTATCGGTTCAATGTTCAAGGGATTCAGTGTATCCATTCGAAATGAAGAATAGTGATGTTAGATGGGATAAGTCTATGCCGTAATCCAAAAGTCACTTCTTCCGCTGACCAGCAGGATTGATTGTTAAAGTGAAGCTGAAGAAAAGCAGTAATTATTTCAAGTTGGATTGTAGTAATGAAAGTACACCACATTGCTTACATATTATTTTGATAACCATATCTGCTTTTAGGCTACAAAACTGTACAAAAAAAGAAAATAACAAATAAATGACATCGTCATATTATGTGATATATTCAACTAGTCTCGTTCCCAAGGTAACTGGAATGATCCCTTTTGATAGGTTACAATGTCTTGCAGTTATGGTCTGTATGCAGCTTATGGTAAGCCGTAAATATGATCAGTTCGCTTTATCCTACAAGAAATTTTGCTCTTAGTTTTACCGAAATTATCAAGGAAACAAAAGTAATGGAGTCAGTCGAAACAGTATTTTAATGGTCATTGGTTCGTATCAATAATTTCTCTGTTCTTTTTGTTATGGTGAAAACTATTTTCGTTGCATAAAAGGTACATAGTTTCTTGTGAATTATGAAACTTTTTTCGATAGGGCTCCACATCATAGACTAATTACTAATTTATTTTTTTGTTTTCTCCTTCTTTTAATTGTCTAAAGTTAGTGTTTTTGTTAGTTAGTAGAAACACGGTCGTTGTTGTTCAAAGAATTGCATGCATCACTATCTTTACTTTGACTGTAAAAAAGTTTCTTTTTATTATTTCCATGAATATGTCTGGACCAGATATCTTCTTGACAATACAGCTTTGATTAGGTAGGAGGTCTTAGTCAGCAACTTAAGACCAGTTGAATGACGAAATGGAAAAAAATCAAAAGTAATATATATTTCCGTTCCAAAATTTTCAAACTTTTCTGTGATATATATATATATATATATATATATATATATATATATATATATATATATATATATATATGATCATTAGGAGTTTAATAGTTCATTGGAAATTTAGAAAGAGTAAGTAGTGTGGAGACTGCGCATGAAATTACGTATAAACCATTTAAACTTAAATTGATGCTTCATTTTTATAACCTTTCTTAGACATTTTGTACATCCTTCCAAATGCATGTAAAAATGAATGCTGTTTATCTGTACAAGTTGAATTTTTGTTTTTAGAGCTATCATGGCACTTCTGCTTCTTAAACCTGGAAATATACTGTACTTCTATCTACTCAGAGTTATACCTCCGTTTACTATTGTTTGACGTGAACATTCATTGATCATCCTTGCATTTTACAGGACCTCTTATTCTACTTCCAAATATCACAACAATCAAACCAACCAACGTCAACTCTGCAGTGTTGACGATTATCGCCTTCTGAACTCATATTGGAGTATACTAAAATTGTGGTGGATAGTACCGAACAGATAATATTCAGATAACCGATTATTATTCATAACACTGGTATTGCTATTTCTCATTATTACACATAACTTTACATATTTGTGTATTATTTTATCTATTTTAATGAATTATAATTAACTTGATATTGCTTTGGGTCAGCTACAGCATTCATTTTGTTGCATAGAGCAGAACCAAAACCTTTTGATCATATCATTTTAAACATTTGATAGACTTTTCTCTACATGATTAATTTAGGCCGATCATTTTCTGAAATGCCGTTTAGTTTCGCATTCATATTGATTTACAAAGGACCACTGATTAAGAGAAAGCTCTTGGTCAAAACTCTTTGAATTCACATGGGTTTTCATGTGATATTAGTAGGTTATGAAAACCAGAATCAAGTGAATGATTTCTCCACTGGTCAGTCACTTAGGTGAGTATCATTAACTTCAGAAATAAGAATGAAGTAAAACAGATACTTCATACAGTTCCTTCTATAAATTTGAAATGAGAAAGGACAAGTGTTGTAGCACATTAACATGGATCAGTTTCATTTTGGAGCTTCTAATAAGTTGCTGATAGCGTCAACAAGTCCACTATTAAAGTACACGAAAATTAAAAATTGTTTGAGGATTTTGTGAAGATGCCTTGATATTGTAAGTAGTTTCATTTTTCAGCAGTGATGGGCATTGGTTAGCAAGAAAATCCAGAATGTGTACTTCATTCTATTTAGGACTCATCAACCGAACACACCTGCATCTTGATAAAGGATGTTGTCCCCATTGAGTCTTGAATGCATCAGTCATTGCTCCAAACACCCTAACGTTATTATCTAGGTTACTGAGTTACGATATTCACTTCTTGTTTGACGGGTGCACTTTGTTGCTTTAGTTTCTAGTTTTTCATAGTTAGTTTGATTGAATTGATCAAATGAAAAGTTTCTAATTAAAAAAATTTAAGTCATAGATTTTTCTGCTAGACACTAGCCATCATTACTACTAACTAAGTTGCCTAAGGATCGAAAGCTTAGAAACATATTCTAGGGATCAGAAACAGGGTTGGAAAGCAAACTGAGACGAATATGTACGGATATTCAAAAAGCAACAAACTGTGTTGCGTAACAAACATAGAAATCTAAAAGGTAAAAGGATCGCATACAGAATATCAGAATATTGCTGTGGTAGGGATACATAAACTCGGTCTTAGTTGCTTAATCGCTATTACTTTCTTGAAGTGAAACAAGCTTGATTCATTGGCTTTAAATGATAACTAAATATTTTGCTATTGCTCACTTTGAGAGACTGCACACCTGAAAACTTGTGTACCTCATCGTTTTTGAAGCCAAAACTTATAAAGGAAAAAGTCGAAAATATATTTCGTTTCTCACTTTGGGTAGTATTTTTTATTATTTTCCCCTGGTAATTACCAACGAGTTTCTGTAGAGATATATTATCATGGAGACATCCTTATTTATTCTTCAAGCTTCTCTTTTGAGTTAAGACTTCGAAAGAGATTTGTAAAGTATCTTCACTAGCACTTTCTTTTAGCTCAACTGCCGCAGTTAATGTACACTCCACTTTAAGGATTGTTACAATGAATGAATCTTTATGACTAACATTTGGAGTTAATCGAATTCCGAAATCACCAAGGTGAAACTACTCATTCTATTCTTATTCCATTCTAGGTTCTACAATCTGATTTACTTTGTTGAATGCTCTTAACATATGAAATGTATAATTTACTTCGTTGTGCCTAGAAGAGGAATCATGGAAGCGCATTTCCTCCTATTTGGGACTTGTCAGCTGGATGTACCTGGATAACAATTTGGCGTTTGAAGGGTGGGGACAACATGACTTACTAAGGTGCAGGTATATCAAGCTGATGAGTTCCAAACAAAACGAAACGCGAATCCTAGATTCCTCTGCTAGCCATAACCAAGTAAATTAGCATAATAAATATTGAGGCAATATCAAGGCATCCGCATAGGAGCCCTTATGTCCATAGAGGTCGAAAAATTCGATTCGGTAAAACAACTGAGAATTACAAGCGTATCAACAAATAGATATGAGGTATGTTTACAGTAATTATAGATAAGGAGTGCATCACCAGAATACATACTGTATAGTATCTGTCCTATTGCACATTTCATACTCGTTTATTCAAAGTTCCTCATAGTGATATAAACTAGGATGGAACCCAAGAACTACCCTTCAAAAATTCATCAACTTAAAAAGTAACAATTTCATAAGCTTGTTCGGACTTCTGTATAGATACATTATTCAAAAGTTTAGTTCTATCTAATAAATTTGTCTTCTTATTTAGCCGTAAGTTTATTATCCCTTGATAGAAGCCCAATAAAATGAATAGGATAATTTGGTTCCATTCAATAAAAAGATCTGAAAGTGTTAAAGTCTGACAGAAATAATGTCGTAACTAATTAGATAGATACAATTTAGTTGTATCCATACACTACATATGCATATTTCATAAATTCAGTTGAGTAAATAAATGGTTATTCATATACGTCGTTTCATTAGTTTTCGTCCACATCTTGAATAATTATTGTAGGAGACTTACTCACCTAATTTGCATAATTGGTGACTGCGATATGGCACAATCCATCCATTTTAACAGAAAATAATAGTGTAAACCTGTTTGGTTGCCTGTGATTACTCATCTGAGAATTTGTTACCATATCATTGGAAATGCTGCAAAAGAAACTTGGTGTTGGTTTTCATTGATATTCAAGTACTTCAGTGCCCAACTATCTAATAGGTTCTACAAATTCAGTGGTTCATGGACTATTGGACGAGAATATTCTATGGATATCGGTAGTGTCTCAGTAGATATCTTAGTCAGTGTTCATCGACTTGTTAAAATTAGAAGATACAAACGCTCAAGAATTTCAGTAGTTTATGGACTTTAAGGCCTTCCCAATCTTGTTGTATGTCTGTTCCAGAAATCTTTTCACAAGAACTAAGCAAATCACATCATTTTCTACCCAGTGCTATTGTCGTATATATTCGGAAATTTCTTAAACGGTTGTTCTTTCCCTTCGGAATAAGGAATGCCTTGTCAGCTTGGATTCTCATACTTTATGCTGATACAATGGTTCTCTTTCAAGGATATGGGGCAATGTCACCTCTAAGAATAAAATGATGCTTGCCATTAGTCATAATACCTGAATAACTTAACATATTTTCTTGTTATTAGAAAAATCTTTGACATTCATGACCATCTTTGTTGAGTGTTCTGATTTTTTTCTTCTAATGTATTCAAAAACATTGACCACTCATTTTGTTTGACTTCATTCAATTTGCTTATACAACCATATTTAACCTCTTGTCTCGATTAGTGTTACCATTATATTTTGTTTTGGATAGGAACTGCAGTAGCCGTCAAAATTGAAGGTTTCTAACTAAGTTTTGTAGATATATTTTGTTGTTAAGAACAACTCCCACGGGGTTCACTTACTATTTGATTATACATTCGTTTTTGGCAAACAATTGTTTTAGATTCAGTTGGTTTCGCTTTAGGTTTTGGGAACTCTGAAAATTCGTATCTTCATTACGCGCTACTCAGTGGATTTGACGTAACAATCTTATTTTATAGGACTTAGTCGAATTTTGATCATAATTCTCTAACACCTTATTGATTACTTATTCATCTGCACTACTGACTAGTCGTTAAAATAACGATGAACAAAAATTGTTTTTTCTTGTTGATAGAGCAAGTGATGAATCAATTATTTTAATGGATTAAAAGTTTTATACAATGATAAAGTGTACTTGCAAGGAGAAGCAAAACAATCGAAAATGATAACAAAGCAATGTACTTAACTGAGAATGATAAAGTAGTTTCATCTGCCTGTTGCAAAAATGTATATAAGTCATTACGTTAGTTGGGCTGGTTTTATGTCTTATTTATGTGTGGTAATTGTACACTGAGAGAAGGATGAAATTATTGTCTTTTATGACAGTTTACTTTTTAGTAGCTGGGGTATATTGCTATCCACGTGGAGAACAACCTCGTGATTATGATGAAAGGTCTCCTGGTTATGATAATAATGACCGTGATTATGATAAAAATGACTACTGGCATTCAAAATATAGTGACGATGATGGTTATGGTGATGACATTGACTACACTCCTTACGGTGACAATTATCACTATAACCACGACAACAGTTTTCAAAAATATGATGATAAACCTTCTAAATACGATGGTTATGACGATAAATACTACGAAGATAAAAAGCCTTACAAGCCTGTTTATAAAGACAATTATGACAATGAATATGGAGAATACGAAAGAGATGACCAGAAGTACGATCAGTACAGTGGTGAAGGTGGTAAACTATCGCATTACGACGACAGTTATAATGGTGACTATGAAGATGATCATAATGAATACGACGGACATAGTCCACCTGGTAACCGCGAAGTACAGTACAGGGATGAAGGCAGTGATAAAGGTGATTCTAATCATGATGGTGTTAATAGTCTCATAGAATCAGACTAGAGAACATTACGGATAAAGACTGTAATACATAAGATGTGAAACATTTTACAAATATAACTGCATCAATCTACTTCACTTTTCTCACTAATTTGACTGATGCCACTCAAAAAAGGATATTTATTTTACTACAAAGTAGTTAATTTTCTACATTCACATGTTGCTTTTAACTGAATATGACAAAATATTTCTTTCAGTAAAGAATGCATCCGACCAGGTTCATATTTTTAACGGTTATTAGACTTTTTATACGACAATATTTTAATATTACCACGTTTCGCTGTGTAAGTCACAGCTTCTTCAGCAGAATATACGGTTTCTTATTAACACCACCATTTTGATGTTGGAAGTGCAACCAATGAATAAATAGCATGAAACACGATTCAATGACGGGGCGTTTTAGAAAGTATAAACATAGGTGAATACATGCACACAGAATACAGAAGATACTTGAATTTGTGGACTTAACGCTATAACCCATAACAAGCACGACAACACTCGGGGATAACTTTTATCCCCACACGTTTCATCTCTATGTTTAAATATATAAAGAAGCAGCCGTTTACGTATCAGTGCGCTCAACACCATTCAATATTCACTTAGAAATGGCGAAAATCTGTTTTTCCACCTAGGAATGTAATATTGCAAATTAACCATTCAGAATAAAGTGTAAGTAAAGCTACATGTAGTAAAAAACACTGTCCTTAGTTGCTTCTTAATTTGTAGAATAAAAATAGAGAGATATTATTCCTGTATTCCGCATGTAGAAACCTTAACATCAGAACTTAGCTGCCTCTTGGTACACGATATAGGAAATGGAAGTTGTCTAACTTAGAGTTAAGTACCATTTTCAAATTTGGAGGCAGTTTGAGGGTAAGTGGATTCCGACGTCACTACTGTGCCTATGCTTGTGTGGGTTTTTCTTACCTTGCAGATGGTACTCATTTTAAGGAAGATCGCCATCTTCATCTGCTGATAGAACATCAACAATAGCCCCGTATCACACTGTAGGTTATCGAGTTTTGTGCACCAAGTACACTGAATAAATTAACTCCTCCTGACACTGTTTAAACCACTGCAGTGTATCCCGTAGTCTGATTCTTTGTGTACGCGCATTTTCTGAAATACTTCCAACTCGTCACAATAAAATTAGAAGAAACAACATCAAAAGTGGAAGTAGGCTCTAAATGTACAACGACATGTCAAATGACTGTCTATACAGCCGTTTTCTAAGTGAGAGAATACTTTCTCTTGCTTTTATCCGCTACCCAGACGGTAAAAACTTTTGATGCACTCCGTAACCAAGGATAGAATTTATGGTAAAAAACGTCAGGAGAACTTAGGGCATCGTAACGGTTGCTCCTCAGTTCGCGAAAAATTTTACAGACCATTCCACAATTCCTTAAATTAGGCCGAGACTTCCAAAACCATCCCACATTTCTCAAAGTCAGTTTAGAGTTTTTGTTAGAAGACTTTGTGGTTCCCTAAACCCTCCTGAAGTTTTGACATACCATTCTGCAGCTCTCTAGGTGAGCCAGAAGTTATACTTCGAACTTCCCATTACTCTACAGCTGGCCTGGTGGTATTAATGCCAACTAAAAGAAATCAGTGCTTTTGAATTGCAACAGAAGCAGTTTATTTAATTTAGGGATTTCATTTCAACTCAACAGAAAACACTGCACAACATTTCTCTTATTGATGGGCTATTTGAGTTAATCTCATTATTACGCTATGCCTTCCGCATATCCCTCCCCCATGTCCAGAATGCCCATCTGTGGGTGCAATACTGTATAAAATTAGGCTAATATTAACAAAGGGGCCCAAACTGCTGCTTCCTTCCCTCTTTCATTCCTTCAGTCAGTCTCCACTGTCGTGAAACCAATGTTATAGCACCTTGACAATCGTCTTCGTTGTCGCACATTTATTGTCACTGTAGCGTCTTTGAAAATCAAATATAGCCCCTTGTGAAAGTGGATGCGTGGGCTATTCGCACTTATTAGTAACAAATTTACACAACGAAGTCTTCTTGAAAGGTTTTCTTAGTGCAGTGGGCGATTGTAAGTAGCATGCTGTATTCTGGTGGCAGTACGTTGTATATGATCCTTCATACTGATACCCCAATATCTGCACTGACTAGAGTAGAGATTTCTTGTCAAACCTTCCCACGAAACGTTAAGTCTGGCTACACTCCATTTCCTGCACTTTACTGTCGTCGTTCATACTCCACTCTCCAGAGATTGTAAGCCCATACACAGAGTCTTTAGGGATGTCACTCATCAGAGGCAGCACCTCTTGGTGACATTAGGTGGAATAGTGACAGACCATAGAGAGATAATTATGAATGTGGAACTCCACATGAAAGATGAACTGACCTCCCGCCTGTGGAGTTTTGGTGTAGTGATAACAAGTTTCTGATCTTCCGGTGACTATGTGTTATAAACAGATGTAATGGCATAATAAAGAACCTGAGTTAAGTTAAAGAGTAACGTACAGGCGACTTTCAACAACTAATCAGACTGACCGATCCTCTTAGTGTATATATATATATATATATATATATATATATATATATATATATATATATATATATATATATATAAGTGGACTACTGAACAATAACCTTAGGCTTCACCCCTGAAGTTGGCTGTGTACCTCAAGAATAGAAAACAGCGGCAGAGACGATAAAGGGTGAGGCTATAAGTTATCCCCGGGTGTTATCGTGTTTCTCGTAGGTTGTAGAGTATTTTGTGGGAATGCACATATTTTTCGCATTCTGTATGGATGTTTAAACTATTTGTGTAGTTTTTACAATATTGTCTATCGCTGAATCATGTTTCACCCCGCTTGTTCTTGTGCAGATTATTGACTGCATTTCCATTTCTTAGGAGAAAAGTAAGTATACTTATTTAGTCCCCTCCTAACTGATTACATACTCACAGCAGAGTGAAAATATTACACATAGAAGAGACTGAGTGTTAGTCTGCAAGAGTCATATAAAGTGCTGGGAATGCCTTGAGCAGACAGCCAAATCAAACCCAAAACAATACTGGCCTCCTATATCGCATTGAACAGAATACAGCAATAGTGACACTTGCAGCTGCATCACACACGGTAAACCATTCTTGTGTGCTGATGATATAAAATTTGCATACGCATTCTCTTATGTTGACTTACCCCACTTCCAAGCGTTAGTACAAAGGGGGCCTGATAGAGTATACACAGTCTACTGCTTGGAAACTTCAGTTTAATACGAGCACACGTGGCTGGGTATGTTTCGGTGCTTCGCTGACAGACAGCCAACCTCATCTTAAGTCTATGAAAATACCTGTTCTTAAAAGTGTCTGTGACCTAGGGCTAGGGTACTCAAGTGAACTCACATTCTTTGAACAGTTCACATCATAGGGTGGCAAGTCTAGGGTCTTAATGGGTTGCATAGTCCGTAATCTTCAGTCAAAGAGGTCAAGTCATTGCTCTACAGAACTTGCATACGTCCACTATTGGAATTCTGTCCATTTATATTGAGTGGTAACCTCGCCCAGTTTACTAGTTGGCTAGTTACTAACCAGTCCTAAACCCGGATAAAGGGGAAGGTTGGGCATAGGAATAGCAATCCCACCCCGGAAAACCAATCCAATTTTTAGACAAACCTCGAATCACAAAGAAAATACAAAAGATAAACATAAACTTACTACTCGCTGGAATCAGGGAGACAAAATGATCCAGGTTGGTGAAAGCTTTCGGCAAGCCAACTGGCTGATGTGCCTTTTCTCTCTCTCTCTGTCGATGAAAATGAGAGTAAGAATGAGGACATGGAACATCCGCACAATGCATGAACCCAGTAACGCTGCCCAGATTGCAAAAGACATCAGAAGATACAGCATAGAAGTGCTAGGCTGGCTATCGCACAGGAATCTCCAGATGGAATCGAAGTGGGCTCTCCAAACTGTCAACTACACACCCATCCAATAATATACTCCGGTATTGTCACCAGCACGACAACCACGAGTACACTCAGTTTTCTACTGGCTATCATGATGTCCCCCCACCCCACCCCCCACAAACCCCCAAACACCATCCAACGCTCTCTCCCATACACTGATAACCAATCTCATCCTCCACCACATCACCATCAACACACAAAGATTCGACTCAAAATGAAGGAGAGTCACAATCATACAAAACTATGCTATGCACCTACAAATAATGCAGATGAAGAGGAGAAGGAGGAATTCTACAGATAACTGGAATCACTAATGGACAACATCCCACCCACCCCAGGTGGTGACATCAAAATTCATTGTAATTGGTGGGGTGACATGAATGCCAAACTGTGGGGAGAAGACAACATAGGAAGAAGACTGATCATGGGTTGAGAATCACCCGGTGAAGTGGTGAACGAGGGTGGAGAACCGTTTTGCAGATTTCTGTGCATTCGGCGATTTGGTGATTAAAGGCAGTGTGTACAAACACGAAGATATTCACTAGACACCAGGACACACCAGAAATCAGATTGACTTCATCTCAGTGCAAAGAAAGTGGAGACGCAGTTTCCTGGACACAGAATCAAGAAGAGGAAAAGGTGTAGATTCACGCTACTATCTGGTGCAAACTAAGGAACCTTCAAAATCAAGTCGGTGATAACGGGCCACAATTAAAGTTGAGCGTCCAGAACAGAGAGTGAAGGACGAAAACACAACGGACACTTTCACGTCAGTCACCAGCAAAAAATGGGAGAGATTAAGCAACATCTTTGAGTAAACCTGCGTGGAAGATCACCGGAACTCTGTGTTGTGAAAGCGACGTGAAAGGAAACCTGCATAACCGTGTTAGGAAGGAAGAAGAAGCAAGGCAAGGAATGGAGTGGATCTGGATGGACACATGGAAGCTGATCGAGTGTTGAGAGGAAGATGGGGAAGCAGAAGATGAGCCAGCGAAGTGCAGCGCAGTGCGATGCAGGGATGAACGAGGAAAACAGGAACTGAACACAACATATAAAACACTACACTGCACAAAGAAGTGGAGAGCCCATGGAAGCACAGAAGACAGTTTCACGACACACTGGCAAGTGAAGCAGAACAGTCTGTAGATAGGAGAGACAGAAACATGACAACACTATATCAAATAACCCTCATACTGTGTGGGAGGGAAGAGATGAAGACAGATGAGACCAAGGAGAGATAGTGAAGGAAAGCTAATTGGCAAAGAGAGGGGAGAAACAGAAGAAACGATGGGCTGACCACTTCATAAAGCTCTTGAATCGATCGGCACCACCACCACCATCACGAGTTGCAATTCGTCCGGCGTCCCAGTCACAGAACTATCAGTGAACACAAACCCTCCGATAGAAGGCGAAGTTGAGTTCTGAACGCCATAAAGTTGCTGCAATCCAGAAAAGCAATAGAACCAGGTGGAATTTCATCCAGAAGCACTGAAAAAAGACGCAGACACGTCAACGAGCATGTTCACACAACTACTGTGGAAAGTTTAGAAGGAAGAAAGGGAAAGTATGTGCCAGCAGACTGGAAGAAGTTCTACGTCTTCAGACTCCCAAAGAAGGCTATTACAGCAAATCTGCTGGGTAGCATGTAACGAAGATACGAATTTTCAGAGTTCCTAAACCTCAAGTAAAACCAGGCAAATGTAAAACAATTGGTTGCCAAAAACGAATGTATAATCAAACAGTAAGTGAACCCCGTGGGAGTTGTTCTTAACAACAAAATATATCTACAAAACTTAGTTAGAAACCTCCAATTTTGACGGCCACTGCAGTTTGAGCGGTCAGTGCTTATGAGTACATAACAAGAACGAATCAAAACACACGCAACAAATGTTGACCTAAGTCTTTACAAGAACTGGAGCGAAACCATGCCCCATTCCTTTCCTTCCCAGGCAAAATATTAGGCCGCATCATCCCAGAGGAACTAAAAAAGCTCTGAATTCAAAATTACAACCGGAACAGGCTGGCTGACTGGCTTCAGGAAGAACAAGTCTTATACGGATCAAATCGCAACGCTGCGCTACTTGTCATCATAGAACAGAGCTTAGAATGTCAGTCAACCGGAGCTTTACCACAACCCATCGACTTTGAAAAGGTCTTTCTTCGTAGCACCGACAGAGAAGTGATTTGACAAGCAACTGCTTCAACACTGTGGTTTTAGTGTCACAAACCCTTATCAACCTCATTCAACAGCAGTTATATGCTACATGAGGATGCTACATGCCAAGTGATTCACAATGCAAAGCAGCTCAGTGATGCATTTGAATTGAAGACAGGAAGGAGTGAGACAAAGTTGCCTCCTACTATCACCAATCATCTTCTTGATTGTGGTCCACTCAACTCGACTGGATCATGCAGGAAACTGTGAGGAGCTGTGAGAAGATGGACATACGCTGTTTGACCGATGAAAGAGCCTAGAAGATTTGGATTTCACCAATAATGATTTATGTCTAGTGTCTTGTCGTGCAAACTCGAAGATCTGCAGGCGAAAACCAACAAGTTGGCAGAAGGGGCGAGGCAACGAAGATGGGACTTCTTTCAGGTGACTGTAGAAAAGACGGACGTGGTGAAGATACCCAACCAACAACAACATCAACAACAAGCACCAGTTATATTGAACGAGAGAAATCTAGGGAAAGTAGTCCGTTTCACCTACCTGCCTAGGCAGGCAGCATCGTTTCAACCACAGGCGACACAGGGACAGATATGGTTGCTAGGGCCAGAATCGGAAAGATAGCAAGACAGGCGTTCATTAGTCTGATATCAGTGTGGAGGTCTACTACGATCCACTCAGTATAAAGCGTGAACACGATCTGGATTTTCAGCACTAACTCAGTCAATTCAGTGCTCCTATATGGTTCGGGAACTTGGTGGGTTACGAAAAGCATTCACAACAAACTGCAGACATACATAGCATCAACAGCTGATACCTACACTCACTCGACATTGACACTGAAGATCAGACGGCCAGAATAATAAAAATAAGTAACAAGAAACTTTTGCAACAAACCAACCAAGAACCTATCGACCAACAAATACGTAGAAGAAAGTGTGAATATATTGGGAGTGCACTGAGAAGACGGTTTGGGCCATAACGCATCAGGCCAGTCCCCCGAATGTGTGCCGAAGGAGAAACGACCAGTTGGACGTCCCAGCTGATTGTGACATGGAGGAGATGGTGTGAGGGAGAAATGAGAGCTTCTGAGCAGTCGTGGAGTCAGGCTGAGAAGACCGCAGAGAAGAGGGTCAGATGGCGACGTGCTACTGAAGGCCTGTGTTGTGCTAGGAACCCAAGGGACAAACAACAATAGTGACATTGAGTGGTGTCCGCATTTAAGACAAACTAAAAGTGGAGGGTGTTCAAGGGTATTTTAGAGCTAGGTTACAGGGGTACAACTGTAAAGACGACTATATCTGCGGATTCAGGACCCTAAGTCCAGAGCCGCTTTGGATGAGGCGACTCAAACTTAACCTGACGCTCTTCTTCAATATGCCACACAGATTCACCTTTAAATCCAATGGCGAGTTTCAGCTCAAACACAACAGTTGTTATGACCTGTGCAAACATACTTACAGCGTCACAAAGGACCCGTTCAAATCCTGCTCACTTGCAAATTTCTTCACTGTTAGGTTCTGTTGTTGGGTTTGGAGTGGAATTCCTGATGAGGTGAAGATGTCCAAATCAACCTCTGAATTTAGTCAGTTAATAACTAACTTCTTATTAGCTGGCAAGTTATCCAGCTTATTAGGTACACCAGCACTACCTTCAGTGACATTCCATACACTAGGCAGTTTCAATACATGATGAGACATCCGCTGCACTTGCGCTGGCCTTCCATAAGAAACGTCGAGGAGGCTTTCATAAATTCTCAACTCATACCAGCGTCACACTCAGTTCTACCTGGTAAAGTAAGCAAAAGTGAAGGTTCTGGGCTATGCGACAGCATGAAATCCATGTACCTAAGTGTCTAACGGGAAGGCATATGCAGCGAACTCCGTAGAAAAAGTTAGGTAAGAAGAAGCGTGTGCGTAGGAAACGCACTCCTTGCCGGGATTCTTGCCTCTTTCTCTGCCTGCTGCTTTGGTTTTGTTATTTTCTCGTTGTACAAAGGCAAGTTAGTTCTGAATTCTTGCTTGGTTGCCATGAAAAATTAATTACTTGAGGAAGTGACTTCGGCTGAAACTACCCTACAACTCCAAAGTCTCAGGAAATTGGACTCGTTGACCACGAAACTGGCTAGGAAAGTCTGATATTTACCGACTTCAGGGTTGTCATGACCCGTGGAACCAACGGGCCAGATGACCTCGGAGTCCACTCGACGCGTTCATGCAGAACTATTGCTTGTGGATGCCGGAGTCGAAAGATGCAGACATATAGCTCTCAGCCGCAACATTCAGCAAGAAGATGAATCGTAGATGTTAACTGGCATGAGCGAGCATGAATTATACAATTCTGCAACCATCAATGAAGTACAGCAGATAAACGGCTTGCTTGTATTCCTTCATGTACCTTTTATTATTATCCTAAGCAAAATGTAGAGGGTGTTACAATGGAAGTATCAGCTTCGAGCCTCACTTTTCTCCAGGCGATGCTTGTAATGTCTGGATACAAACTCTGTTTCTGTTAATGCAAAGACAATGCCTCCATTGGTCCGACTTGTAAGTTTTTGCATGTTCATTCTGCCGGGATATCCCATCACACAAACATGCGGCACTTCAATCTCTTAGTGATAGAATAAGTGGGGATTGAGATTACCTGCCGTGAAGACAAATGTTATTTATGTGGTAACCTTTTCATACTCGTAAAAATGGTGTGAGCCTGTATATTCAGGAATAAATATCATTATTGTTTAAAAAAACTTTGAACGTAGAAAACTGCGATTAAATAAAGTGGATTATGCAAGACGAGTGGAAATATAGTTTCGCCAAAACCACATTACTGATGTGTACACACCCGTGGGCTTAAGCAACGCTGAGGGTAGGTAAGCGTAGCAAAACAGGCATGTTACTGTAAAAAGAAACAGATGGAACGTCGAAGACAAATATAGCTTCAAAATGTCCGGCGAGAAGGGTATTTTCCATCGTTTACCATAACACACAGCAGCACTTCATAACTTCTCGAGCGTGAATCATTGCCCATAACCACATCAGTATAGTCACACCACCTTTGATTTCCGATCTTTGCATTGGAGTTTCTTCCAGGTCATCGAGATTATTGGAGCTCGTCATTCTACATCAAGTCAAATTCCTAAGTTCCACTAATCTGACTGACCCCGGTCGGCCAGCTTGACCTCACAGTCATTGCGGGGAATTCGTTACATCAGATTGTTTTGCTCAGTCAGATCCATGTGATCTTTGAGCCAACAGAGCTAATCTCTCAGCGGATCCGTAGGTTCAAGTACCGCCCTAAATCCGGCCTTGTTGAGAACCCTACGTATAGTTTCTGATGCTCATTCCTTATATGGCAACATGGCTGAAGCTTTGAACTTGTTCACACTCGTGTCTTCGTTATTGCTCATACTTGTATTGTACTGGGAGTTGCTGATGAGAATGGATATAAGTAGTTTATGTTGATAAGGCGGCAGAAATCATAGGGAATTACCAGCAACGGGTAAGGATTCTGCTGAGAGAAACGTAGGGCACAGCGCAGGCGTGTGAAGAGATCAAGAGAGATGCAGAAGAGGAAATGATGCACGTTTTACAAGTGACGGTTTTAGTGCGTGTACCATATTTGGTGACTACTGTACCACTTGTTAACCATAAACATTCCTTCCTTCTTCTCGACTTTCTTATTTCCTTCGATTGGCGCCGCCGCTCCTGGAAGTGATGAAGACTCCGTGGCCCGTATTGTTCGGCGATGGAGACGTCGAGATCTTTCTCAGGGTCTTCGAGTCGGTCATCGGGCTGGCGGGTGCCCGGGGTCTAGGACGAAGGTTATGGTACTTGGCACGTTGCCGAGGGGTAAAGCGGAAGCAGTGTATGACGGCGTGGAACGTGAAGAAGGGAAGGAGACTTGGCTGAACGCCTGGAGGCGGAGTTCGACAGCCCAGCAGCGTTTCCGGAGCATGGAACTTGGAGTAGACGAAGATCCACCGGTATTGGCTGTGAAGCTGATTGAATTACTTTGGCGAGCACTTTCCACGTTGGATAAGGAGCCGCAGGGGGAAATCGCTTGCTGCGCAGTTCATCGAAAGTGTCCCGAATGTCATCATCCAGCAGCTACGATTAGTCCATACAGCCTAACCCGTGGATATTAATGGGATGGCCAAGGTCACCAAGCAGCTAATGAATATGGAGGTAGCTGAAGTGGAGTCATAGGAGGTAAACAACTGGAAAATACAAACCTTCAACCTTCAGAAAGAGGTGGCTGCACTTCGAATGAATACCAACAGACACAGCAAATGCCTTGCATGCGGAAAACCTGGACACTGGTGAAGAAATTGTCCGGAGAAGTGAAAGAGAAAACGTTCTGAACGATAAAATATGAGTTCTGTTTTTCCAACTAAACTAGATATTATAGGAGCCGTAGATCGCGGTGCTGTGTATGCCAGGATGCGAATAAATGGTCGGGAGATCATGTGTCTAATAGATACAGGAGCGACAGTCCCGCTACTAGATGAGAGCCAATCTCGGAACATAAGACCATGTGCACTAACTGTTCACACGGTTGGGAGATATGCATTAGAAATCGCAGGCTTATCAGATTGCGTCGTCAAGATCGGAAGTCGGAAAATTAGATTTCCGTTCATTGTGAACGTGAGTCTACAACGGCCAATCCTAGGTGCTGATTTTCTGAGAGAAGTGGGCGTAGTTGATAACACGAGAACAGGAATGGTGGCGGTGAAGTACGGGTCGTTCATCACTCAGGAAAACAGCGAGGTAGCAAAGATTAAGATATCAATAACACCACACCCAGAAGCACCAAAAGTCACGAAGTTGGTTAAGAAGCAAGGCAGATTGTTCACGGGAGATGGAGACCCTGACGGATACTGTGACAAGGTTCAGCATAAAATCCCAGTAACTAGTCAAGGAATGATAACGTTTATAACACGGCGAATACCATGTCACTTAAAAGAAGAATTTGGGTGCTGGGTTCAGGAAATGCCAAACGAAGGTATTATTGAAGAGGCTGATAGCCCACACAGTTCACCAATACTTTTGGTAAGAAAGCCAACTGGGAAATATAGATTCTGCATTGATTTCCGAGAGTTAAATAGCATAACGCAACTGAAGTGGTGTGCGATGCCCACAGTGGCTGAAACACTGGATCGTTTGCAGAATGCAAAAGTATTTACAAGCTACTGGCAGCTACCAATAAAAGAAGGTGATAAAGAGAAGACAGCATTTATTGTGAGCAAGAAGCAATACCAATTCAAGCGAATACCATTTGGTCTTTCAGGCGCGCCATTTACATTTAGACGGTTGATGATGTTGCTGAGAAATTAGGAAAAGATGGAGGTGTATGGTGATGACCTGATGGTGTACAGTCGGACGGAATTAGAACATCTAGAACACCTGGAAGCTGTTTTAAGACTCACTGATAAGTTTGGATTTCACATCAATAAGACAAAATCTCAGGTGGCCAAGAAGAATGTTAAATTGTTAGGACATAAAGTGGGAAACGGTGAAATAGAACCATTACCTGAGAAAATTCTGACGACCGAAACTATTCCAGTACCGAATTCCAGGAGGAAGCTGCGACATTTCTTGGGTAGAGCAGCATTCTACAGTCGGTTCCTCAAAAGGTGCAATGAGATAGCAGCACCTTTATATAAGCTATTTGGGAACCCGAAATGTTTGTGGACGGAGGAGGCACAGAAAACGTTTGATCACATCAGAGAACTCTTAAATGGGCAGGGCAGGATAGACGCTGTCACGATTCCTGATCAACGCGCGAAGACAGTGACCGCAGTGGTGATGCGGTATATTTTAGCAGATCATGGTGTGCCGGAAATGATATTCACCGACCAAGGTCCTTGTTTTGAGAGTGAAGAATTCAAATCCTGTTTAGAGCAGCTTGATATCAAGAGGATAAGAACGACGCCATACCAACCGCAGACTAACGGTGTGACAGAACTGAATAACCGTACTCTTAAGGAGTGGCTGGCTTCGAAGGCCAGGGAGGGAGTTGGTACAAGGACCAACCAAGAAGTCGTCGTTGCAGTTGATGTATGGCAGGAAATCACAGTTCCCGATAAAAAGTAAGACCGGTCTCAACAGCAGCCATGGAACATGACAAAACTGAGAGAGGAGCGGAAACAGGCAATCAGAAATGTGGAACGGAAACAGAAATCTGATGCTGCAAAATCTGAGCAGAGACAAGGAAGTAAATGGAAGCCGTTTGAGGTAGGAGATCGGGTGAAATGCAAGGGAAGAGATTATACGCCAAGAGGTGAATATGGTAGAGTTAAACTGCTCCCTAAGTGGGAAGGAACATACATCATTGGGCAGAGAGGCGGTTCAGTTTATACCATCAAAAAAGGGGACAAAGGGAAAAGAGTAAACGTCAGCCTACTTCAAAAATAGAAGCGGTAGAAAAAGATGAGACTGCATGAACACCAAGAGAAGGCAGCACTGGGACAACCAATATGGTTGCAAGCCTGAAATTTTGACGGGGTGAGGACGAGTGTAGTGGGAGTTGCTGATGAGAATGGATATAAGTAGTTTATGTTGATAAGGCGGCAGAAATCATAGGGAATTACCAGCAACGGGTAGGGATTCTGCTGAGAGAAACGTAGGGCACAGCGCAGGCGTGTGAAGAGATCAAGAGAGATGCAGAAGAGGAAATGATGCACGTTTTACAAGTGACGGTTTTAGTGCGTGTACCATATTTGGTGACTACTGTACCACTTGTTAACCATAAACATTCCTTCCTTCCTTCTAGATTTTCATATTCCCTTCTGTATCACTTTTATCACTTCGCTTCTCGCCTATTCGTAAGAAATTCCTGGTAACTGGCAGAGGGTAATTACTGGCTATAGACGCTTCTTTTAGTTGTTTCGGTTCCCTGTTTCATTTCCTGCGCTGAATAGTGTGATTCTTAGCTATCATTTAGACAATTGAGGTAACCCACTTTAAAGGAAGTGGCACCTGGGGGTCACCCGTTAAGTATAGAGGATGACAGAGGTCTGCGCTAACTCATTCCCAGTTAGTTTGTGATCTGTGGAACTCCCTTCCCTCAGCATTGGTCGTGGCCCCTATACCCTGATACTTTTAAAAGGAGGTTGAACTCACATCTCGAGTCCCATGATGCTGACGGGCTGTACCCGAGAAGCTCTCCGTCTTCTATAGACCAGGTATAGTAATACCGCCTTCAGACCGGACTAATCAGTGATCGATTGTGCCTGTCCTTTCAGGTTTTTTAGGGTCAGGAAGATACTTGTGACCATTCCAAACCCAGAAGGTACTCCGATAAGACAAACGTGGAACCCATGAAACGGTCGCTCACTGATTCTATGGCTCGAAGTCTAAGGCTTGAACCGATATTAGATGGGATGACCTGAAATCTGTACACCTTTAAGTTTGTGTCAGTTTCCTGTAGACGGTAGCATCCAGACTACCGTCTGTCATTCGTTTTATTCTGGAACTCGGGTGATTCCCCCTTTTCACTTACTGCCCATTCTCTTCTACTGAGTTTATACGTGTGAAAGAACTGTCGATATGTTCAAATCTCAATGTACCAGATATGTCAATCACATATCGCCACCAGACTTGCTTGAGGCCACTGCTTGGATATTGCTCATTCATCCTGATCAGTATCCTTATTATTGATAAATTTAAGTCAGCAAGTGCTCAGAAACATTCCGTAACTAGCCTGATTCGGCACGGATGTGGACAGGACTACGTATCTTACTGGAAAGCCCCCAAGGTCCAACCACTTTGGATGAGACTCTTTTGGTGGCCATGTAATAAGCGAGACCAAAGCGTTCAAGATCATCTATCACATTCCACAAACTCCTTCGAGGAGAACTGGCACCCGCATTCCGCATATAGCTGAAGCGATGAGAATTGGGGAAAACAAACCAGTCTTTGCGTGCAGAAAAAGTTTGTGTAACCCTCATCTCTGCTGTGGCCGGAGAAAACCTGATAAACAACTTTATGTAAATTCAGTTTTCATCCTTTTTTCCTTTCTTCACCCCTTTCACACATGTCTACTTACTTGTCTCGACTTAGACCATCTAGACATTTCACTCTTTGGTATTGCGTAACTTTAAGTTTTGACGGACATTGTTTGTCCAAATATTCGCAGTATCATGCTGTCCCCATCATTCTGAACATTATTGGGATAACTATTATCATGGCCATTGTTATTATGATTGTCTAGATGCCTACTACTTGCATGCTTCATTTCCCAATTACCACGGGCTAAATAATCCTCCATGGTTGGTGTAATGTTTTATATACGAGAACATTTGTGTGTATTAGCGTAAAGCCTGATGAGAGCTAATTGGAAACGGTATTGTTCGCTTTTGTGTCTCCTAGTTTTGAAAATGGGGATTTCTAGCATTCTTCTGCTCACTCAGTACTACTAAACGCTGTGCTCTAACCTGTTCAGCGGTCGCCGCATCCACCGAGCCTAATGATACCTCTGTGGTGGGTAAGACACATTTGGATTTTGGATGTTGTGCTGTCACGTTGAAGCTTAGTCTTTTTCAAGTACATTTGTTTTAGCTGAGCCCCAGGATTTCGGACACAGGCTGACTACTCATTTCGTTCTATCGGTGTTTGATGTCAATCCATTCGTAACCTCATATTTTCCGAGGCGTGCTTCCTTGCGTTAACTTGCTGGACCTTTTGATATGACTGTCTCTGGATTCGGTGAAACTAGCTGATCTTGCTTCATATGATGTTTCCGTTAGAAACCCATAGTTTGCTGTTTGCTGACCCCACGTGTCTACATTTTAGCCGTTCATTGTTACTTTGGATGGTTCTTAACTTCTCGATAATCCTTTGAATTTTTTCTTTGGAACAGTCTGCTGACATGCTCAATTATCCTTTCGATTTTTCCAGTAGATGTTGGGATAAGCAGATGGAGATGCTGAGGAATAACTCTACTTTTCAAACAACGAATATCGGAAGTATGACAGCTTGTGAAACGGGCTTCAATTTGTGAAGGTCGTTTGAGTTTACTGGCGAGATTTCGAACAGAGAGACTGTAAGTTCCATCAACATAACTGCGAAAATTGAGCATTAAGGTAGGATGTAAATCCACACAAGGTTTATATATTTGATATATAAAGTGATAAATGCACTGATATACATGTACATTTATATATATACATACGTCAAGATCTAAATGACAGCTTAAAATCTCACCAGTCGGCGTACGGACTTGAACAAGGAGTTGAAACAACTAAAAGAAACGTTAATGACCAACAATCATCCTCTACCACTTACCGGAAAATTCGTACGGACACGGGGGAGGCAAAGCGACAGCAGTTACCCGGGTATGAGCAATAACGAAGACACGAGTGTGAACAAGTTCAAAGCTTCAGCCATGTTGCCATATAAGGAATGAGCATCAGAAACTATACGTAGGGTTCTCAACAAGGCCGGATTTAGGGCGGTACTTGAACCTACGGATCCGCTGAGAGATTAGCTCTGTTGGCTCAAAGATCACATGGATCTGACTGAGCAAAACAATCTGATGTAACGAATTCCCCGCAATGACTGTGAGGTCAAGCTGGCCGACCGGGGTCAGTCAGATTAGTGGAACTTAGGAATTTGACTTGATGTAGAATGACGAGCTCCAATAATCTCGATGACCTGGAAGAAACTCCAATGCAAAGATCGGAAATCAAAGGTGGTGTGACTATATTGATGTGGTTATGAGCAATGATTCATCCTCGAGAGGTCATGAAGTAAACTATGCGGCATCACTGTGGCCTGTGAGTCAGGTAATATGGTGTTGTTTGGAGGTTCCTGGTCTCCTTGAGCACCTCTTTTCGTAGTCGTTAAAAGGTCCGGTGGTTAATGTCGAATCAAGCACATTTCTTAGGTGGGCTCACCGTGCCACTCGAGTCACCCCACGTCTGTCTTTCGGTAGAGAGGGTTTCTTTCACCGCTCTCATTGGTTGAACCTTACTTGCTAATATGGGCCAAACTTACGTCCGCTTTCAAAGAGAAGTTTTCAGTGAACCCTATGAGCTGCTGACAACTAATTTACACCATAAAACTCAAACAGCGTAGGCGATTACCATTTAGAATTAGAGCGGCGCCAACTGCTTTCCACCAGATGACAGACATCCAGTTGTCTGATGTACGAGGAGTTGCTGCTCACTATGGCCACATCACTGCGGTTTCAGGTCCTCCATTGGGGTTTCAAGACCGTTTCAAGCAGGCTCTACAGAGAAGAGAAGAAAATGGTCTTCGTCTTTGCCTGAGAAATGTCGCTTCTTCCTTCACTTGGTGAAACACCTGGGGTTCATCTTCGGGGCTTCCGGTCACTTCCCAGACCTGGAGACACATATGTCATACAGCACATGGTAGAACCAGCAGGTGTTTCTTCCCTGCGTTCCTTGCATCTTTGCATGCAGTCATTTGACCGTCGATTAACGTTTGCCGTAGGGATGTTTCATGGTAGGGGACTCGAGAGCATGTTTCAAGCTTATCCTCCTATCCTAACTTTTGCTGACCCGCTGCGATGCCAGACCGTCGATTGCAATAGCGGTAGCACCTCTGCCTACAAGGTCGGGACAGTAACGCAACAAGTTTTTCAGGGTGAGAAGGAGAAAGCTATAATTTGTGCAGTCAGACGTTGACTGCTGCGAAAGTCAGATGTGATCAAGTGGAAAAAGGAGCCCTGGCCCCGGTCTTTGCCGCATATTGCCCGCACAAGCTAGTCTGTGGTTAAAAATTAGCATCATTGATACACCATAAAACAGTGACAGCTATTCTGAATCAAATCCGGGTATTCCAGCTGGTTTCACAAACCATCTGCAACGATGGACTCCGACGTTGGTAGAACATGACTTTAAGATCTAATATCAATGAATTCATGGATTCCGTAAAGCAGAAACTCTTTCCTGCTTTGCAAGCGGCTATCCCGCAGCATGTGACCATGGGTTCGCAGGAGCAGCTTCCACAAACCTAGTGGCTCATTAAATAACAGCAGCTGTCAAGGCATTTTGAGTCACATCAAGCGGCCCTCAGGCAACAGTGGGTTACGCGTTCCGTCGCTAACGGATGCCCATCTAGGCCGCCAACGCAACTCCCTAATTATTGCGGATGATTCCCCCGGGTTCTGAAGTCGAATCGTCATCTCCTCATCATTTTGGGATAAGATTTTCGCCCATTTCACTCTCGTTATCCAAATATCAGGGGCACGAACTCAGTTGCCCATAGCCGGACGTACTAGCCAGGGGTAGACTGGCGCACAGCAGACCACATGAACAGACTTGCAGGATGTTGAATAGCAGTTAAACATTTTCCATGACTAGTAACGATCTCTTGGCCGGAACCCGAATACCTTTGGTCATTTGTTCACGTTCAATCTGTTGAACTACTTGAGCGCAATCATTACCTAATTTTGGCTGGTACTTACTCAAGGTGGCCAGAGGCTGCACTTGTCAGCAGACCAACCACAATATAAACCTTATGCGTCCTCAACAACATTTTCCGCTGCCATGGTCTGCCTGAAACTATCGTCCCCGGTGAGGGACCTCAGCTCAAATCAGCACGATTGGAAGATTTGCACTTTCAGCATGCTACGGAGCAAATATCGCTCTGGTCATATTACTAAAAATCCGAGGGCTGAGCAGAACTGTCAGTAGACACGTTCACGACAGCTACGCTGAAAGAGTCAGAGGAATGGGCGTTCTTTGAAATTATCAAAAAATTCAAGTTTATATACAGACAACAATAACAGGCACGTTTTCGGGACAACAAAGTTCGTTGGATGCGCTGATGGGGAATAAGCTGTGAAGGGCACACTAAACCTCGAGTCTAAAGACACAGCAACCGAAAACTGATCTGGAAATCCTACCTGACATTTATTGGAATACTTTTACCCTCGTTATGGATGTTGTGCCTCTGACCGTAGCCAATGTAATGTTATTTGGTCGTTTGACTGTCTTCTTTGACTTTGTACTCAGTGTTTGCCTTCGTATGATTGAGACTTATAATGAATATTTCACTTTCCTATTATGTGACGCTGGACCGTTGACAAGGTGAAGTTGTCTTGTTGCCCCCGACATTTCGTTTTTGTTCAACTTAGGGTCGTACTGTGATTTGACTGGCTACTGGAAACGTTCATTTGTTGATTTGACTTTTGATCCCTTTCGTCTGGAGTATTCTTGTTGACTCTCGGGTACTTAACAATTGCATTTGTTCAGCCAGTTTTTACCGTATACTACTTATTTGTGCCCGAGAACATTCGGACTGTATAGTCACACAAAGGCACTGTTGAAGTGTTTCTGTAGTTTTGCTATATCTTATTGTTGCTTTGGTAGTACCACAGATTCTGTTGTGAATCTACCATTGATTTAACACAAACCGTGTTTTGATAGTTTGATCCAACCTTTGACTGTGAGTCACTCGCGGAAGTTCGGAAGCCATACAGTAGAACGCAGGAACTTGTTAGATTCGCGCTAGTTGACGCCGCCTAGTTATTTCTCGCCTTCGGACCAATATTATTGGATTTTGGCTGTTACGTACCCTTGCATTTAATTCACCAATTTCCCCAAAGCTGTTTGAAATGAAGACACCGGCGTCTGCCGGAGACCGCAAAGTGGGACACCATGATCGAATGGGAGGAGTGATCACTAAGAGAGGTGCCAACACTGTATGGTGTCGCTTTTGTCTGGAAAGGTGAACTCGACTCGAGGTCGTCTACAACATTGTACGTGTCCTGAAAAGGACGCTGCAGTTGATGAGCTTCCCCTGGACATCTTACCAAATACGTTAGGATTAAAAGGAGAAAAGGATATGGAGAAATCTGCCGACCCTTCGAAAGCTCCTGGACTTATGAAAGTGCCAGTTTGAAGCCATGAACTTCATGAGAAAACCACAGGAATTGTCTTCGTGATCCACGGACTGTAGACTGATCAAAATCTAGCTTCCGTGATGAGATATATGTTAGGATGTTTTTCGTTGGTGTTCTACTGGTTTCCTGCCCAGCGTTTTCGTAACAACTTGATTGCATGGTAGTCGATACATGAGCCGTTTTCCTCTTGGGTGTATGCCTGTCGCAGTGTTGGGATGCAGGTAGCGTACAACGATTACTTCGTGAATTCTTCCCACCCAAACGTTCTCATCACTTCTTTGACGGCCAAATTAATAACAGGTCCTAGATTCAAGGGAGACTAACAGCGATGACGAAAGTATACGACACCGAAAACTAAACGCAACGGTTACGATAAAATCTAATTTAAAAAGAAAACTGACCAGGAATGGACAAGAAGCGGAGCGTGACGCGACTTGCAACAGTGAACTCTGAAGCTACTCTGACGCGACCTTTATCTCTTCGTAACCTAACTGATCTCTCAACTCAACACCTATCTCTTAAAATTCTTCCCCGAACTATATTCCTTTACCCCTGACTGACAAATGAACTGTTTGTCGGCGGATCTTTTTAGCATGTAACATGTTTTATTGTTTGCCCTTTGTTATCAGTACTTACATGTAAGTAATATGCACCACCGTATTGTCTCTACGGCCCTGATATGGCAACATTCAACAGGCAACACCGTGATCATCCCTACCCCATGACTACATAAAGCGTGGCTATCATCTTAGCAAAAACCATGAATTTTATCTAAATGTTTATAACTTCATTAAACTTTTGTACATAGGTTTTCTAAACATGAGCGAATACCTGACTCAAAATCCCATATGAACTCTATTTCAATGGATTTATCTGTGAACCCGAACTCCAGAAGTATTCATTTAAAGCCCTAGGTTATTTGTGTTTGACCAGGAAGATTGTTTTGTGAAAACTGATTTCCTCAGTTACCTTATCTTGTAGTAACTGGTTCCCTCCTGACAAGGCCCATTTTTGATGGCCTGGGGAATAAATGGGGGACACTTTACAGTTAAAAGTCATGACAAAAACTTATGAGGACTCTTGTAGTTCAGACTCAGCCTATGGGTTCAGTACTCCACTCTCTGTTTCAAGTACCGTATCATCATCATCATCATCATCATCATCATCATCATCATCATCATCATCATCATCATCATCATCACAAACCAGTCCTGAAACATGGGCTCGCATGAAGAATTAAGTGAGGTTGGCAATCGCATATGGTCACCCTACTTGTAATAAGACGTCTGTGACGTCACTGCGTTCGTTCAAACGTACACCGGAATAAGGTTTAGCATCGTGGAAGTAAATGAGACGAGGGAGATCACTGTAGGTGTCTCCGTACTGCGGTCAGAAAATGATGCAGGTAACGGGCAACAATCAGAATACCGATATCTCAGTGCCTGCCAGAGGGTGAATGTCTTATCTCAAAGTACACCGATAGGAGTATCATGCTCTACTTTCCCCCAAAACCAAGCTTCAGATTACCTGTCAGTTGGATGTAGAACTTTTTAATCGTGACCGTCCGAAGCAGCGGAATCTTTAATCCATGACGTAATGAGGGACCACCTTATCAAGACTAACTTCTTTGCGCCCCAACAACATGAATTTAAGAAGGGGTACCACCAACGAACTAGTCCGCTCACTGCAGCAAATAGACGGACCAGTTTTGTTGACTGTTGAGGTCGAATTAAGGTTGTTTATCTGGAATTTTTTGAAGCTTTTGGTCATGTCAGTCATGAGTGCTTTGCTGATAGATTAAAACAAACTGGGATTGGGGTACAGCTCAATGGCTGGTTATTTTTATATCAACAAGGTTGTCTACTTGGGGTCCGAGTGGGTTTCTCTGTCTGAAGAAGTAGAAAGTCCTGGCGGAGTTCCCCAGGATTCAACATCAGGCCCTCTTCTACGCGTGGGCGACTTGCTACAACGGGTTTCCTCCAAAATCCTTCGCCTCACCGATGACCCAGAACTATGTAGCGAAATGATAAAGTGAGGAAAACAGTGTTTGTCCACAGGAACGCTTAGCCCGACCTCAAAACTCAGCAATCAACAGTCGGCCTGCATTTAATGCAGGAGAATTCAAGGTTGAACACAAGACACGACACATGTCATGTACATGGCCCCCACGGTGGGAAACTTGAGGCGTTGCAGAAAGAGAGATCTGGGAATTTCAGTCCCACAAGACTCAAAATCCCGTGCCACCTGTCGTGGAAACTTGGTGTTAGCGACTCTGAGAATAACTTTAAGACAGTTCGATCATGAAAACTCCCACCAGGCTTTCAACAATTGCATACGGCTTCCTTCGGAGCTTGAGACTATTGTCTTCCCCCTTCTGGAGAAGAGTAAATCAAGCTTCGAATGCACCCATAGGCGCTGGGCTCAATCTCTTCGAGGATTTAGTTGTAAACACGTGAAGAAAGGCTGGATGGGCTTGATCTGCACCCCTGAAATACAGAAGACTAAGAGGAGACTATCTACCGGCTCGCAACATCTCTAACATTCCTGGACACCCATTCCATCACTTGTTGGATCTTTAGCTGTAGCACCGACCTTAGAGAAAACACGCTGACACTAAGCCTGGAACACGGCGGTTAAGATATCAGACAATTTCTGTTCCTTACGAGTTACTAACCACGGGATGCAATTTCTGAAGGAGCGGTCAAAGCTAACTTTTCTGAATCCTTTAAACAATAGCTTGATACGTATGTGAGATGTGGGTGGGATCTTCTAAGAACTGAGTTTTCAAAAGTTAACTGCCACATTATACGCTCCTTGACTGCATAGAAATTAAAAACGGCAAGAAGCAGTGATCCACGGATTCTAGAGGTGGAATCAAGTTGGGCGAAATCCTGTGTCATTCCGTCATACAGCATTTGAATTTGGTTTGATAGAGATGCAAGAACCTCCTAGTACTGGCACCGAATCACTGGGGAAACCGTGTGGTAATAAACCGGACTGAGGTTAAACTTCAGGCAGTGAAAGTATCATTATTATACATATAAAGCTATTTGAGAAAGCTAATGCATTGTTGTTTTAATGTTTAAGTTGTCATGTCAAATGTTATGGCAACGTTTTCTCTAACTTCAAAGATTAAAATGACAACGATTCTTGGTGTTGGTTCTGGTGTGTTTATACTGTGCATGTTATGGGCAGCGACTGCTTTACTATGCATGGTAATATCTCAAAGAGAAAATAAGTCGAGGTAGGCAAACTTTCAAATGGCATATTTACAAGGTTTTTTTCCGTATTAGTTCTGGTCTTATCTATGATAATAACACTAACTTTGGCTGTTATCCCACGGGATACAAAAGCAGTGAAAAGTGAAGAGAAATTCGACTACCCCTGTATCATACGGATTGCATATTTGGTTCTATATTCCGTGACTGGTTTCCTACTTCTTATTTTGTATTGTATTCTGTATGCATTTAAAATACATCAGCGATGAAATTTTTATTATTCTCGTGATATGGAACATCATTTTATCGAAGAAAAAGCCTTGAACTAGGGGATATGCTGATAGACTAAAACGTGAGAAATGTTTTTCGCTACCGAACTATTCAACTATTCGAGGGGTAAAAACTGTAAACCACAGGATAGTTACACCAAAAACAACCCTACAAACATTTTTCCAGATTTTTGGTTTATCGAGTGTCTAAACGACAACAACATTTTCTCTCAAGCCATTTCATCCATTTTCTGGGCTCACAACACAGCGGATGACTTATTATTATTTATTATTAGTCCCTTGGGTTCCTAGTGGAACATAGGGCTTCAGTAGCACGTCTCCAGTTAACTCTGTTCTCTGAGATCTTTTGAACCTGGTTCCACGACAGCCCACAAGCTCTCATTTCCTCCTCGCACGACCTCCTCCATGTCACCCTCGGACGTCCAACTCGTCGCTTCCCATGGGGGTTCCACTCCAGGGCCTGACGCGTGATGTCCTCAGTCGGCCTTTTCAGTGCATGTCCAATCCATCTCCACTTCCTCCTGCATATTTGTTGCGTGATAGGTTCTTGGTTGGTTCGTTCCCAGAGTTCCTTGTTGCTTATTCTTTCTGGCAATCCATCTGATCTTCAGTAGCGAGCGTAAGCAGATGTTGATGAGTGTCTATAGTTTATTGGAAATCTCTTTCGTAACGCGCCAAGTCTCTCAACCATACAGAAGCACTGATTTGACGTTGGTGTTGAAAATCCGGATCTTGTTCACGCTTTATGCTGAGTGCAGAAGATCTCCACACTGGTTTCAGGCTAATGAACGCCTGTCTTGCTTTTCCGATTCTGACTTTGACGTCTTCGTCCGTCCCGCCTGTAGTTGAAACAGTGCTTCCTAGATAAGTGAAGGAGGCTACTTCCTTCAAGTTTCTCCCGTTGACGGTGATTGGAGTTTGTTGTTGTTGTTGATGGTAGTGGTGCGGTATCTTCATCACTTCTGTCTTCTCTATATTCACCTGAAGTCCCGTCTTCGCTGCCTCTTCTGCCAACTTGTTAGTTTTTGCCTGCAGATCTTCAAGTTTATGTGACATTAGGCATAAGTCATCGGCGAAATCCAAGTCTTCTAGGTTCTTTTCCGTCGTCCAGCTTATCCCCCTCTTCTCACTGCCCACTGTTTGCTGCATGATCCAGTCGACCACAATCAGGAATATCATGGTTGATAGTAGGCAACCTTGTTTCACTCCTGTCTTCACTTCAAAATCATCACTGAGCTTGCCATTGTGAATTACTTGGCATGTGACATCTTCATATAGTTGTTGAATGAGGCGGATAAAGGTTTGCGGTACTCCGTAATAGTGAAGCAGTTTCCAAATTACTTCTCGGTCGACGCTGTCAAAGGCCTTTTCAAAGTCGATGAAGTTGAGGTGTAGAGCTGATTGCCATTCTATGCTCTGTTCTATGATGATGCAAAGCGTTGCAATTTGGTCTGCACATGATTTGTACTTCCTGATGCTAGCCTGCCTGTTCCGGTCGCAGTTTTGAATCCAGTGCATTTTTAAGCCTCTCCAGGATGATGCGGCTTAATATTTTACTTGGGGTGGATAGGAGAGTGGTTCCGCGCCAGTTCTTGCAAGCACTCAGGTCTCCTTTCTTCGGCAGTTTGACAAGGTAACCCTTCTTCCAATCGTCAGGTACCTTCTCTTCCTTCCACACCTTCTGCAATAGTGGTGTGAGCATGTCCACTGTTGTCTCTGCATCTGTTCTCAGTGCTTCTGGCGGTATTCCATCTGGTCCTGCTGCTTTCCCACATTTCAGTAGCTTTATGGCGTTCAGGACTTCCATTTTCGTTGGGGGATTAATGTTCACTTGTAGTTCGGAGGCTGCAGGTGGTATTTCTGGACGAAGTGTAGGTGGTGGTCGATTCAAGAGCTTCTTGAAGTGGTTGGCCCATTGTTTCCTTTGTTTCTCTTCTTTCGTAATTAAATTTCCTTCATCATCTTTTATTGGTTTCATCTGTGTTGATCTCTTCCCTGATGGCAACCTGAATATTTGATACAATGTCCTCAGGTCTCTCTTACCTGCAGCCTGTTCTGCTTCACTTGCCAGTGTTTCGTAGAAGTGTCTTTTGTCTTTGCGTGCACTCTTCTTTACTTCTTTGTTCAGTGTTTTATACATTATGCTCAGTTCCTCTTGTCTTTGAGCGTCCTTGCACTGGTTTATCTTCTGCTTCACCATCCTCCTCTCCTCTATCAGCTTCCATGTATCCATTGAGATCCATTCCTTTTCTTCTTTCTTCCTAATACTGTTGTGCAGGTTTCTTTCCACATCTCCTTCAAAGTCCTCCAGTGTTCTTCCACACAGGTTTCTTCAGGAATGTTGCTCGGTATCTCCCATTTTGTCTTGATGACTGACTAACGTGAAGATTTCCTTTGTAGTTTCATCCTTCAGTTTCCGAGTGTTGTACTTGAACTGCAGTCTATCACCAGCTTCCTTGAAGGCTTTTAACTTGATTTGGAAGGTTCCTTGCACTAGATGGTGAGTGGTGTGAACCTACATCTGCTCCTCTTCTTGACCTTGTGTTCAGTAGACTGTGTCTCCATTTTCTTGAGATTGAGATAAAGTCGATTTGATTTTTAGTGTGTTCTGATGTCTGGTGAAATCCATGTCGCTTTGTGGATATCTTTGTGCCTGAACACACTGCCTCCAATCACCAAATCGTTGAATGTACAGAATTCTGCGAACAATTCTCCATTCTCGTTCATTTCACCTAGCGCCTCTCGACCCATGGTTAGTTCTCTTCCTGTGTTGTCCCCTCCCAGTTTGGCATTCATGTCGCCCATTAGAATTTTGATGTCGCCAACTGATGTCTTGTCCAGTGTTGATTGAAGTTGTCTGTAGAATTCCTCCTTCTTCTCTTGCTCTGCATTATTTGTAGGTGCATAGCATTGTATGATTGTGACCTTTCTTCCTTCCTTTTGAGTTGAATCTTGCTGTCATGATCCTGGAGGAGATTGGTTCCCACTGCATGAGAACCTTCGATGCTCTTGAGGACATCATGATAGCCACTCCCTCAGTGTGCTCGTGGTTGTCGTCTGGGTGACCACAGTAGATTATTGATTCGCCAGTTGACAGTTTGGAGAGTCCACTCCCATTCCATCTGCTTTCGCAAATTCCAAGCACTTCAATGTGATACTTCTTCATCTCCTTTGCAATCTGGGCTGCCTTACTGGGTTCAAACATCGTGCGGACATTCCATGTCCCCACGTTTACTTTCGCTTTCATCGAGAGAAGACACATCGGCCAATTGGCTTCCCGAGGGCTTTCACCAACTGGCGTCATTTCGCCTCTCCAATTCCAGCGAGGAATAAGTTTGTTTTCATTTTTTATATTTTGTTTGTGCTTTGAAGGTTAGATTTGTTTTACGGTGTAGGGTTGCCAGCCGTATGCCCAACCTTCCCTCTTTACCCGGGCTTAGGACCGGCTAGTAACTAGTGAACTAGTTAACCAGGCGAGGTTGGATGACTTATAAATACCAGATATTTGTTAGGTTACCGTCAAGCCTACGGGTGCATTGTTACAGAGAAGGAGAAAAACAGGAAGGTATGTGTAAGTATGGTAGTATCAGTTCAATCATGTGGCATAAGAATGTGGGACAGAGAAGAAAAACCTAGGTCAACGACTCTGTAAGCACATGGAACGCACTTAGATATTTGGAAATGGGAACCGAAAGTGAGTAGGTGAAGTGTCGAGTGTATCATAGCGTTATTACCCTGTGACTGATTGTAAGTAATTCTATCAAAAATACCAGTTATTTGGTTATTTTATGGTATGATGGAAGACTACGTTAGTGCATAGAATTAACTTGCATGCAATAACAAAAGTGGCCGAAAACATTTATCACGTGCATATATTTACTGGGGAAAAAATAAAACAATCAATATTATATAGGGTTCAGGTGTGTTACCTAGATATGTACGCAGTAAATGTGTAGAATATCGCCTCTACTTTTAGTTGTAGGAATACTTCGTATGCTGACTCTTTAATGTGGAAAATAATTTGCGTTCTGGTTACTCATACCTTCTAAGACTGAAAGTCAATGAAATTATGTTCAAGGTGTTCAGAATGAGTATTTAGTTAGTTCAAATCTATAGACGTACTTCGACTGACTAGGGGTTTGTGAAAAACTGTTTTAGCACAAGGAAGTTTAAAGAAGAATGGGTTGTTGTGCTCTTACGCTTGTGGTGGCTACCGAGACTGTTTCTTCGGTTTGAACAATGACACCTCTGCTAGTTTGTGATCGGATAAAAGTGACTTTTCAGAACCTACTAAGTAGGAGAGTACCATATCCTACCACACATTGTGACGGCATAAAGTGCATATAGTATAACAACCATCCGTAAACGAAAGAATAGACAACATCTCGGTTAGTTGCAAGAGATATTATTAATTCATCCATGAGGTTGGAAATTTTAGAAAACACCTGATACATTTCTACAAAGCTATCCCTTCAAACTCAGTGTATACAATACTATATTCTATAAGATGACTAAGTTCTTCCTTTTGGATCAATTTTGTAAGATGTGGTCAAGTTGGACGAATGCGCTCCTTGGATATGAAACCAGTTTTGAATAAAATGAGACACTGTCAATGATTTTTTGCAAAACCGAGGTAATTACACGATTGGTTTATGTCCAATATGAACCATTTACACACCACTTATTTCAAATATTTGTTTAAATGATACAGCTGTCTTGTCGGAATCAGTCATTCTTGCTAAACTTCGTGTTGAATAAGATCACAAATAGGCCAACAGTGTTCATAAAAATGAAAGATTAGAAGAACTTAAAGTTATACACCATTTGAAACTCATAATAACTTTAATTACATGATATTTGCTAGCCGCAGTTGTTTTTGGGTACTAGGAAAAACAACACTGACTCACTGAAGGACAGATTCTCTACATACTTAACAAGATGGTCATTTTTCTATCGATTGGACTAGCTGGATGACTCAGTAACTGTAACTAGAGGTTTTATGAAACTGCTTTCGTAGATCTCGCATCAAGTTATAGATACTGTATTAGACTCAAAGATAAACATGACATTTTCTTTCCTAACTAAACAAGTGCAAGTCACTTTTATTTACGCATGAAGTTCCTTGGTAAACTGCTTAACCTCAAGATAACAAACCTTGTAGACCTAAGTAATACCAAGAAAGAATTAAAGACTTGATTGGGTAGATGATCTACAAACTTTTTAAAACATACTGTGCAGACAGTGTAGACTACAAGTAGGTCCTAAGGTAGCATGATAGTTGCAATGTACTCAGTGAAGTGTTAGGAAAACAGTATGATAAATATACAGTTAATGTAAGGGAAAAAATATACCCCCTGATCCAGAGGAGTTTCCAAGCTTAAAAAGATCATTATTTTAATATTCTCCACATAAAAATCGGATTATCATCATTAAAAATTAATACATGAATACATAGATTAACGAATTAGAGATATCATGTAGAAGTACCTGATTAGAAGTACACTCATTAATCAATTTTAGTTATGCACAATCTTTAACCTGCTATAAGCACAGAAACTCTACTACTTTACTAAAAAGAATAATGAAATAAGCTATTGCCTTTCTGTAATCTCTTCTTACGCACCCACCGACTGGAGCTCAGTGGTACCAAGAGCTATCTAGCCTCCTTCTGAAACCCACAGTCGCGATTGTGGTTTTAATCAATGTAGAAGAGGGAAAGCTAAATCAGGCACTTATGGAATCCTAGCCAAGCGAATAGAAAAGGGGAACCCCTTGCTACAACTGTGCCCAAACAACAGTCTATTTCTGACCGGTGAAAACTTCTAAAATAAAAAAAGACACTGTTTGACGCGGTGTCCATCGATCTTAATTTAGAGACAGACACAAACCGTATCTCTGAAGAGAATCGGTGGGAGGTTGCCGCTGTTTATGAAGCATATATTTCAACACATCTTTGTATAAACCTAAATCGACGTACAAAGACTATGACTACAAGAACATTGTGAGGGCAGCTAAAAGAACGAGGATATTGGGGCTGCTTCTGCAACAAATCAGATAGGCAGTTATTAGAATAGGATAACGTCAACCACTCTGAAGAGGCCTAGTGCATTCTGCGGTTTACGATAAATGTATCCTCTAAGAACGTAAATACCTTTAGAGAGAGATTAGAAAGGTTTAGTGGATCTAAACACCTTCCAAATAAACGGATATACGTGTAAACGTATCCTTGCAGGCTTTTGGCACAAAGATAGTTGGAAGTAAATCGAATATCTAATAGTAGAGAGTTTGCGCAGTGACTACTAACAGTGATGGATAACGTAGGCCAAAGGCAGCGGTGATAGGAAACAGTGGGCAATCATCTACATTTATCAGAGAAACGGGAGAAAAAATGTTAATGGTTAGTGAGACGACTGAGAAAGGTGGGTCTGCAGTTCACTCACAGTGCAGAAGACTGGAACGATTGGATGAACACTTAGACGAACAGTCAAACTGACCTCCAGATACTATTTCGTTGCTCCTCATCTAGTCATAGCCAGAATAGAACGTCGTGGCAGGACCAATAACACTTGTCGAAGTCGAGAAAGCTGTAGGTAATCTGAAACGAAGAATAGAATCAGGACTCGGACTAGTTCCAGAGGTACTCAAGTAAAGTGACCGAGGTTTATCGGTCAAACTAACTGAAATGTTTACTAGTGTATGAACGTCAGATACGACTACTTCTAGCTGATCTCAGTCACTGGTAGTTCCAGTCTTGCAGAACGACGAGAAGTTCTCTCGTGATAATATGAGGATCAGTCTGACGAAGATCCCAGGTTCTGTTGTAACCAGATATCTGGATGGAGCTCAGGAACAGGAAACACAAGAAAACCAGGCAGGCTTTATATCTAGTCGTGGATATTCACACTCCGTCAGTTTCCGGAACAGAGGCGCATTTACCAAAGCTGGCGATATTTGACGCGCTTCGAATAACAGCAAATGTAGCAGTGTCACTCACTGAGACGATTGCCAAGTACACCACTTTGTTGAAAGCTCTGCACTCAAACACTTGCGTACGTATAGTAACTTATGCTGATTTGCCTTCGTTAAGGATGTCCATCTAGGTCTTTCTAATTCAATTTTATCAGAGTTACCTAAAAAGGTCTCATCGCTTGAACTTGCTGGAATAAACCATAACAAGAAAGAATTCTTAGTAGACCTACACTACGTAGATGATGCACTTACGTAAGTTTAGAAGGCTGTAAAGAAGCAGTCTCCTGGACACATTGAGTGTTTGAATTGTGGTAGTCACCCGCCAATTATGAATTTCGATCCCAACACTTGTCTACCTGGGTTATTTGTCGAACAACAGGCAGTGAAATGCTTCAGCGCATTGACCACTTCACTCACTTGCGAAGTCCGATCAGTCCTATTGCGTTTCTCAGTAAAGCACAAAATCTTTGCACGGATACAAAGGCATTAATCGACTTCGATAAACTAATGTTAATCACGGAGCCACTCTGATATCCAATCAACAAAGGGGTAGAATTCAGGCAATTTGGTGGAGTATAATCCCCTTACAGTTGTTTCTTGTGCGCACCAAACAGTGAGACGGTCAGTATTATATACTGATGACGTTCCGAGAGGAATATACATTACATAACCATCCCTTGATATCCATATACTACTCTTCCACTGTGTGACACATATGATCATTGTCTATTAAGGCTGAGTGTACTGCACTGCAGTTATCTCTCTTTAACTGTACACCTGTGATGGAGGAAATGAGAAGTCTACATGCAGGTGTCCGACCACCACTGCCCTCGTGCCACTGATCATATGCCGTGGAACCACAAGGTGATTAGCGGAGAGGTCAGGTGTAGAGTTTGGGGAAGGAGAGGTAAGTCAGTCAGTCAGTTAACGATATGGCAAGGAACCTTCACTGCCTCACACGGCGGGGACGTTTGGCCTAGTCACTGTCAGTTTCGTCTCACATTGTTAGCTGGTGTAGATATAGTTTGACCAGACCAAAACAGGCATCAACCACCGAAGTGTTTGACCGTTGGTCTCAGCCGTGTTAGGGAAGGTTGACTTCGCAGTTGGGGTTCGCATGGCAGTAAAACCAGTGGTTGGAGAATTCAGGTGATATGGATCAGAATCAATCTCGGCGGTGTGAATGCATGTAAGCATTATCTCCATTTCGATCGTCAAAGTGAACTGGAGTATTCTCCCATCCTCCTATGGTCTCTCTTGATGACCATCTATTATTACTTTTGACTGCCTTATTGTTTATTTCTTTATGTCGTTTTGATGCATTGAGGCTTGTCGTGGTGATGAAATGTGTAGACCCGGACGGTTACGCTGCAATGCTGAGTCCGTTTATATTTTCCGTTCAATGTAGATACTGAGTTGTATATCAAATTATTTTATTTGACATAGCTCGCAGTGATGCAGTATTAATTACTGGATAACATTGCAAGTACAATCTATCACTCATGATCAGAACAAAATAATCGCGCAATTTTCGATAATCAACTCCGGAGTTTATTAAAAAGTTCATAAAGGCTCATTAGACAGAGGAATTTAGTAACAATAAACATCATTGCGACATGACTGAGAGAAAATTCAAAGCCACTGTGGTGTTTCTACATAAAGCAGGTACAAAGAAAATCCTATGCAGCAATGATGGAATCAGGTTAGCTTTCAAACTTCAAAACTTACTCAGAAAACTAAAATATCGTGACGACTCAGTTAAGCGAAATAACCTAGTCTATCTAATAACATGTAGTAATTGTGAAGTAAGGCATACAAAAGAAACCAGGGAATGAAAGTCATTCAAGATTTCAGAGCACAGAAAATTTAGAGAAACGTAGAATGAGACCTCAGTCAAGAAAGTGATCGAAAGGAAAATTTAATTCCATTTTAGTCTGTTTATTAGAAATATCACACAGTGAAACAGTAGCATTTACTGGATAACGTTTTGGACACAATTTATTGTCCATATTCATATCAGGTAAGTTCTCAATTTTGAGACAGACTTTATATATTCCTAATTTTCTCTCCTTCTCTGTGATGACAAGGATAGTAGAATTTTCTATATACTTGGGACAGGTGCAGAATCACTTCGATTGCATATGTTTGGTGTTGATTCGACAAAGATTCGGTTATCAATTTCTCCCTCCGAATCTTTGTCTGTCGAATCAACACCAAACATATGCAATCGAAGTGATTCTGCACCTGTCCCAAGTATATAGAAAATTCTACTATCCTTGTCATCACAGAGGAGAGAAAATTAGGAATATATAAAGTCTGTCTCAAAATTGAGAACTTACCTGATATGTACATGGACAATAAATTGTGTCCAAAACGTTATCCAGTAAGTGCTACTGTTTCACTGTGTAGTATTTCTAATAAATAGGCTAAAATGGAATTACAATCGACCAGTGTCCAAGTTTTACCCTTATATTAAAGGAAAATTTAGTTATCGCGAAGTAAACACTGATTTATAAGCATACCACAGGGTGAGAGTTCGAAGACCGAATAATGCTAGTTGGGAGGAGAGACTAAACACTGAATTATTGTTCATTAAATCATTGCCTAGCTCACTCATTGTAGATATTTAAGAAATTCTCCTTTCAATAAAAATGAAAAAGGAGCTGCTGGGTTATAAAAATGGGATTTATTTGATTTCTTTGATGTGATTATGAACAATAAATTGTGCTCGCAATATTATCCAGTAAGTGATGAAATGTATCGTTGTGTGTTGTGTTAAATTAACTATCGTAAAGTGGAATTATGGTATATCAGAACGCCAAAGTTTTACTCGTTAAAAGTGCTTTTTAAAAAACACTGCACACTGATTTGTGGTGCAGATGCTGCTTTTGAGTGCATCTTAGAACTGGTTGGTAATTGACTTCAGCGATGCTTATTTAGTCTTCTTTGGTGGTCATCACAGATTAAAACAGCACATAACCTATTGACCTATGAGCAGTTAGAGACTAATATTATTTTCCATAAGATATATGTGACTGTCTGGTATAAAAGTTCGTACAAAGATATAGATTCTTGGTATTTTAGAATGTTAATATGCCACAAATTATGTAGACGGAAGTGATGAAAATTCAGAAGACAGCTTACAGTTTAGTTAACAAAGATTTTGTCACATTTAAATTTCCCATACATGCACACAAAGCAAATATACAAAGGGGAGGTAAGTCCTTGTAATATTAAAGTACAAACACATCTTAATTATGGTGGAAAACAAAAAAAAACAACGCTAACTAAATCCTTAACAGAACTATAATACACGACAGTTTCTTTCAGTATGAGTGTTAATAATAATAATAATAATAATAATAATAATAATAATAATAATAATAATAATAATAATAATAATAACAATGATGGTGAAATAATTCTACAATTCCCTTATTCGCTATTAGACGCTTCTTCATCTGAACTGAAAACTAATTTAGCACGAGCTCGGGTACGAGTGATGCGAGTATTTCTTTCACGAGTACTGGTCGGTTTCGAAGTTCTCTCGAAGTCATCTTCATAATCATCGTCACTATGCTCATTAACTGGTCGGCCGATCGTAGTACGTCGTAAATTTCTACGTGTACGTTCACTATTTCCAGTTGTTCCTGACTTAGGAGATAAACGATTACGACGTGCATTTTTTTGAAGTACTTTGGCAGCAACTTCTGCTCGTCGAACTGCAGCCTCATCAGCAACACCCTTCTCATGGAACTTGATAAGGAAAGGAAAAACGGAGGTACAAGGTTAGAAAATCAAGGATTTACTTTGATATAAACTTTGACCAAGACATAATGTATTAAATAATCAACTAAACTGTTAAAATTTACAATGTTTAACTCACCTCTTTCACTTTAGTTTCAAATTCTTCCAGTCTAGCCATGCCATCGGGTTTTGTCGATTTCTTCATAGTACATATTATAGACTGGAACGCAGAATACACTTCTGTAATGCATAATTTATCTGCAAAAGCTGGTAGATTTTCATGTAATACTTTCATCATTCGTTCGGTAAACGGCATTGCATTCAAACAAAAAGCCAAATCTCTCCATTGTCGTTCCAGACTGAAAACAAGTGAATACGTATTATCACTCTAGAGAATACTTATAATGCAGTAATGTTATTACCTTGTTTCCAGGAAATCCATCAACAGGTATACTAAACGACAAGTTAAAGATTCATAGCTCCACCCGCAAAAATTAATTCAAGTTATCAATCTAGCAGCAATCTAAGTACAGCAATAAAGAATTATGCAGATTAATACTCTACAGGTTTACATAGTAATTCATAGGCCTAATTTGTGTGAGGGCTTATGGTAATATCCGATTACGTATATCTAAGTAGGTAGGGCAGGGTTCAAATCATCGACGGTATCAAGTTCTCAAGTTATTGGGGAGCTATGAAAACATAAACTGCATAAACAACATAAACATGCAACTAGTACACGTCTTAGAAATCCTAAGTATTGGCCTTCTGAAATTTATGATACTTAGAGTAGATTGATAAGAGTTTTAAGATGGTCAGATCAAAAGGTAATTCCAGAACTGTCAGTCTGCGCTGTATGAAACTTCCTGATGGATGAGCTATGATGGTTCTTTTAAGCATTTACTACATAATGAATGAGAGAATATATCAAATCGAAAAATGTTTAGAAAACCATCAACTACCTTAACTAAATTTTAAATCTCAGAATTCATCCCTTAAATTCTAGACTACTGAAGACAAAAAGGTGCTATGGATGATTGGTCGTCCCAAGAAATAAAGGGTTATGCTTCAGCATGCAATACATTCAGAAATGTTCTTTTATTAAACTAGCCTAGTTTTCTGAGGAAATAATAAGCAGGAAAATTAGCGAATCAAAAACCAAGGTGATGATGAAAGTCAATATGATGCGAAAACCGATATGATACATGTGATAATGACTTACCTAGTTGTACGAAACCTTGCACATAATTTCTCCACTAATGTTTCACATAAACGCTCTTTCACAATTAAAGCAATGAGAAACCTAAATGTGTTTATGGTGTAAAAAATGTTATCTGTTTGTGCAAGACACGGTACTCAACTTGCATATAACATTACAAAATATAACTACGACTTATTGTACATTCAAAATTACAACAATTCAACCAAGTTTTAACGATATCAAAAGTCACTCCACTGAAAACCACTGGGGTTGCAACTTTTTATAATCAACCAAATAATTATTGCCAACAAAAAGTTTGATACAGCATATAACGATCAATATTTAGGCAATATCGAGGCACATGTATAGGAGTCCATATGCTGACGGAAGATGGATCAGTTTGATCCAGTATAACAAAGAAGAATAATACGTATCAAAAAATAATAAATAAGACTCGTTGTACAAGTGATGGCAATTGTGGCTCACTGGAGAACGCTATGGGGGTTGAACCGATGATTACGAGGTTTGAGTATTAGCAGGAACGAGACTAATCACTGGGGTGCAGCCAGTTGACGAGTCTTAAATAGGACGAAACGCGCCTCCTAAATTCCAGTGCTAGCCAAAATCAACTTAGCTGTAAAGTTAGGTACAGCATATCAAGTAATTAGTGTGACTAAATCTCCTGTTAAGGCATTGATTCATTAAAAATTTCTGAAAAATGAGACACTAATCTATTACCCGAACTGATCATAATGTTTTTTTATACATACTGTTAAAAGGGTGAAGTTTAGATCGGGAATCTTCAAAAAGGCTGTATAACTGGTCGTAAACAAGACTCGCTTGAGCTGTGCAACTACGCACGCAGACCGATGAGAACATTCTTACTAATCCACTACCCTGTTCTAGTATCTAAACAAGCAGCTTTCAACAACGTTGACACCCTGAAAGTGTAAAATATTTTCATATACCTGTCAGCTTCCAGGTCCCTTTCAGACAACCTAATAGTTTGTTACATTCTAGGTCTTCTTAAAATCTCCTTTTATCAGCTCTACCTTATCTCTGAGTTCTTCTAGCTCCAAAACTCAAGGGGACAATTCGAGTTTATGGAATAGCATCCTTGGTCTGGTGGAATCGTACTTCAAACCATATACCGCAGTTTCGCCAAATGGAACAAGTTTCACTAATCAAAACTGGCATTTCAGGTAGATCTGCACCGTTTTAAAGTTCGGCAACCAGTCTTGATATGTAGTTGTAAAACTGATTATAACATATTTGGTTGTATCAACCTGTTTTAAGATGATGATTTTGATTATCATCGAAACACAAAATGAACTCAGCAGATAAAAAAACGTGGTCAGATTCAAAGCAGATGCTCCAGAAGGAACAGGAATCCTGAATATACGCCTACACCACAGGCAGCTAATTGTACTGTGAGTCCAAACTTGACGGTTAGGGGAAGAAAAGTGGGTAACCTAACGGTGAGGACTGTGTTAAAAGTTAGTACTGCCTTGAAAAGGTTTGTTATCTGCACACACGTGTGACTGACTAGTCACATTTGAGCACCCAAACAACTGTCCTCTGGACTTAACTACCTGTAGATTTAATTCACCAGTCAACACTACAATATCTCCAGATAGCACCTAGTTGAGGTTATTCAGTTGATGGTAGAACTAATCCGAAGCTTCATCCAGGCTGTAGTCTTTTGAAGCACAAGTAGAGATGGTAAAACATGCTTCCTCTTATCGTTTATTTCTTACTTTAAACTTTCTAACTGAATAGGATACATAATCATGTTAACGGGCATCCACTTTACCACTACAGCTTTAGCTGTAAACACTCAGTGGGACACCTACACTGGATGGAAATCTCAGAAGTTCTCCACATAACTGTTAACGAAACAAACTTTCTAAGCTAACGAGTGGGAGTATTTGAAGTACTTTACTAAGATATTGTTGAAGCTGTGGCTCATTAGTCTAGCTACTCGACTTCAAACTGATGGATCACGGGTCTGACCGCCACTCCATCTACCGAGGTCTGGGTAGTCACGTAGTATTCCTAACATTCACACCATAGATATGGGCCTTTACCCAATGGAAGAATATATACGCGGCTGCTAAGTGCATTTCGACTCGACATCCAAATGTTGAAGACATTGAGCTTAAATGATGGACAAAATTTAAGTACAGCTATTAGATATCGCGTTTAAAAAGAACATCGTGAGAACAACTACTTACAACTCGAAATAATATAGATCTACTAGGATTTAGGTGAACGATGCGTAGACATAAGTGAAATGAAGATATATATAGAAACAAATTTGTAAATAGTAACGAGGAAAAAATACGGTTTATATTTGAAGATAACAATGAAATGATTATGAATTGAATGATCGACAATAAAGTATGTAATACAATCGGATTTGGTTACTCGCTAGAATAGCTTCAACGAGAACTCTGAAGTCCACATTGTAAATGTAGTTTCGTAATTTGCATGAGAGCTGTAATACTGCCCAAGCATCCAGATGGAAGCAAGCTGCTTCCTTAATGACCCAACCCCTTAAGGTTTTGACTTGGAGTCTAATACACAAGGTGATAGGGCAATATCAGATAATCAGAGTAGGTCCGCACACTAATCATCTATCTTGAATCCTGAAGCCTATATGCACTGTTCTGATGAGTAAACTATCCATACCCATCAGTCTGGTAATCGAACACCGTCATATGTAGTACAGATAACCAATCATTATGTTTCTTAACAGTACAATTTTCTCTGAGCCGTTGGACAGGACTATGCTCTCAAATTTTCTGTCAGGAAGTGTATGTCTGAGAAGTTTACTAGTATTTTAATATTATAGAGGACCTTAGTTAAACTGAACACGTATTGCTCTCAGTTGTTCCGAACCAGCAGTTGGGTTTTAGGCAAGGTGGTCATTCGTCACTGACTCTGCGATCGATGGTATCCTCAGGACAGTCGTAAACAAAGTCACTATCTGCAACCAGCAGAAATACTTATCAACCTTCCTGATGCAAACAATCTAGTCTTACTATGTGGCAACAAGGAGGTCACTCAAACTGTATTTATTCAGCTGAGGAACAGTATCTTGAAGTATATACTTTGCAGTGTGGAAATTCAAAACACTTTTGGAGATTAGGTAAGAGCCAATGATTGCACTCACCAGCGATGATGAATTGCTGGAAGCAGTCAAAACGTGCGCCTAATTTAGGTAGTTGTTTTAAGTGCTGGAGGTGTAGTTAGTGAGATTTTCGTTCGCATATTGAAAGTAAAAGAGGTATACTTTAATTTGCGCCTCCTTTGGCGCCACCCTACCGTAGACTTGGTTGTAAGAAACTAGGGGGTACAACATAGTGATGGGGACAGTTATATTCTGTACCTGTGAAGTCTGGCTCATGCAAGTTGAGAAAGTTCAATGAATGTGTTCGGCAACCGTTGTCTCGACAGAACTTCTAACAATCCGTGAAAACACCATCAAAGTAATTTTCATATTTAGCAAAGTGTGTCTAGATATGACAGGAATATTCACTCATTTAATGATGTAGTCTTAAAATATTGGCACCTACGTCTGCAACGAATGCCAACCAAGGGAGAATATGCAACTCAGTTACTTGAGACAATAGCAGAAATGGTTCACAGTGTAAATAGGCAGTAATGTAAACTTGAATAACTGTTTTTGTGTCAAACACTTCTTGGTGCATATGTCGTGCCAAGTTAATCTTAAGTCAACAATAAGTACCAAGGGGATAATTGACGTTGAAATGAACACCTAAGTCACAAAATGACTCGAGTTGGTGACATCTGGCTTTCTAGCTTAGTTGGTAGAAGGCTGGGTCAGTAATCCGGAGGCTATTGGTTCGAGTCTTGCTGCACCGCAGATTTCCATTTTAACCTCAATTACTACCCCATCTCAATAATACCAGTCTGTCAAATCGCGCTTATTTCAGATAGTTTTCTCAATAAAATAATAAATAATGTATACACAACAATGAAGTGATGTTAAAGTATTAAAATAGGGTATGACAAAACACCTATTGACCAAACGCTTATCTAGCAGACTACTGCTAATTTTATGAATAAAAATGTGCATAAGGTATAACAAGTAACTTAATATGATTTTGTTGCATTTCATCAACAGTTCTTCAGAGTGGTTAATGACTACCGAGCACACTTATAATCTATGAATTCATAAACAGCGCCACCGGTCGGTAAAAAAAGTATCAATTTTATGGTAAAGATGGATAGTGGTTAGCAGTGGAGTCCAAGACGCGCATTTTGTTTTTATTTGGGACTCGTCATTACTAATCCATTGTTAACATAAAATTGAAAAGATAGGGAATATTGAGGCAACCGCAAAGGAGCCTATATGCCAATAGACACGCATTAATTCAGTCTAATCGAAGATGAGATAATACAAGCAACAATATAAGAAAAGTATAATTTAAAAAAAAGATATACACCGTGATAGAATGATTAAATTGCTTACTCCATAATCGAATGGAAATGATCCTCCGACACACCGACATTAGGATCACTTAACCGACTGATAATATCTGGTACAACATTATAAAGAGAATTTCCTTTCTCTGATAATTCACGGAAAAATCGACGTGCTAAAGTATTCAGTCGATCAACTTCATCTACTAAACAAACAGTCATTTCACTAATTTGACCTTTAACCTAAAAGGAAAGACATAAAGTATAAAATAATAAGAAATCAATTGGAAAATAGACTGTACAAATTAACGACAGCTTAAGGGTTTATGTATTACACTTCAAATTACACTAGTTTAGTAAAGAATAGGATATACCATAAAGATTGTAGGTAAAATAAGCATTGGAAACTGTATCTTAGATAACAATGCAGGGAAGATAGTAATGTTCTCAGAAAACGAGATCTCAAGCATTGAAGAACTTTCCTGTATACTTAAAAAACAGAATTATCTAACAAGAAATTTTGGAAACCTTATTGATATAATAGACTAACTAGCTGGTTCAATCACTTTAAAGTCTTTTTATAAATGACATAGCAGTAACACATTAATTTACATGCTATACTCATCTTGAGGGTGAGTCTCTAGACAGAATCATGGTTGATACATAGACTGGTTGAGTATGCATCCTATTTACTGGAAAAAAATAATGCATCTCTAGAGCCAGTGTTTGTTGTACCTGGCAACAACAAGGACAATAACAACTGCAGCATATGTGATTAATGAATCAAAAATTATTCAAAAACTTGCGCTGAGATGTGTCGTTTTAAATTGTTATATTTTACAACATCAAACGTAAAATAAGATGATATTCAGATAAACAAAAAGAAGTATAGTGAAAGTGTTAAAAATGTCGAAAATGATGAAGAGTGTACTTATTTGTGCAATCTATAACCATTAACTCCTATTGATTATAGCACTCAACTTACGTCAACCATCCTAAAACTAAACAGTAGTCAAAGACTTCACAGATTGGTGCCACACACTTTGGTCTGACCACTACTTTCAGTTTTAATTCCAACTTAATCCTATTTCGGTCAACGTCAAAGTAGGCCGTGGCGGCTTAGCATACATAATACATTTCCCAGCCACTTCAGTTATTAGAGGTTCACAAATTCATCAACTAAACTGTCCTCTTCCTCGCCTATTATTGAGATGACAACTGTGGTCAGAAACATTTAATGACCTCGTGTTTTCTTTACTCATCGAGCAAGCGATATAGGAAATTTTACTGGTTCAATTAAAAGAATAAAAGATAAATTGGATATCTTTGTTACAAGTTATCGCCAATTCATTTGGTACTCATCATCTTGAAAAGAACATACAATTAGCTAAATAGTAGGGTTCACAACAAGCAGCCTATTTAATGTAATTTAGTTTTGCTTAGGTTGACAAAACTTGTTTTGAGTAATTGACATAGTAAAGTGTTAAAAGTTACAAAACGGTTGAAAAAAATACTAGATAACTGACATGAATTGAGTCTGGTTGATAACCAGGTATTTTACTTTAGTGGTAGACTATGAGGGCGTTTCCGTGGAGAACAATGGTGGCTTAGTTCTATTTCCGAATCTTTTTCAATCGTTATCCTTGAAATATGTGTACTAGTTAGGTGAATATGTAACACTGTTATCATCAGAGAATAAACACAACTCAGTTATATGAAATCACTTACCTTCACCATATCATTTAGAATCAGATGGCTCAAGGTATTGAGGGCATTGGTACGAACTTTCGCAGATGAATCACGTAAACGTGCGTATAAATTTGGTGTCCATGGTTCTATTAGATTTGGAAATCGACGACACAGATCACCCAAAGCTACAATGAGATTAGCTCTCACTATTTCTGATCTACTTCGTTCAGCCATAGTGAATAACAGCTGAAGACGAGGTTCACAAACTTCAGCATTGACAAGCATCATTTTGGCCATTGCAAGACTAGCTGACGCCTGAACAAGAAGAATCATTATGAATGATATTTAAAAATCATTTATAAAAGTAGAAATGTTTTTCTAATCCCAATCAGTACTTCATATCTTAAAGAAAGCAGTAGTAGATAGCTTACCTGTACAGTTTCATCTGCGAATCTGGATGGTTGTGAACAGATGTAGGTGACAAAATTTAACAGCGGATGAAGGATAAGATCAGGAGATTTAAGCAGTTCATGATCGCATATTTGACGTATGTAGTCCACTTCTGCATCATCAGCTGCTACACCGACTAAACCTGACTCATCATCAGCATTTGCTTGAGCTGATGTTGAACTATTGACAGTGGTCTCAGTCATCGAAGCCACTGAAACCTTTCAACAAAAACACAAGAGACCTGAGTATACACTTATTCTTAAAAATTGAAATCAAAACTTATCAATAGTCATTGAAGCAGCTAATAGTCTGTATGAGGATAGGTTTAAGTTGGAAGTTATCCTAGGTTTTTATTCTCAAGTAAAAGCCATTTCCTTCTTGTTAACATGTTAGGTGGCTCACTGGTGTAAGCGCCTGACATTCAAACAAGTCCTGCTCCACCTAATTCGACCTGAACAATTGAGTAGTGTATCAACCCTCCCACTGACTGTACCGCATAGCCTATTACATGAGAGCTGTACTGGACTGAGTTATATACATCTCTGTGCATATCATGAGTTCTGCATATGCAAGCAAACAGCAAAAATCATTTAGAGGTTCTAACTAAGCTTCTCTCTAGTAGTGTTCATTCATAATACACCAATCTCAAAAAAACATTGATTAAATATTGTAGAATCAATATAAATCCATGATACCAAAAACAGTGCAACACAACTTGACACAAGGTATTATATTAAGCTATGAGCCGCATTTATTGCGTGAACACTTGTGATATTCTAACCGACTGCCCCAGGTCAATACAGATTCTAAAAATACCACAAAGTGAAGTCCGAAATCTTTCGGTTGTACGTTAAAAGTCTATTTTTATTCATACGTACAGCTTTTTTTCTTACTGTTAACGCAAATATCATAAATTAACACTACCTACCCATTATCATACCACTGAAATGCTCTTTCAGGATTGTCCTACTACTTCAATTGATTTAGAGGTTTGTGGGGGATTTATTTATTGATTTGAGGTTGGAATTCATCATGGACTGACATCAGTTGGCGGAACAGTGGGGAACTGGGAGCACTGAACAGCTGTCTCATACTAGTATGGGACTCCCCAGCAGTGGGCACCCATGACCCCGCCCCGTTGGCGATCGAACCCAGGACCTTCAGGTTCCACAGTCAGTACGATACCATTGAGCCACTGGGTCGGAACCCAGTGATCAATTAATAAATCTCCACAAACCTTCTGATTGAAAAAATAATAGTGGCCGGAACAGTGTTTGGTTAGTAGTGAGGGCTAGCATTGGAATACAGAATAGACACCAAAACTAATTTTCAAGCCACCAGTTAGATGTATCTGCATCTTAGCGAGTAATAGTAAGCCTACTGAGACTCAAACCTACCAGCTGTGACTCAAAACGCCAGTAAGCAACAGAGTCCCAACACCCACCCCTCTAGTATAAAGGATAACAGTTATTCTTTGTTGATTAATATAAACAATTTCTCACTGTAAATTTTACAGCATCAAATTGATCGGTTTCCGTTAGTACAAGAGATACTTAAACGGACATCTCAATTTATTGGCATGGATTTTATTTTGATGTCACGAAGCTGATGGCGGGCACTAGTCTGATATATACAAAGCATCGCGTTACATTTTTAAGAAATGAAAAAAGATAGCACTGAAAACTGAGTTGATTGTAACTAGTGAACCAATGGCAAAGTAGTCGGGTGATATTCCGGTTTTGAGCTTTGACTTTTTATCCTATAGATTGAGAAATATGACATGAACGATAACAAAGAAGACACGATACTGAGGTGTCCTATATGTAACACTTGCATGAAACTCTTCTTGATTTACTTTTCGTGAATAGTAACCACTATCCTGCCTCTAAGCATAGAATCTGTGTAGTTCAACGGCATACTGAGACATTCCACTATACAAACACATAAAAACTTGAGGTTAATATACAAAACTCACCATTGACTTTCTGATATTTTTGCGAGACTTAGTTTTTCGTTTTGAATTTCGATCCTCCTGAACTGATGCACGTCGTTTTAATTCATTTAATACAGATGACTCCATGAAGACAAGTTGTTTTAGAGTGATATGACCAATAAGAGACAAAAATCGAGAAAGTAAAAATGCTGGTACATTAACAATAAAAGAATTGACATCTGGATCTAATTTTACTTGAGATGGAGGAACATTTTCCTGTTCTTCATTTTGTAATAGCTTATCAGGTAGTTCATTGTTATCTACTGTATTCTCGTTTGGATTAATCTGACTAGGAGGAGGAATAGATTTGAATTGGACCAATTTTTCTGCAACCGAACGTAACAGGTGACACATTATCGAGTCGGGTGCTTCAGCCAGTTCGTAAATGACACCAACAGCCTATGAATATGAATGGATTTAAGGCATTTAGTGAAACAAGTTAACTGATTATAATTTATTGTCAGGTTAATGTAATTTGCACAAAACTCACTCGTTCCATCATTGGTATCCAGAGGGCTTGATTTGGTTGAGATATCGTTGAAATAAGAATTGTCTTCAGTCGAGTGAAGAGAATATGATTCGTCGGAAATCGAAATGGTTCCCGGTAGGCAGATTTATCATCAGATTTACCACACTAAGGGGTTAAATTAGAAAAGATGCGAAAATCGTAAATCCTGACAATAACACATGTTAATATTTTGGTTAGTATAAGATAGAAAATATTTTAACACACTAATGCGAAGATAAAACCTAAAAGTGAAAATTTTCACTTGTCTTTTTATGCACAAACATCTACTGCTATATGGGAAATTCTAGAGTTTCGACTATTTATTCATGTTTTACTGTATCACCATCAATCCAACTGCACAGAAAGGAATTAAGTCGGTTAGTGTATATAGGCTAGAACATTTATGCATCAAACCCTTAAGAAGCTGAGTCAGTTTAATTAACAAAGGCTTGTCCAAATAGAATATCAATGAGAATGTACTGAGTTTCAGAAAAACAGTCGGGAATATCATACCCACTTGGAATCAATTTTAACATACACACCCACTTAAATCTATACCTACGATTATAATATCTTTTTCTCGACTACATTGTATTGCATAACATCACCAAACGATGACTATCCTATTTCCGAGAAATTGCCTTTATAAAGTATGTTTTCAAAAGGAATTTTGTTAAATTCTTTAGGCCACTACACTATAATCACTATAAGCAACTGTCGTCAAAGTAAATGTTTCCTTCTTTACGAAAGTTGTATCTTTCAATGATACAAACACGCTTTCTATAGCTACAATCATCTGTTTAAAGTAGCACGCTAATAGGAGATATTGCAAAATAATAATAATAATACCTTAGTGGGTGGAACCATTCGATCAAGAACTTCACATGTGAATTTAACACGTTCCAAGTCAATGGGACAGGAACCGACCGCTTCAAGTCCATAACGAATAAGATTATCAACATGAAGATTAAGTTCTTTAGCTTCAGATCTAAATCAAAACAAGGAATATATACAAAGTGAGACATAACATTAAGATAATATGATTAAACAATCAAATGAGAATACATAGAATGAACTATAGTCAAGGGATGGATATTACATTCCATCACTCGGCATATTGCATACAATAATAAGCTGCATAACAATCAACGGGATATTTTAGTCACTGTTTTCACAAAGAGATGACCGTTTCCCATTAAACCAAAGAGAGAAAGACAGTGTCCAGCATTAAGACTGGGCATGAACTATGGCTTTGAGGATCAATAAAATCATAATCTTTAGTTTCTGGCAGATAGATTGGAGTATTAAAATGTTTCTTTTGGTGGCTACCATGACGGTGAGATTTCTAGCGTTATTCATATGTCCGACATATTTAAATTTCTACTACAAGGTTTAACTGCTACGGCATTTTGGGACAACTACTTGTATCTTAGCGCTTATATAAAGAAACTACTTCCAGTACATAAAAAGAACCAAGTGTTTACGTTTAAAAAAAATAATGCTTCTCTTTCTCCCTAAATATCGATAGTTTCTAAGCTCAGACAGACATTACACATAAGTCCTTTGACTGGATGGATTCTTGTATGGTTGTCTTGTTATACTGTATCTTTGTGGTGTTTCGTGTTGCCTTCTGACTGACAACGAAAAACCTCGCAAACGAGCGTATCAGCTAAATTTGCTGCTGATGCTGCTACAGTAGTACACAAAGAACGGTTGGACAGGAAAAGACTGATATCAAAGTTATGCGAAAGAATATACAATTTGAAGATAACGGTTAGTGCAAATATTCAAGCTTTAGAAGATGTCAAGGAGTGAATATATCTGTGCCATTGTGACCGATTTTTATCCATTCCACCGACAGTCTGCAAACATTGATTTTTCACGTCTCGGGACCCCAGCCAGACAGTCTACATCTACCCACACGAATCAGACCAACAGTCATAGACCTCATCGAATGGTACCACGTCTCGGTATGGTCATCCTGAACCCTATTCCAACCTAACCCAACGTCCCCTAGCACAGTGCGTCGAGGTAGGCGACGACTCGGCATGGGCAACTCAGCCAACTCAGCCGATGAAGCTTCACAATCTCACCAATCGACTTGACTATTTCCCATCGCCTGAGCTTAACACCAAACGGGACCAATGCTACGAAGACGTCTGTGATCAAAGCCCTGTAATCTCTTGATGTCTTTTACTTTTAATGACCGTGTCTCACTGCCGTACAAAACGACAGAATCGACTGCAGCGAAGTATACTTGTCCTGTGATAGATAGTTGGATATCTCTCCAGTCGGCGCCACAGATGACACAAGTTGTCAAATGTCGAAACCGCCTTCTGTACCCAAGCTGAGACTTCGTCAGCAACCACATATTCTCGAGCCGCATCTTAAAGTTGACGGGTGGGAAACAGGCCAAACATACCCATATTTCTGCTCAACGTGTTCAGAAGACCTTGCATTTTATCAGCGTCTTCACTTAGCAGGACAATATCGTCAAACAGATGACTTCCAGGGAGTAGACCAATCCCTGTGAAGTCAGACGTACTTAAGGTTATGTCCACTAGTAAGTCTATAACGAAGTTAAATAGGAACATTGACAGTTGGCATCTTTGGCGGACACCACTACTTGCCGTTAATTCTGATGACAACTCAATATAAGCTCTTACAGGGTTGCGCGAGTTCGAGCGGACAGCTTAGGTAAGCATTGTATACTTGCTCGGTTATCTATTCACATTTAAACACTGACACAACATTGAGAGGCAAGTAAACACAGGTGATGATTCACAAATAGACAGAAACTCATATCCTGAATTCCAGTGCTAGCCATTATCCACTGTCAGTGAAATACAGTTCAAGTTCAAGAAGAATTAAAGATTGTAAGCCAACCGATTTCTTGAATTACTTTCCAATGTTAAGATAACTAATATACGTATAAAGAATTTGATAGTGAGACAACCAATGATGTGAGGAATAGTCTTCAGTGTGTAATAGGCTAAGGAAATATTACTGTCTGAACGCCTTTCTTCTGAATGCACAGTTCACATTTGATTAGTCTGATTACCACGGATTTAACTATATTGGCAAACTTCACACTGTAATGTTTTTGGAGCGCGGTGTATGACAGTAAAAGCTGTATTAACATCTATGTGGTATTGTCTGTATCAAGTGTGCTAAGGTAGGAATTTTTATGGCTTCGACTTGATCTTTTTCAAAACAAACCGACAAATGTTCAGGAAGAGTAGCATTTATAAAAAAAACCGTTGTGTTTAAAGAAAAATCTTACTGTACAATCATTCTAATAATGATTAACATTGACTTTGCATCCTCTGAACTCTCTTTATCCGACTGACTAGCTGATTGAATAAATCTTTCCCATAAATGATCAATTAGTGTAGGATCGAATTGATTCGATGCAATCAACTGTTGAATAATACGTTCTATGCTAACTAAATCACCCATTTCTGAGCCACGAATAAAATTGCTTAAATTTGTAGCAACCAGATCTGCACCTCCAACAGTTAGTCTACCATTAGGTTTATAGTATTCTTCGGCTTCTGGTTGTAGATATAATTTTCTAAGGAACAAACAATAAAAGAAAGGTTTATTATTGAATAACTCCTACTAGCAGCAAATTTTAACTAAACAATGAACTTTTCATCTTTTTTCTCTTAAAGCGGACAGTATATAACTAGTTTGCCAAACTACGGCTTTCTCGGATACACCCAACAACTACTTACTACGACACTTCCTCTCTGTAATTCAGCTGAAGTTAGATTGGGATAAGAAGTTATGGCTGGATAGATGAATGGACACTTAAACATCAAGTAATCATCAAACTACAGTCGAGCAAAACCCTCGATGAGTGAAGTTGGGTTAAGACCTGGTCAGCAACTGAGTCTCTTGGCTCAGCTGATAAAGGGCGCTGAATCGGTATTCTGAAAACTGCTGGTTCGGATCTTGCAGCGATCCAGGTTTTCGTTTCACTCTTAATCATCACCCTGTATTCACAAATGACGTGTCTGCAAGTTAGGCGTTGTTAAAGTAGAATCTAACATAACTCAGCAATCAACTGCAGGTTTCTGCACAAGGCTATGGATCAAATCTATTCTGTGAAGACTTTCAATACTATCTGCCTAGTCAAACCTGGTTAGATGGGAAACTGGGTAAAATTTAGTTATCTAATCTAATAAATCACAATTTCACACTAAAGAAACGTCCAAAACGGGAGCTAAATAGTGATAATTGTATTTGTATACATATTGGATATAAAATCATTCAAGTAAGTTCTGAATTCCCCTACAAACAAAACAGTTCATTCTGTTTTACTTCCCTGTTCACAGATATAAAAGTTGATAGCAGAGATTTAAAGAGCTTGTGAACTCCTTTCTACTTGTGTTGTCATTATTATTCGTATTCGTGTTACTGTTATCTTTTTGTTTCTTGTGTTCGTAAGAATTTCTTAATAAACTGCAAAGGATAATTGTTAACTATGAGAGCTTCTTTTACGTGTTTCAATTCCTTGTTTAGGTCCTTCACAGACTAGTCAGTTTTATAGTTCTATCACTTACACATCTGACTGACATTGGATGATATAATTTGAAGTCTAGATACCTGTTAGAATGTATCGGTTTTCTGTAGACGGTAGTATCCAAACCACCGTCGATCCTTCGTTTTACTCTGCAATCCAACATAGGTAAATCTCCTTATTCATTTTCTATCTCGTAAGTGAATTGGATTGCGCCTACTACTTAGTTTATAAGTGTGAGGAAATTGTTGATATGTTCCGATCTCAACAAAGTAAATGTGTCTGTCATTCAAATTTCGCCACAATATCATAGGTGCAGGATTGAACGTTTGTAAAGCCATGTTTTCCCAACTATTCATAAATATATCTGCTACGAATGGGGATATTGGCGATCCCATTGCTACTCCTTCTGTTTGTTTGTATATTTTGCTCTGAAACTTGAAGACTGAGGAGATCAGGCACAACTGTGCGCTTAATATGATCTCATCAGCCAATATCTGAGTTAGTATTTAGTTGACTTCTGACCGCCTCCAATGCCATATTGATTGGTACTTTAGTATAAAGACTTGTTACGTCGAAACTAACCATTTTTTCATTCTCTTCTATGTGTAGGTCATTAAGCCTTAGTTTTAACCGGTAAGAGTTTACTAGTCTGGAATTTGATTGGTTCCTAATAGGACACAATGTCGATGCTAAGTACTTTGCTAGTCCATAAGTTGGGGTATTTCTGAAGTCAACTATGGGTCTAATGGGATAACCTGGTTTATGAACCTTAATAGTGCCATAAATCCTACTAGGATTATTAGTTTTAGGGATTAAATAAAACCATCCCTGGGTAAGTCTACATGGTCTAATTGAAGGAGATTTAAAGAGATTATTTGCATCTGATCATTCATATCTTCAAAGTAATGGTCGAGTTTGGTGAAATTCCTGTAAGAGTAATGCTGGCGTCTTTGGAGTGGAGTTACTCGAAACAATATTCTACTGTACCAGGTTAAGTTGTAGCTAATTAGTTTAGGCACTTGACTTTTAACCAACAGACGACAGGTTTTAACCTCTGCTCTACCTAAAGAGATCTGGGCAAATAGACAATCTTATTAGCATCCACGCAATAGATATGGCTTATCACCCAGTGCAGGAGCCTGCATTTGTTTGTTGCGTTTTAAATCAGTAACTGGAAAAGCATTGTGTCAGGTAAAACACGTAGTTATCTAGACTGAGTACCATCTATTAACTTAGCACCTTTCGTATTGTTTAGCTATCATAATTCCCTTTCACTGATATGAAGTATCCGTTACACACACAATTGGACGCATTTGATTTAGTCACACAAAAAACACAATGAAAGCTGTCCGTACAAAATTATAAGTGCAGAAACTCACTGGCAAGCTTCCACAACAGCTTTTCGGATAGATTCTTCTTGAGACCATACCAATGATAATAACAAACGAATGCCATCATCCAGACCTTTTATACCTGCTTGCTTAGCGACTACGAAAAATTCAATAGCCTCTGTTACATCTGACATTGTTTTAGAGGATAGCATCGACTGGAAATCTTTAATAGCCAATTGAATATATGATATAAAGCAGATGTCTCTAACAAATAAGCAACACATGCACGTTGACGAACAACTTCAGATTTTAACTGTGTCTCAGCAACAGTTGCTGAACGCAATGGAGAAGGTCCAAATGGATTATCACCTCCACCGTCTTCAGTCAGGTTTACATTGCCAGCCGCAACGGCAGCTGCTGAGTGAATAGCCTCTTCTAAAGCTGCAGCAGCATCTGATTCAGCTGTAGGATACAGTGTAATATCTACATCATTAGCTTCTTCGTCATCATTCTCACTATCATTATTATCAGTTTCATTCTCCTCTTCCTCAGTTTCCGGATCGGAATTATCTTCATCTATATTTGATCGACGACTTGAAGACCTACTTCTCTTGCCTGTGAATTCATCGGATTCATTTGAATTTCTATTTTTATATTTTCTTCTTTTTGATTTTTTTTTCTTTTTAGATGCATCGGCGTGGATTCCGTCATCTGTAGGATAAGCGGAAGCAACTCCATTTTCATCTAGTGTGGCTACTTTAGCTGAAATGAGACAAATTGAATGAGAAAAAAAATATTTCAGTCATATTCCATCGTATCGGGATAGTTATGATCAGGTATACATGTATGCGTTATTGAAGGAGGTGAGAAGCGTAGCAAAACAACATATACACGAAATTTAAGTGAACAAGTGAACAAGATTTAATCACTCACTAATGTAGTTATGCAAAATGATCAACATGCTGGGGGATTTTAATATTAACGAGATATAATAACATGATGATGATGATGATGATGATGATGATTATATGTACGTGACTAGAATTATTTCAAAAACTCCAAGATACATGAATGAATTATGAGTGAAATGCAATTTCAATGATAATATGTACTGACATATCACAGACAACTAAGATTATCAAGCTATCACCGTGAGATTACCTTTACGCTTATTAACAGATTTGTGATGAACTGGAGTGAGAAAGTATGATGAGAAACATCCGTAAATCAATCAACTGACTAAAAGAGATAATATCGAATAGGAATAAATACTAGCAATGGCAACAAGATGAATAACAGACAGATGTTTCTACGGCATAATAATTACTCAATAATTCAAAAATATTATGGTATATATGAGGAGAATATATTAAACTCAAAACGCCTTACAATAGTGTTAAATTACGCAACTTTAGCTGCTAGTTACATATGTGATGTGACTAGCAGCTGTATACTTCTATTATATACGGGTTAACGATACTTCTGGGCACACAAGCCTCGGTAGGTGGGAACATGTAACCTATTGGTTGAAAATCGCATATTCAAACCGATGAGTAATAGCTTCACAATATGTACAGTACAGCAACTAGATATGGGCTCAATCCAAAGAACCTTTTATGGAGAAGTAAAACCGTACAAAGTGAAGAATATGACTGTACCTGTTAAAGCTATAAAGTCATGAGGAATAAGATCTCATAAGAAACGGAAGCATAAGATCAATGAAGTTTTCGGAACCTATTCGTTCTCGCCATACAATAAAACTTTACTGAGCGTGAAAATTAGTACCTAAGTGTGCTTAGCTGTTTGATAAAATTGTTATTTGCTACTTATACTTCTGACCTTCCATGTTCAAGTACGGAAAAGCATAGTTGACCTGTGAGAACCAGTTATTCAGTAGTACATTCTTTGAGTGCATGACACTTCAGTGTCGAAGCATATCACACTTGATCTAAAAACTAGTCGAAAGTGTCTACATAGACTGTGAATGGTGTGCAAAACTATACCTCGAAAATTCATCATTACATCAGCAAGCAAAACACTGTTGATTAGACTTAAATGGTTCGGACATTTCGGACTTGTGATTTACTACATAACTCGAAGTAGATATTAGCAACACAGGAACTACCATTGCTGCTCAATGGTACAGGTTGTCACACTTCATATTATGGCAACAAGGTGGAAGTCTATCAAGGGGAAGTTAGAAGAATGAAGCAAAATAATCATAATAATAAAAGAGGTAGAGAGAGATTTATCGTCTTAAAATGTTACAAGACAGAGAGAAGAGGAGATAGAGGGAGTGACAGGATGTGGTATTAGAATATATATAAGGATAAGACATGAGTACCTCTGTGATACTGTCTTTGATTTTGAGTCATACTACTTACAGTCGTCACCTATCAGGTTCAATTGTTTCGAAGATAACGACCAATAATAAGGTCTACAGTTTCGCATATGGCTAGGACAAACAGTCAGGGACTTTATAGGTTGGTGTTACGCCATAGTTTAGTCAACCATAACTTTACCTATCCTACTTCACATAACGTTGTGTTAGCATGTGCAACATGTGTTTCGTGCACCTACATCGATAAGGAAAGAGAAACTCATCAACTGATCTGTCTCTTTTACCTGAAACTCCGAATAGCAATGAAATACTGGCAATTGTTTATTTCTCCGTTATTTAGTAGGAGTAACATAGTGCACATCAGTAACTTTAGCGTCTACCTTTTCATCCCATCGAGTAAGTCATATCACTTACCAAACAGACAAGAAAGCAAACAAAAACCATTTAAGAAGTTGCTTACCCAGCAATTTTTCTAAACACTCAAGTCGCTTTTTCTCTTTATTCACAACTTGTTGTAATTCATCCGATGTCAACTAGGGAAAATATAAAAGAAATATGAAATGTACTCTAACGAAGCATTTGCTTTATCAAGTCTAGTGTTCTACATGGTAAGTTGACCCAGTTCCTAAAACGTCAATGTAATAAAAATGCAAACATCGTACCATCGAGGGGAGAACGATGGGCGTATATATATATATATATATATATATATATATATATATATATATATATATATATATATATAGGACTCATTTCTTGCTGAGAGGTTTATCATTAGCTCATAGGATACACCATAAACTCTTTTGATATAATTTCTTTATATCTTCAGATAATAGACTAGTATTACTAGTGTGGGGTTGTAGTGCCTAGGCATACGGAATTCCTTGAGAAATGTGACAATTTAAAACGATAAAAATGATAGCCATCTGCCGAAATGAGTCACAAAGATACATTTTCTTACCTTTGCAGCAGGACATTGCAATATCATAGCTGTAAGCGTTTTACAGGCATTTTTTCTTGCTGAAGCAGATACATCCAACATTGCACCCAAACTACCAACTAACAAAGCAGCTAGTTTTGATTGGCGACTAACTGGTAAACCCTTTTAAGAGGTGAGAAAAAATTGCATGTATTTAAAAAAACTTGGGAGACATACACTGTAAATTAGACCCAGGAAAATAGCATTTACAATAAAGGGACCATACAGTTAACAAAACAAAAAGGTTAACGTTGAATTAAGTTGATGTGTATCATTCACTGTGATCCACTGAGATCAAAATGTATACAGTTACTGTGATTCATGTAGTGGTAGGAACAGTTATTTTAGCACTTGCGTTCACAGTTACATAGACGTGTAGGTATAACAGGACAAAACGAACTGCAACGCAGTATACTGATCCTTAGATAGACAGTCAGATATCTATTTCGCCAGTCAGCGCCAAAGATCATGCAAGTTGTCAAATGCTAAACAGGACCTCTGTATCAAAGCTGAGATTTCGTAACCAACCAACCAACCCATTCGGGCTGATGCAACTCACCAAGCGAGTGAAGTAGTCGACACATTCCACCACTTTACTCCCCATCATTAAACCAGAAGTGCTCGCAGACTAGTCCTGAAGCATTTTGCATTTAACAGGCGCGACACATAGTAGGTATACTCAGATTTCTGCCCAACACATTCAGAACACCTTGCATTTTGTCAGCGTCTTCACCTAGCAGAACAACGTCGTCTGCATACTTTAAGTCAAAAAGGTGCTCTCTAGGGAGTAGACCAACTCTTGTGAAGTTCGACGTACCTAAGGTCATTTCATGAAATCACACTACATTACGGAGCAAAAAATACTAAAAGTTACCTAAGAACAGTGTAAACTATCAGAATATTAGAAAAATACAATGTGCATCATGATGATTTGTCCCAGACATAAAGATTCCGCTATTTAGACGGCTGATCGACACCATTTAACACAGTGATACTGATACGAAATGAGACATAAGACTTCATTGTGCACCAAGTGGCTGTGTTTCTTAAGAAAAAACACAATAGACATTCTGAATGCTAATATATGTCAGAATTCATTCAACAACTGCCATAGGAGACTGATAGGAGACCCTAACAAAGGAATACGCGCTCCAATGAGGAAAATGAGCGTTTCAGCTTCCATTATCAAGCAAGCATTAGATGTGGATCTACGCTACCACTTACCACTTATACAAGAGACGCGAAGGTCAACATCTGACATGAAATATTTGAAAAATCAATCTGCTGAAGAGAGTGATGAACGAAATAAAGCATACTGTTGAGAGTGCAAAGACCCTAATGGTTCTCTGTTCGAAGAGTTTTCATCAGGACAAACCACATAACACTCAATAATGGGTGACTCGGCCACAATTCGAAGGTGGCTCCCCGTGTCTGAAGATAAAGTTCCCACATACGCTGGCTACTAGTGAATCACGGGTTTGGACATCACTCCACCCTACCGAGGTTCGGTCAGCCAGGTAATATCACTTATTCGTCCTACAATAGGTGTGGCTCACTGCTTATCGCACGAATATGCACAAGGTTGATGAGTGGATTTTGTCTCGTTTTCGTTCTGGATGTCTCCAGTGAGAATGATGTTTGTCTACCTTAAATCTTTAAATGGGGTCTCAAAGTCAACTGGCATGACAACAAGGAGACTATGAAGATTATGACAGATTTTTGATTAGAAAGCGTGGTTTCTGAATGACCCCGTCTGTGGTATCAAGATCCAGTATCCAGTTAAACTTCGATAGACATTGGGAAATGTTATTTTAATAACAGTTATGACCTGACCAGCTGTGACGTTTAGTACCCTAGCACTTTTGACTTATTTTTTAAGGATTATGTTTCAGGACGCGATCAAGAAGGACATCAAATACACTGGTTGTAATTTAAACCCCTAGGCAGTCAGGAAAATCCAGGAAATATTTGCGGCTCTCTTTAGGAATACTGTAAAGGTTGAATGTAGGAAATTCAGGAAGTGGATTCAGGCTATGATGAACGTTGAGGCTAATTCACTTATTTGACTTATTGGGTCATTTTAATTGTAATGTTGTGAATGTTTTGATGATATGTTAGATAACGAAATGAATATGCTCAAACTTTATTCAAAAGAGCAAAAACACTTCATTGCACACACATCATGGGAGAATGAAGAGAATTACTTGATGACTGTCTTAAAGAAGAACTCACTAACGCAACTTCATCAGAAGATGCCTATTCAGTTCATAATTCAATAAAAAGCTGTCGACAGAAATCACCAAACAGATCACCCTACCATACACACAGTAGAGTTATAGTTCACTGACCTAGTAAGTTGACTTCCAACCAATGCGTCGCGGGTTAGAAAACTGCTCCATCTACTGGAGTTTTGGCAGTCTTAACACAATAGGCGTAGCTCATTACCGACTACACAAAGATACAAAAGGTTGCTGAGTGCATTTCGACTTTACATAAAAATATGTCAGAGATCACCACAAGACAAGTGGGATCATTTTGAACTGATATGGCTCATAAACCAACAGATTCCCTCCAAGCTATGTTGTTAAAACCAAAAGACGCAACAGTCAAAAAAGATAAACCACAGATTATTTAAAAAACCAAACACGACAACCGCAATAAACACTAAATTGGAACAGGCGACCATCTGCTTCACCGTCGTCTATATAAAGATTAGCTGGCAATCAAACGTCACATCTTATCCTCCCTACGAATGCTTATGGACAACATGGACATAAATTCGATTTTGAAAATGTAGTGATCATGAGCAGAGGAAGCACAAAGAAGACTAGAGAATTTATAGTAGTTTAGGGAAACCAACAACTTTGCGTTAGCTAAAGGCTCTTATACCGGGTGATGACTGAAGTTGAGATGACAATCTGAACCACACCCGGATTCGAACCAGCGACCACAGCGTTTCCGGCCCGGTGCTCTACCAAATGAGCTACGACGTCCAACTGCTGATCAGATTTTTATTTCACTCCAATCATCAAGGGTTTTGCTCGACCATCATGTGAATTCGTATCGCATTACTGACGCATGATCGTATACACTCTGACTGCCTAGTCAGGACTACTACGGTCAAGCGTCACGAATTCATATGGTAGTCGGGGAGAAGCCTTGGTGCTGGAAATGAAATAAGAATCTGGTCAGTAGTCGGACCTCGCAGTTCATTTGGTAGAGCATCGAGCCAGAAACCCGGTGGCTGCTGGTTCGAATCCAGATGCGATTCAAATTTTCACTTCACCTTCAGTCGTCACCGAGTGTCCATGCTAGTCTGTCAAGCCACGGCTATCTCAGATAGTCAGATGAAAATTTATATTTTACTAACTTATTCCCTTTTTGTAAGAAAATAAAACAGTCACATTTATTCCGAGCACCATAAATATAGCAGAAGACATTGAAAGAGTATAAAAATGAAAAACAGGGAAAAACCTACTCCTTGAACAACGATATTATGCCATATTTGCAGTGCTTTCGAACGGACATAACCATTCACATCATGAATGTGTTCCTAACGAGTGAGATAAAGGGGGGGAAAACACTAAAAATTAATGGGACAAAATAATCATAGATTAGTTATAAACTCGACGGTAGTGGTGCAAATCAACTACAAAATATATAAATGATACAATTTTTCAAGTTGTCTAGTGGATCTCATAAGGACTAATTATTATCCTCGCATAATATTTAGAAATTCTAGATAAGTAAAGCTAATGTTTGGATTGTGGTACGGCTACACAAAAGAGCGATTTACGCTCAAGAGCCATGTGAGATGTAGACTATCTGGCTGGAGTTCCTGAGACGTTAGGAATTAATGCTTGCAGACTGTCAGTGAAATGGCTAAAAGTCCGTCACAATGGCACAGATATATTCACTCCTTGACATCTTTTGAAGCTTGAATATTTGTACTAACCGTTATCTTCGAACTGTTTATGCGCTCACACAACTTCGTCTACTTTGATACAAGTCTTTCTCTACTCAGATGTTCTTTGTATACTACTGTGAAATGTGACAAGTTGAGCTGATGCAACTGTGTGCGAGGTTCCACGTTGATTTTGTCAGTCAGAAGGTAACACAGAACATCATAACGATACACTGCAACAAGATAACCATACAAGAATCTGTCCAGTGAAGGGAATTATGTATATCTATCTGAGCTCAGAAACTATCGATATTGAGGAAGAGAAGCATTCCTTTTTGCAACGGTATTTCGATTTATAGAAAAATCACACCTAGCAAAAATAACATGAAAATCGGTTGGACGTCAGACAGTGTCAATACAAGTATCGCCGAACGAATAATAATCACAAGCCTCCTATATTTGTGTAAAATGAAAAACGTTTCTTTTAAGACAAAGATGCCAAAAAGACATTAAACTAAGTACACATTAGTCGCATTGTGAGATCAACAAATAACTTCATACCTGTAATAAATCCATCAACCGATCTCGCTGAACCCGTTCATTAGAATTCAAGTGTTCACGTTTAGCAAAGATTGGCAGAATTTCTGCAATCACACTTAGAACACAATTTCGCATCTGATATGATTCTTCATCCAGCCGAGAGCGAAGTAATGGTAGGACTGACTGAACAAGAGAAGGATAAACTTTAGCTACCTCTAGCAAAAAGCCAGAAAAATTTTGAGAGGCTACTGAGTCACGCTCCAAATCCGTCCCACTATAGCTGCATATCTCCTAGAAGTCAAAGTATGAGAAGTTAAAAATTAATAACGGGCTGCATATGAATTCAAAACATTAAAGAAAAATGTGTGAACTTATAAAAGAAGGGATGGTGACCGCAGCATATGACTAAAGCTTGAGAACGAAATGATAAAGTATTGATAAAAACTTGTTGAACTGCACATCATGCCAATAATGCTTAGTTGAAGTTTTGAATTTGGTCTTCAATACATATTTGTGAAGTTGATATGGAGCTGACGGCTAGATACTAGATATTGGAATACTTGTCGGAGCTAAATCACTTAACGAGATTGGTTCTACTACCTATAGGTGCTACCTTGGGGTGCTGATCCGGCTTGCACATCGCGATGTCCAAATGACCTATGGCGGTGGAAACATTTGTTACTTTAGGTCCTACGATGTCAGAAAGTCCTATTGGAAAGTGGTAAGACGAAAAGTAGTCATTGTCAGAGTGTAAATACCTAAAGGCATGGTGGGAGTCCGAGGATAAATTGTTACTCCTGTTTGTGCAGGGTGTGAAAGTAGTAAGGTGTTTCTTGAGAATATAACCTGATGCTGCCTTTTCTATTGATAGGCTGTTAGAAGACATCCTAGGAAATAACACTCATTCCTGAGATGTGGTCGGCTAGTGACAGCGGTAACTCACTATAATAGCAGTCCATAACTGCAGAAACTGTGTGCGACTGGCTTCAACTAGATTTCCCATTGGCTCCGGAGTCACGCAGAATTATACCTCTTCTTATTTTGGGTACCTTGCAGAAACACTTTCCCCGGTGGGGGCAATTCAGAAAGTTCCAACCACCCGAAAACTTCCAGCAGTATAAAAAAACTCAGTTAACCCTAACCTATCCTCCTTTGCCTTCAACTCCCAGTACCAATATTAAGCCCTCAACAACTTTCTCAACCTCTCATCCTGCAACCACCGCTAGTAATCCAAGCTGTCGAAACACAAATTCTAGTCTCCTAAGACCACCCTGTCAATTTCAAGCTGGAGATTTCAACGACCCAACCTCATCCCAAATCGGAAAATAGGCTTTACTACCTAGACCTCTGGAATTTCGAGTCATGGATGTATGCTTTGTTTCTGAGACAGGCATACACAACCCATGTGTTACACGGTCAGAGTATCCGGAGACCCAAAGGCTATTTCCCGTGGGCTCGGTAGGTTGGGTATAGGTATAGCATAAGTTCTTGAGTGGAAAGTGCACCTCTCTACTAGATACCAATCAACAGTCGCCTGTGTGCTGATCGACTGAATGGAACTGTAAGAACTAGGAAGGATTGCGGGCCAGCTGATATTTACTCATAAACTCTGACTACGCACCCACATGGATGGTGCATAAGATGAATTCTATGAAGAGCTGTCAACTTTGCTACAGAAAGCAAAATGTTCAGATGTGGTGATAATGGCAAGGGACTTCAACGCTCAAGTACGAATGCTGAGACAATCGGAACTGCATCTTTGGGGTATTTACAGAATCCAATACCAACAAACCGACAACGGTGATCGTCTGGTGTAATTCCGTTCCGAAAATCACTTGTTTCTGGCCAGCCCTAACTTTAAGCATGAGCAGAGACACTCGCATGGGGTCCGCTTACTTCAAACCAACGATGGATATAGATAAATCATATTGCTTTAAGCCATCGAGAGGACTGGTGCTCTTTCCGAAGTACCTGTTTGGATTCCGACCACGAGCTGGTACGGGTACGCGTATGTCTAAGCCTTACTAATAACCGGGAACAGACAATAGTTAAACTTCTTTGTACTTGACTGGAAAATAAGAACGTGGAGTACGTATTTGGAAGTAGGCAGCGCAGCATCTATCCCAACACAGCAGCAATTATCTTTCTGATGAAGCCTGGCACGATATTTAGTATGCTGTAGAAACAGCGGTAGATAGTTGGAAACCTACACCCAAAAGTTAGCAAACGTCACCGGATTTCCCCAAAGTCATCCGGATTGACTGATGCGAGAAAGGTGATTCCAGTTGGTTCTGACCACAAGGTAAAGGGTAATAAGTAAGACAGACAACTTGATGGATCAGGTTGTTAACCTTCACTGACTAAGGTGACGTGAACATGCATGCCAAACAAATGTCTACCTCAGCATACAATGTTAGCTGAAGTAGGATTGGGTTGAAGAACGGATCAGGGTCGCCAGACCAAGACATAGCACTAATCGTCCATAAAGTCTCTGACTGTTGGTATGAGCAGTGTAAGAAGGTGAAACTACCTAGCTGGGATCCTCGAGATATAATAGGAATCAATGGTCGGAGACTTCGTGACACGACTTAGAACTGGTCACAATAGCAGAAATGTATACAGTCTTTGTCATTTTTAGAGGCTTGTATATTTTTTGATGACTGTCTATCGATTCCGTCACCTCATACACTTTTGTCTACTTTGGTATCACTTTCTCTACTCACTTTTTCTTTGTACACGACTGTGAAGTGTGGCTGATGATATGATTTCGCATCACTTATTTTTATGATTAACTCACGGTTGACATTAGCAGTGAGATATTAAACTCGTCTGTCAAGGTCAAATAATCAGTGGTGAAAGAGTGATTGGCATAGGGATTGTCAATTAATTAGACGCCATACTTGACTTAGTTACGTTGGAAATCCTGTGCGAAAGGTAGTAGGAGACTGCACCAGTTTTCTATTCAGATCTCCGAGTGTGCTTACTTAGTACTCTTAGATTAACCAGAATGAGCAGTAGGAAACAATTAACACTAAACAACTGCAGTCGATAGCCAAGTATTTTGACTACCACCTTATAGTCATTAGAGTCGTTTAATTGATGTATTACGGAATGCTAACTACCTTAAATCCAACTGGTTAGTTTTGAGGACTAGCGCTATACACCATCCAAACAAGAGCTCTTAGGCATCCTAGTCAATGATAAGAATGGATGTAGACCACATTTTGTGTCTGAAATATTCTGGTTCCCAAAGAAAGTTAAGGTAAAACAAAGTAGTTGGGTTGCGCGTAGTTGTGTTCATCTCATCACGAACTGAGTATTGCAGGTCCTCGTTTGGACTGGTTGAGTAGAATGACTGTAACAACCGCCTTAATTACTATCTTTTGCTGGTAACTTATTCACAAAATGTGAGTTGAATAATCGACAATAGTTTTTTTGTAAATTGAATAAAATGCAATCGAGTGAAAATCTTTGGATCAACAACATAAATAAAACGCTTCTAAAACTGACCTTCAGTAAATCTCGAACAAAACCAGTCATTTTTTCGTTCTCAGTGAAATATTTTACAATAGCTAAAAGGCAATTCACCATATGGGGGAAACATTGTAACAGTTGAGCCATTTTACAAGAGCATGCTATATTGTGACCATAACGACGAACCAAGTTAGCCAATAAACTGCTAACTGCAAGTCGAATACTAGTATTACTAGCCATATCACGATTTTCAAGCAATTTGTAACAGCAATTAGCTGGTAAGCTTAGGATAGAAAAGTAAAGAAAAGGATATTTTAGACATTCTCATTACATTAAATGATGAAATTAATAAAACAGTGAAAATGATTATGTACTGAATGAAAAGCATACCTAATATAACTCCCTTCAACTATTGATGGATTCCATAGTCTATCCAGCTTCAAACGACAAAGTTGATCGAGAGCAGTGACTGCCTTTTCGCATTCTACAAACCAATTCATAGATAAGTGCAAATCAGAAGGTCCATGATCAGCTCGACGACTGCTTTTTGCTTTACCACGTCCAGTCTGAAATAAGAAGTTTAAGAGATGCGTAAAGACTATTTGAATAGTACTATTTAAAGTCAATAACCTTGTACAGGTTTTCTTCTCTGAAGAAGAGATTTCTATGAGGTCGCGATGCGCCAGAAACTTATTTTTCTACTTCATCGGGATTTTACAAACAATTGGTTATGTTCTAAAGATGAATTAGAATAACTATATAGCCAGTTAACTACGATGTGTTCGGCGAATAAAATGAAAAAAGAAACTGAGTAACTGACTATACTAAAACAATTTCATCCCAACCTTACTATGAACTAAATCATTCTATCTGACAACTGTTCGCCTACTGTCAACCTGGAAAATACACCTAGTTATGATAGCTTTTCAACATTCTTAAAAGAAGTACAGTAGTAAACAATTGATATATACATAAAAAAGAAATCCAATGAACGAACAATAAACAGTGAATTAAGACTTACATTAGTTCCTACTACCAATTTAGCGCTGGTATGAAGTTCATTTTCAAACATATCAACAAATTGACATAGTAGATATGTATGCATTTTCAATACATTTCTATGATGACTCATTTCATTTTGACTGAAAGTCAACTGACCAGTGTCTGCAGATTCCAGTACAGAACCTAACTGGGATACACAAACTTCACATCCTAGAAAGTTACAGAAAACATAAAAGTATAACTGTGATTAAAACAATTCATTAAGATAAATATCATTTGAAAATAATCAACTTGCCTAAGATTAGTGAAATCAAATACAGACTATAATTGTGGTTAGCTTGAGTCGGCACACAAATCGCTCACTGGAAGGTAACACACGTAACTAGAGTTACGAATATTAATCACATCTGTAACGTGTTAAATGTTTATAGTTAGCTGGTGGGAAGTCCTTGAATTCAATTTTCATGTTTGTTGACACCAATGAAAAAGGCGTCTCTGCAACGTTGATGAAAGTCACGTTCCTTAGATGAAAATTTTCATCGCTTACTGAGAAAATCATCGAATTTACCCGAATATTTTTGTGGTAAGTTCTTCGAATTCGACAGTAAGTAATGTGGATTCGTTTCTCGGACGAAACATGAATTTTCATTAGGTTGTAAACACCCTTCCTCGATGACTGTTAACAACAACTTCTTTTCAATGGACCGTAAACAAACTGAATATCGCTTTTATTAATTACGATGTTCTGATATCTACAGATGAGTGCAATATGATTCAACTTCGTCACATTTTTTAATTCAGGAACATCCTCAATAAATGATATACATTATTAGTACTTAAAACACCGCACTGAAATATACCGACGTAATCACATGCCTAAAGTTACAATAAGGTTGTTCAGATCGTGTTTAATAGGTGAGCTTTCTGATTATCAAATAGTCGATGGTCTTATGGTATGTGGACAAACCTAAGCCGATTATTTTCATGCAATTGATAAGACTATAAAAACTTACATTAATTGTAGAGATGTGAATCTTAATTCTATTGGTGGGTCTGTGGGGGTTGATCGATTTCAATGTGGAGTTTATCATGAACTGACAAAAGCTGAAGAAATATTGAAAATTTGGTAGTACTGGACAGTTGTTTCATCCCAATATGTAACTGCTCAGCAGTGTGCAACCACGATCCCACAAGTGATCACGCCCAGGATCGCAATCAGCACGTTGTTATTCAGCCGTCAGGATCGACAAAGTCAAATGTCATGAAATATTCACCGATGGCATAGGTTGGTGGTCCCATTGTATAATGAATTGACAAAGTAGGAAGATGTAAAATTCAACCCAACGAGTGAACGGCAGAGTGCTCGTTGTGAGACCTGACGGTCCTGAGCTCGTTATTTTGTAGTGTCATAGGTATGCGAGGATAGAGTCCCAAACTAAAACAAAACAGCTATCTAGTGCTTCCACGCTTTTAATGGTTCATTGGTTTTTTTTCATAATAACCTCATACATTGCATCTAGATCGATAGGGAGATTTCTTGCCTAACTGCTTGAATGTCAGACCTTCGAAAATTCCCTAACGGATTACAAGGTTGGACTTTTAAGCATTTCAAAGTTATTCCAGTCTACTGACCTATAAAATTTCATAAAAATGACATTTGATAGTTAGCTGGTGTTCATGAAGGCTTTATAACACTGGTCTGCCTGACTGTCAAACGTATTGGCGTCATTATTTGATAAAATTGACTTTCTCAATGGGTATTTTCGATAACATGAAAAATAACCATCGACTTCATAGATCACAGTGGTTCGTTTTCCTTTATCTGCATAATCTGCAGCAGACTGGTTTATTTGATGTTGTGATTCCACGATGATACAGTCAATCTGGCTGCCATTTCTGAAATTATCTTGATATATGGGTGCACGATTCTCCAGTTACTTTCCTTAGCAGTTTATGATTTTGTTCGTAGGGAGATACCTCAATGAAATACTTTGAATACTCCTTGAGTTGGGAAATTTAAAACACACATTTCCTCCGACTCTGATTCTACTGTGCTACAATATGTTTCTAATCAGATGAGTAGTGTTATAGTATAGACCGTATGTCGCGGTATCACAACGTCAGTAACGTAGAAATGAGGGGCAAAGTTTTAGGGAGAAAATGAAAGTAAGTCGATGCGGTTGTGAACGTTTATCGACTGATGTAGCTGGGGCATATGTTACTGTTGAGATTTCAGATACGGTTAACTAGGGACGCGCAACCTAGTTACTGAACGATACGATACTTGACAATTTGGTCGGCTAACACAAGGGAGACTAACTGGCTGGAAAAATCAACGTAGAACCTCGCACACAAATGCATCAGCTAAATTTACCACATTTCATAATAATACAGAAGAAACATGTGGATAGAAAGAGACTAATATCAAAGTACAAAAAGTTGTGTGAGACAATAAATAATTTGAAGATAACGGTTAGTGCAAATATTCAAGCTTCAAAAGATGTCAAGGAATGAATACATCTGTGCCATTGTGACGGATTTTTAGCCATTTCACTGACAGTCTGCAAGCATTAATTCCTAACGTCTCAGGAACTCCAGCCAGATAGTCTACACCTCACATGGCTCTAACCGAATAGTCAGAAACTTTATCGACTTATACCACGTCTTGGTCTGGAAACCCTAAGCCCTCTACCAACCTAATTCAACTTAACTATGGTAAGGAGCGTCGAGGTAGGTGGTGGCTTGGCATGCGCAGTACATGTCTAAGCTATCTCAGTCGACTAAGGTTCACAACCTTGTCAATCGACTTGCCTGTCTTACCTAGTATCCTTTGCCCGACCTCAACATTGCTCCAATGTGATTCGACCAGGACGCGAATAATGCTACGAAGACACCTATAATCAAAAACCTGTAACCACTTCATGTCTCCTACTTCCACCGAGCTTACCTCAAAGCCGTATAACAGGACAGAACGAACTGCAGTACAGTATACTCGTCCTTTGATAGACAGTCAGATATCTATCTCGTCTAAGATCATGAAAGTTGGCAAATGCTAAATGGACCCTCTGTACCGAGCTGAGATTTTGTAACCAACCAACCCCTTCAGGCTGATGCAAATCCCCAAGTAAGTGAAGTAGTTGATATATTCCATCACTTTACTACCTATCATTAAACTAGGAGTGCTTGCAGACCAGTCCTGAAGCCTCATCTTGGATTGGACAGGTGCCAGTGGAACGCTCAACGCGTTTAGAAGACCCTATATTTTGCTGCTGTCTTCCCCCAGCAGGACAATATTGTGTATACTCCATGTCAATCAGATGCCATCCGAGGAGTAGATAAAACGTACCTAAGGTTATGTCCATTAGTACATCGATAAGGAAACTGAGCAGGAATGGCGACAGAGGACATCCCTAGTGGACACTACTAGGTGTCGTCAATTCTGATGACAGCCTTCCATAAGCCCTGACACAGGTACGACAGTTCGAGTAGAAAGTTTTGATTAGTGTCATATACTTGCTCCGTATTTCTTTCGCAGTTAGACACTGACACAAAACTTGATGCTCGACACAGTGAAATGGCGCCCTTCAGGTCAAAAAATATGGCAAGTGTCAGCTACTGGCCGTTAGGCATGCTTGTGTTCAAGAACTTGCCGGAGGGTGAAGAATGGTCGATGTACCCTCATTCAGGTTTGAAACCTGCCTGGTTTTCTCGAGTTCGCTGTTCTCGAGCAACACAGGCATCGAAAAACTAAGGACCCTAGGATCTTGGACATAATATTAGTCCGAAAAATTCCGCTATGGTTGTCGCAAGATTTCTTTCCCTTCTTATAAACTGGGATGATCAGTGAACCAGACCAGTTTGACGGCTCTACCTCTGATTCCCATACACTAACTAGTACCTCCGTCACTCTTATCAGCAGTTTCCTACCTTCACCCTTGAAAACTTCAGGTGAAAAACTCTTAAGCCCTGCTGCTTTGCATCGTTCCAGGTTCCATACAGCTTTCTCAACCTCAAGGAGAGCTGGAGGACCGACGTCTACGTCTTATTCATGCCAGGGCTGGATACTGGGTAACAGAAGCGTTGTTGAGGGCCAGATGGATTGTGCTTCAAAGTGTTCCGCCCAACGTTCTAGCAGCCTGTTCTGGGATTTTATCAGGGTCCCATCCCTCTCGGTGATGGTTTCACTCACCATCGTCTTCTTCTTGCAGGTATTCCTAATAAGCCTAAATAGTTGCTGAGTGCTATCCAACGATGATGCCTTCATCTCTCTTGCTCTCGCCATCCATCACCACCTCTTGGTGGTTGGTTGCTTTCGCTTTTCATTGTGGTCAGAATCAACTGGGATAAGTTTTTGAGCACCAATTAGTTCGGATGACATTGCGGAAATTTAAGGCGTTTTCTAACCTTAGGGTGTAGGTTACCAATTCTCTTTACCGCCTTTCTACAGAAGACTTAACATCACACCACGTTTCCTCAGGATGAGAAGTGCAATCACGTTTAGATAAATACTTGGGTAACCGTTCTCTAAATGAGTAGTTGACGTCCTCATCTAAAAATCGAGGACAGATAGGCCTCACTGCCTCCTTTTTTCTGTTGTAAGGTGCGGACACACACGAACACAAAGTAGTTTGTGGTCGGAGTCCAAACCGGTGCTCCAGAAAGAGCGCCAATCGTCCACCGGTCCTTTTCAACGATGGCTGACAGCAATATGATCTATCTGTGTCCATCCTTGGTTTTATGTCGGCAGACGCCATGTGAGACAGTGTCTTTCCTTAAGCCTAAATTAAGTGCTGCCCAGAAACAAGTGATTGTAGGAACAAAATTAAAGCAGATGACAGTTTTCGGTTCGGTGGTATTGGATTCTGTAGATATCTCCAAGATGCCTTTCCGATCGGCTCAGCTTTCCTACTTGAGCGTTCAAGTCACCTACCATTATGACTACATCTGAAAATTTTGATTTCTCAAGCGAATCTGACAGGTTTTGACAGAATTCATCTTTTGCATCATCTGAACTTCAGTCGATGGGTGCTTAGGCGGAGGTTTCGAATAGACATCGCTTAGCCTCATGACCCTTTCAGCCCTTACAGATCCATTCAGTCAAACAGCTCATAGACGGCTGGTATCCAGTCGATAAGCGCACTTTCTGCCTTACAGCTCCATGCTGTGCCTAATCCAGCAAGGCCACGAGAGCTATTGCATCTCCGGATACTCGTAAGGTGAATTTTGAAAATCTACTACTTTGGCCAGGTGAGGTCAATTTAACACACACGGGTCCTGGACACGTGTCTCAGAGTCACAGCATACATCCGCAGCTCGAAATTCCAGAGTTCTGGCGAGCGATGCTTGCTGTCCGATTTGGCATAGAGTTTGAACGTTTATAAATCCTACACAAAATTGATGGTGGTGTCTTAGGAGAATGAGGTTTGGGTGGCCTTGATCATTGGCAATGGTCGCAGAGTGAGAAGTTGAAGAAGGCGTAAGAGGTTTAATGTTGATTTCAGGGGGCGAAGTCAAGGAGGGAGATAGAAATAAGGGGATAGGTTATGTATGATTGTCTTACGTACTAATAGAAGCGTGCGAGCGGTTGACACTTCCCGGCTGTCCATACCATGGAAGGCCATTTCTTCTTAATGTAACTGAAAGAGAAAAATATTTGTGACCACAGACACCGTGAGACACGTGCTTGAAGCCTTTCATACACAGCATTTTGCAGGTTATTTTCAGGTTTGGTTGTTCTAACGTCGGCTAAAGACAACCCATGCTGCTAGCACCGGGAGACTGTTGGGCAGGAAGGAGTGTGCTATTTTTGGGTTCGACCTTTTATTTCTCTCTCTACCTCCCATTGGGAAGGTAGCATCAGCATGGCTGTGCTGGTAATCCAAGGGAAACACGTTACTGTTGTCACGCCCTATCCAGCTAGCAGCGGTACGACTTCGCCCTCAGATCCCCATCATAGTGTAGTCATTCACACTACAATGGTAGCTGCTTGTCGCCTTACCATTATCCAACAGACTTTTCTGGAATGGTAGGACGCCGAGGAGATAAGAGTTCCAGGCAGTTTAGCTTTTTGGGTCGTTGTGATATGCGAGCCCGACTACCACGTCAAGGAGTGGCTATCACCCGCAACACAAGGGAAAGACAATATTGGACTGAGAAGAGTCTACTTTAATCGGAAAGCATGAATCCAGAGGCGCAAACCTTGTGTTTATACAGTGTGAGGATCTTTGGGGTGAAAAGACATACTAGGATATGAAAAGTGGAAGACTAACCAACAGAGAAATAGAGTTTATAAAAGCGATAAAAATGAGCGATAAACATCAGGTGGTAGAAGGTTCGGACGGTAAATTAAAGAAAATTAGGCATAAAAGGTTCATATTTGTGGAACAAACATCCTCAACAGTTACTCATGCCTAGTCATCATCTGATTCATCGCACGTTAACTGGAGTAGGTTCAGGCTGAAGAAAGGTTAAATGCAATCAGACTGAAAACATGACATCAGTCACAGAAATCTTTGACTGTTGGTCTGAACTATGTAGTAAATGTCAACTTCCTGGTTGGGGTCTATGTGACGACGAAAACAAGTGGTTGGAGACTCTAGGTGATATGGTTCACAATCGACCTCAGCAACACAGCTGTGTCCCCACACTATCTTCATCCTAATCGTCATATCAATTTTAGTATCTTCTTATTCCTTTCTTGTTCTCTTCAGATGACTTTTTGTTACTTTTGTCTGTTTTCTTCTTTGTTTCCTTATCTTGCATTTCAGTGTATTTTCACGTGATGTGGTGATATGAAGTGTGGTAACTTGGACTGGAATGCAGCACTACCAGCTCTTACGCTGGTATAATATGTCTACCTGTTGACTGGTGACGAGGTGGTTAATGGACAGCGAAGCTGTGGTTGATTAGCTTAGACAGTTGACTTTTAAGCAGTGAGTCACGGGTTCGAATACCACCCCAATTACCAAGGTTTGGGAAGCCAGGTATCATTAGCCCCCATACGATAGGTGTGGCTCATTGGGGACTGCATGAGTGAAAACAAGATTACTGGGTGCGTTTCAATTTGGTTGGAGGAAATAAAATAATATAACCTTATAACGATGAATGTGGTTGATTCAGAGATGCGGTATTAAAATAGAGGGTTGATTTCATGAGTTAAATTGTGATACGAAATTTCCCCAGAACTTACGGAAACCAACAACTTTGCGTTAACTAAAGGCTCTTATACCGGGTGATGACTGAAGTTGAGATGACAATCTGAACCACACCCGGATTCGAACCAGCGACCACAGCGTTTCCGGCCCGGTGCTCTACCAAATGAGCTACGACGTCCAACTGCTGATCAGATTTTTATTTCACTCCAATCATCAAGGGTTTTGCTCGACCATCATGTGAATTCGTATCGCATTACTGACGCATGATCGTATACACTCTGACTGCCTAGTCAGGACTACTACGGTCAAGCGTCACGAATTCATATGGTAGTCGGGGAGAAGCCTTGGTGCTGGAAATGAAATAAGAATCTGGTCAGTAGTCGGACCTCGCAGTTCATTTGGTAGAGCATCGAGCCAGAAACCCGGTGGCTGCTGGTTCGAATCCAGATGCGATTCAAATTTTCACTTCACCTTCAGTCGTCACCGAGTGTCCATGCTAGTCTGTCAAGCCACGGCTATCTCAGATAGTCAAATGATAAAGGTTTTTACTTAAATATTCTTTGAAAGACATACAGATTGAATACAAACTCGGTGTTAGTATACATAGAAAGTAGCTATGTGATCAATGTTTTTCCACGAGATTTGAACATTACTAAGACAGTTAAGCGAATAGCATGTTACAACCGTGAAAACTATCTATATATTACAACTCGGAATCAATGAATCCCCACAAACCCCTAAATTGAAAAACCTAAGTTTGCCTGAAACAACCATATATATATATATATATATATATATATATATATATATATATATATATATATATATATATATATATATATATATATATATATACATGATTTGAAATATTGGCATTGTCAAGAAGTTATAAGTCACTGGTGAGATATCCTTGGCGGTATAGTTCGAAACTGACCATCCTAGACAATTCCCAACATCTTAGTCTATATCTGTGTACCCTCTCTATCTTTTAAGCTCACTGGCATTCAATTAATTTTGAGCCATAATTTTGTAATGTTTGACAAATTGACCCTCAGGGATTTATACGAGATTCCACGTCGGTCTATCTGTCAATCATGAAGTTCTGTGCACAAGCGGACTGTGCTTACTTACACCTTGATTAGAAATGTCTTGTAAAAAGTGAATAACCACTTGGGTATATTACATCCAAAACATATTTCAAGAAGGTAAATCAAAGTTAGAATCCATACTTAAGAAAAACGAAAATCAACCTTACCTTTCAAGACAATATGCCAAGCTTCTTCCTTAACTATTGAGTCAACATTTTGCCATTCGCTAGAAAGGTAAACATTAGAAAAAAAATTAAAACACAAACACTTACTGTAATACGCTAAATAGTGCATCGAATTCTTGCAAGATATATGCATAACCTTCACTGGTAAGGGCCCGTTGACACTCTTGAAAATGAAAGAAAGGAAAGCTTTCACTACATAAAGACAATAACAGACCCAAACAAGGGAGTTGAAAAAATGTTTTCATTTCATTAGCGCATCCATACAACTAGCAGTACTAATTACTATTATTTTTCATCGAGCAAAATATATAGCAAGCATACGTTTATCAACGAAACAAACCGCATGAGATGAAATTATCTATTTGTGGTGAAGTAAGAGCTACTTATAAGAATACATATAAGTAGTATATAGGGAGAGGTCGAGAGTGATAACGGTGGGTTGGTGAGAAATCAGACAAAAAGAACATGGAAATGTAAAGCGCAAGAACTGGGTTGAATGACATGCAGGATAAGACACAATTTGCAGATGGGTGATTTATTGCTAAGTATAGAAAATTTACCATTACGAACTGCATTCTCTCAACAAACAATTTAGCTGCTCACTGGACTTCTCTTCACTGGTGTCGCTGCTTATCTTTCAGTTGACGACAGACTGGTCTCTAGCAACCGAAAATAGAGATATCCAGACGTTTCTGAGAGTTTGAAGGAGCTGTGAAGTTGGTGGGGGCCAAGAAGGAGGAGCAGAAGTTAGTAATGTTGGGGAACTTCTTAAGGTCAGGTGAAGGTGGTCCACGGGATGAGGCGAAAAGAGGTGAATGACGTGCAGAAGAAAGACGTATGGGAAGACATGTTTGCTTGGATGGTGGCATCATTATCATCAAAATCACAACAGGATCAGGCACTACTGGGTAACGGTCCATGTCCCCACACCTTATATTCCTACACCAAGGAACAATGCAACGAAATAGAAGATAAAAAAAGAAAGATTGGTAGGAAGAAGTAGAAAGTACTAAACGAGAAGGGGGAATGAGAAAGTCATGAGACTAAGTATAGCGGTTAAGATGAGGATAATATGTGCATACATCTGTGCTACTGACATCAGTTCTGAGCCATATCACCTGGAGTCTCTAACCACTGGTTTCTCCTGTCTCACGGACACCAACCAGCTAGTCTGTATCGCCCTACACGGCTCAAATGAGCGGTCAGGGACTTCATGCATTGATGCCATGTTTTAGTCAGGCCGCCCTGAGCCTTTTTCCAACCTGAACCTACTTCGGCCAACATTGTACGATGAGGCAGATGGTGGCTAGGCATACGTAACACATGTCCCAGCCATTCATCGCAGTTGATGAAGGTTCAAAACCATATCATCTAACTTACCTCTCCTGCCTAAGACTCTACGCCTGACTTCTGCGTTAGTCATGTGGCGACACCAGGAAACACAGTCTGTACTACGAGGGCAACGGTGGTCAAACACTTGAAGCCTTCTTATGTCTTCTACCTTTAGTGGTTATATTTTACAGCTATACAACAAAACAGAGAGAACTGCAGCACGGTACACTTGACCCTTAATAGACAAGCAGATATCCTGGCGGGCCTCTAGATGGCGTAAGTTAGCAAAAGCCAACCGAGCCTTCTGTATTCATGCAGAGATTTCGTCGGTCACTGAGACACTAGGGCTGATCTGACTTTCCAGGTAAGTGAAGTGTTTAACACACTCGACCACTTCACTCTCTATTGTTAGCCAGGGTATCGTTCAAGACCAGCCCTGAAGCAAGACTTTGCATTTGGGTAGCAAAAAACGCATCCAAAACATTCTCGAATTGCAACTCAAGGTGTCCAGTAGACTCTGCCTCCTGTCAGCGTCTTCACCTGACAGGACTAAGTCATCTGTGTACTCTAGGTCGACCGGAAATCCTCTTGTGATTAGGTCAACCCCTATGTAGTCGGACGTCGAGAGAGAGAACTCCATTAGAACGTCAAAGATCAAATTGAATAAGAATGAGCATCTTTCATGGATACCACTCGACGTACACAACTCACCCGAAGTCTCACCATAGGCTCTAACACGCCCATAGGTGTTCGAGTAAAGAGCCTTCAATAAGGTGAAATACTCAGTACCAACTCAGATGGTAGTGGAGTTTGACGGCCCAGTGGATAGGGTGAATGCTACGCAGGAGTCCAAGAGAGCCAGGATAGATGCAGATGAAGACCAGCTGGTGCTGGTGGGAAAACTCGTCAACCAGCGCACAGCCCAACACTCATGAGGAGCTAGGAGCACAACTGTTGGCAAAACCTCGTAGAGAGCATGCTGTGCGCAATTGATAAGCAGCTGAAACTTGTGAACACAGTGCTGCCCATGAGTATCCAAGAGTTTGTAAAGGTTTCCAGAAAGCTTGTGGGCACAACAGTAGTAGCAGCTGTAGAAGTGCGATAGGGAAATTCACTGAAAAAAGAAACTGATACCTAGAATAGAAAAATTCCGGCACTGTACGCGAATGTCGGCAAGAAAGACATATGCTTCCTTCAAGGGAAGACGGGGTAACGGCATAGAAAATGACCCAGATTGCGAAAACATAAAAACCAAATAAAGCTTAATGCGCATCCTTGTGCACCGTTAAGACTCGAAGTAATTGGACTTATAGATAAAAGGGTTGTGTATGCTATAGTCGAGTGAATGGTTGTGAATTGAAATGACTAACCGATATAGAGCCAGTAGTTTCGTCGATCGGGCAAAAGCAATGCCAAAATATGAGGTCGTGTGGCGCAAAAGTCAAGATCAAAGGCTGACACGCATCAGAATCTGTAAGCAAGCATAATGGTTGCTGAAGTCGAAAGCTAGTAGAAACCACTCTTAAGGGAATGTTTAAGGGCTCCAACTAACATCACAATAAGTCAAAATCAACCTGTGACCTGGTATTTTTACGCAAAATTTTATATTATTATAACCCACATCACCTGACGATACTAGGCAACAAGAAAAAGGATAGACAAATGGACACAGTTAAACCAAAAGTTTTATACAGCCATAAATCTAAAAAGGGGCTAAAAGAATGACAAAATGTGAAATAACGGCTAAGATGAAGACATGTTGCGGATACATCTACTCTACGCAATCGATTCTTATCTAAACAAATCACAGTAGGACATGGCACAAAGTCGCATATGTTCACGTTGGCATACTTGTGTGCAGTATGCAAAGCAGAAGTGGATAGGGAAAGTTATTATTATACTTTCAGACTGCTATAGCTGCTATCGATGGACGGATATCGACCACCAACATTCTACAAATTCCCAGTTGATTCCCGACCCGACTAATTCATAGACAGTTAGACGTGTAGGGACATATATTCAGTTTAAAGACCCGAAGTAGTCAACAAAAAAGAGAATATATATAAATATATACATAGACCAGTGTTTGTAAACAATAATATTGACTGAGATCATCCGGCAGTCTAACTGTCCACGTCAGTAACACAAAGTGCATTTTGACTGGATCACTTTCGGACTAGTTTGTTCGATCCACTTATCAGATATTTCATGGTAGACAAAATTGTATGAAAGAGTAGGCAATAAATAGATGGGGGTTAGTTAATATTCGAAATCTCAAAGACGAAGAGTGTAAGCATCTGCGCTGTTGTGGTCGATTTTGAGTCGTCATTAAGTGCATTCAGCCATTGATGTTCATCGGTTTCAGGACCCCAGCCATACAGCCCATACCACTTTATACGTTCCAAAAAAAAACGGTCAAAGACTTTTGAACTTATGTCACGCCTTGATTTGGGTTACCCTTTGCTATCCCCCAATCCAATCCTACTCCGGATAAAATTGAGTAACAGGTTTTTAGTCGTATCATCTAGAAACTGTAACCATCAGATTCTGTTGTCTCATGAACCCGGAAAACTTACCTTTTCCAATGCAACTCAAATCAACCGTCAGACTTATTGAAATAGTGTCATTTGTTAGTCTGACCGTCCGTAGGCTTTTCGAAGCAAACTCTACTTGAGTTAACGTTATACGTCAAAGCAGATATCGACTGAGTATGCTTAACACGTATCCTGACCACCTCAAGTCGACAAAGATTCAAAAACTTATTAGCCAATTTATCTGCCTTACTCAAGACTCTACGCTTAACCTTTACATTATTACATTACATGACGGCTTGCCTATGTGCAGGGAGTACTACGAAGGTATTGGTGGTCAAATACTTAGAACCTTAATATCCTCCAAATTTAATGGCCATTTTTTACAGCCATAGAGTAGGGCAGAGAGGACTTCTGTGGAGGACATTCTAACCTTGGTAAACGATTGCATATTTCCCCAGCGCTACAAATGGTATGAGTTGGTAAGACATGGGTGAGTCTTCTGCATCCGTACCGATATCCCGTCGACCACCAATGCACAAGGGCTAATATAACTTTTTGGGTGGGAGAAGTGGTCAACATGCTCCCTTCCACTTATGATTGTCAGACAATGTATCAATGAAGATCAGTCCTCAAGTAACAATTTGCATTTTGGCAATGAGAAGTAAATTCCAAACACTAATTGTCACTCATTTTCAGAAGACTGCGTTTTATCAGTCTTCATCTAGTGGCATAATTTTGTACGCATACGCTGGGTTAAAGAGTTTGAGGCTTCTTTATTTATGCGTTGTTAATACACTAATTACTATTTCTTATTACTTACACGATCTGACTCAAAAATGGTACAAATACAGTCAATTTAATAACTGGATTATCGAACTTCGATGTATAGGGTCAACTATAATTCACTAAGTGGTTCTAGCTGGTCGTTGTTAGACTGTAACTTGACACTAAAATTATATACTTTAATACTTTCTTAAGAAGTCACTTAAGCAGCAAGCCAGTGGTGAGGTAAATTACACAGCAAGGTGTAAATATGATGGTACCGAATAGAAAACTCATCCCATCTCTGCACAAAATATTTATCAAAAGTTTAGGTTAGTGCACTGTTCAAATCACAGTGACAATATATTGGTGACTAGACCATAAAGAATGTAGATTTGTTGCTTTATATCACGATCAAAATAGAATGTGCCTTCGGGTACTGTCTGATGATGCTGGTTAATACAACAACATGATATGTTAATAACATGAGGCAATAAGGTCCGGGATACCTAAGACTTACTTGTTAAGTGGCTCCTCAAGTTCCTGAGGGAAATAACATCATTTACAACATAAGCGTTCGGAGTAGCACGTTTGAGTAAGTCTGCTTTCGCAACGGGAATAACGAAATTGCATACTTCGGAGTCATTCTAAAACAAAATTTAATCAGTAAAACGTACGTAATAGTAATAACCCTTCGTATTCCCTAAACAAATATATAAGCCCATAAAGCTACTATTTCTTTGCAAAGTAAGAACAAGTAAATGCATAACGCTTGAAATATCTATATTGCACCTTAGCAAACGATTACATTCACTTTATGCATGTTATTTTGATAACATACATCAAAACCCACCGCAGTGACGCAAAACTATTTGGAGTCGGCAAATATTTGAACATTTTATTAACCTGCTTATTTATTCTCTCTCATTCACTTTATTTTATTGTGATTCTATATTTAATTATTTTTCAATACCCCTGCAAAGTCCCGTCATATAAACCATTGCACTTTTGTGCACTGTTTTGTTAGTCCACCTGTCTGTATATTAGTGATGTCATCACATGATTCATATATTCCTACAACTAAATATAGCGTCACACAGTATTATATTCACTTGGTGACATGTTTCAGAATCGGTCACAGCGACGCAAGTGTGTTCGTTCCTTGACATCCAAAGCCTCAATAATTGCGCCAACTTTCATTTTCAAATGTCTTGTTCTCTTAAAATTATTGTTCTAGTTTGATATCATTCTTTTCCTCTTCACTTATTCTTCGTATACCACCGCGAAAAGTGATAACGGAAGCACGGTTTCACGCTCTCTCTGGTGCTTATAAAACCTATTTCAAGGGTAACACTACACTAAAACGAGAAAGTACTTCAAGGAAAAACTATTCAAGAAAAAGATAGTCAGAAAGACAGTCAACCTTCGTTTTAATGTTTGTGAACATATCAACACGTCGACTTACAGAGTCAGCAACTTTAGTCAATATTATGCATTAATAATCTGCGGTGGTGCATTTCATGATGCCCATGTTGCATTAGAGGTTTGAAGTGGTGATAACGGGGTCTAGACGTAGCAGTTACAAAAGCTTTCTTTTCAACGATGTCATTTGCTACAGTTGTACAATCGTATTGATAATCATTGGAAAGAAATAAGTCTAATACCAAACAGCACGGCCACGACGATCAGTTGGTCGCGTGATTACTTTACTGTTCAAAAGTCAAATAAATACTTTTATAAAGATGGAAGAAAATTAATACTGAAGCCATTGCAAGGTTAATGAGTCCATGTGATGTTCCTGAACACAAACATCAGGTTTTAAGCTGTGAATTCCCAATGATTCAGCTATGTATGACTGACGACGTCTATGTTCGTTGGGACTGGAGGGAGGTAATGTAGATTACTTTGATTGTTTCTTATGTCTTGGAAACAGTGTCCTTTATCCACTATTAAACCAATTACACTTACAAAAAGGTACTTCTATGCAAAGGATGGGCACTAGATCAGTGACAAGACTTTCGCATCTTCCACATAAAAAGCAGTTAGAAAGTCTTTCATACCTCATTATCCCATTGTTGGAAAAAGGAAGATCCTATATTGTGATATCCTACCTTGAGTAACGACATGGATGTTGATCTAATTACCCAGGAGGTTATCAAAAAATGTTACGGTCGAATGAACGATGAGTCGAACGCAGATACCCTCACAGAATGGTCCACGATTGAAACCTCTAACCAGAACTTTTAGATGCTTTCAAAAAGAAAATAGGTCTTCACAAAGACTTACACTGCCAGGATTAATACTGACTACTCAGTCTACCATCCTCCATAATCCTGAAAGCTGGAACTACCCATTGTCTAAGGCAATACACTTCCGCCCTAGAAATGCTTTTGGGAAATCACTGCCAACAGAAACTTTTTAGAAATGCAACGTCAAAATCAATTCCGAGTTTTCTGAAGTCACATGTTCAACGGTGGGACGGTAGGTGGTTTAAACGACTTATATGATCACTCTGAAATTAAACATTTAATTATCCCTGGTTAGGGTTAACACAACACTGAGGGATCACTAGTAATATACAAACGATTCACCGAGATAATTATGACAATTCGCATCCTGCATTGACATTCCCATGCCAATATAAAGGCTATCTTATTCCGAAAATCGTTGGATGACCTACATTTTACATTGCTTAAGCCAATAGAGGCAGCTAATCAATCGAAACAAAATCACATACGTCGAAAGAATGAAAACAATAACGCATAGCCCTCATACCCACCTCAGTAACTGATGCATGATGCGTCCTCAAGGTCATCCCGGAATCGAATTTAAACTTTCGCCAGCAGTTTGACCTTTGGATGCAGATTAAAACTAAACGCAGCAGGAATGTCAGAAAGATAGCCCACTGAGTCTCGATTCTTTAGCCAACAGAAAATTTATTCATTCAAAATTAATGCAGGCTTGTCTCGACATTGAGAAACCTAAAATGGCCGAGAATAATGTTTTTAATTTCTATGTGTTTACAATGTAATTGTGTTCAGCACATCAGAAGACACACTGGTTAACTTCAACTGGAAACATTCCAATTGAAAACTGATGTTATGAATGTTTATGTTTGTAAGTCATGAGTGTTCCATTTTCTGTCATCTGTTTTCATCTGCGTTTTGGTTTGCATATTAGTTCTAAATATATTCGCTTTGGCTTGGTTCTGTGTAGGTTGTTTTACTTTAATTGTTAGTTTCACCGCAATTTCAAAGACATCCTCTTGCAGGCGACCAGGTTGCAAGTTAGCCGTTATTGAGAGAATGCAGTGTGATGGGTGTGGTGAGTGTGCTTCCACCAAGTTTGCGCTGGATTGACACCGGCGGATTACAAAAGGTGCAGTAAACCTCTCTCTTCTTGACTATGCAATACCTTTTGCAAGCCAATTGCGTTGTTGATACAAGGGGCCACAGAAATAGTGGTGTCTAAAAATTGTCTCGTAAATTTATCGACAATAACATTATGATTAGTTTAGAGTCAGATGATGACACTGGTAGTGTTAGCGATAATAAAATAGCCCGGAGACTGAGGTTCTAGTGCGTGAAGAGGATAATGAGAGTGTCTAAGTGGGTACTAGTCTGGACGAACATGCTCCGGAGGCCAGAAACAGGCCTAAGACTGTGCGAAGTTTGATAACTTTATGACAGTCTAGTCTCATATCTCACGTCACTTTATGGCAATGGATGCGTGATTACTGGGGACTTATTCTCACCTCCCATCTGTCGGCAAAAGCACGTTATCACTGTGTCGGTTTTCGTAACAGTCTGCTGCTGACCGCACTAGAGTGCACACTCCTCGTGCTCTACATGTTATGAGTCACCGCATCGACCATCAGCTTTGAACCTAGGTTTCACACATCAACGTGAGATTGTGGCTGGCCTAGAATATCTACCCTCATTGGTTGATGGCGATCGCGTTCCATGTCAGTATGAGACCCAAGAGTTGATTTGCGGCATTATTCCTTCCAACTCAAGTTTTTTGTGCGTTGCCCGCGAATATGAACTGCGCTCACTTGAGTAAATGGTCCCCTGGTAAATTTTGCCCAATCGCGAAGACTTAAGAGAGGCCTAAGGATAAACTCTCTTGTTCAACATCATCCTTCGTTCTTTGGCTTACGCCTGGGAAACCTGCTGAAAGACCACCTTAGAGTGACAGGCTAACTCAGTGGTTTTTAAAACGAAGAAAACATCTAAGGGACGGATTCATAACAACGAGTAGTGAAGCATTTAGGTTGGAATATTTCAAGGTTAGGAATAAATGTAAGTGCTGTGTTCCCTCGTCTTTCTTCTTCCCCTCTCTTCTATAGATGCTCACTCTGGAATCAAGCACGGTGAGATTGATATCCCGCCTGTTTGAGGTACCGCGAGGAAACTATGTTTATCTCCATCTAGCACCAAACCAACAAGTACAGAAGCAAATGTTTCATCCTAGAACATCAGCAGGTTTACTGTTTTCATCCACTCATGAAACTATATACTCCAGAACTGCTACCTCACACAGTAATGTCATGCCTACCAGTGATTGCATATGCGACGAACTTTCCATGCGGTCAGACTGTTGTTGTTATGTTGCTTGTAGGCTCCTTATTTGAAAAAGTACTTACATTTCACAAGTTCTGCAGTCTTTGTGCTCACACTAAGTTCAAAGTGTTACTTGCGACCACTCGCTGATTTGTAACGCATCAGGATCAAAATGACTGGAGGTCACTGAGACGCTACGAACCAGTCATTTCTTTCTGACATTATGTGGAAGAAGAATGATTAGCGGCCTTCACTTCACCCAAAATTTGAGGTGCTTTACTTGGCCAAATGTTTTGCTTGTAGGTCTTGGCGAAACCTGATATGCTGAACATATGCGAGTGACATTATTCCGGTTGGAACAGTGTCACAACCGCCATCAGTCTCTTGGAGGAATTCCTGAGAATCGGTTATCGGAGCGGAGGCGATGGCTCGCGGCATATGATATCCTGTGTGCGTTTATGCATGTACACTTTTCCAATCAATCTGAGGTAAAGATCACCAATGAATGGGCCATCAGCTTGCCAAGTAGCACAGAAGATGGACGGTGAACGCTTCTTGCACTAATTTCAGAGACCCACAGGCAGTTAGGCAAATATCAACGGGAGGCGGATGTTGAGATCATTTATCTGCTGCCTATTCTAGATTGGAACAGCTTCAAAGCACTGACCAGAGCCATTCATTTTGCTACTAGACGCAATCAATCTAGGTGTTGAGAGAAACTCAGTGTGAAAATGGGAAAACTGTCAGGAAAACTGAACAACAAAGTTTGCGGGGATGTTTTGGTAAACATCCCCTGCCCACCAGTAAAAGGACTGAATTTCAACGCAATCGAGGCGAATGAACCAGAGTTTTTTGCACTTTTTCATCCCCCCTAAATCCCGAAAATCTCACAGGTGATGAAGAGCAGTAAATTCGTCAAGTGGCAGTTCTGCTCATAAAATGCGAACCCCAGAGCATCGATTTTATTCGTAAGGACCAGTAGGAGCTCCATCCGCTCAAAGATGACAGAGATATTATTTCACCGACAACCAAAGGACAGACAACAGTTGACTCGACAAAGTTATCCCAGGAAGCATCAACGTACACGAAGCTAGAATCCTATTCAGTCAAAAAGCTAGACTATCAAATACGATGAAAATTATATACATATGCTTCACAGTGACATCCCTCCATACACCGACAGGCCATAGGCTTGCATGGGAGATTTTCCCAAGTATGCTTCAAAATTACTATTACCTGAAAGCTCAAGCCAAAACCAAGATACCGAAATTATAGATTTGATAGACATTTTTCCACCCACATGCCTTCAGTTCAGCGGAGCAAGATAGAAACAAGCTATTAAAACTCCGGTAGTTGCATTTAAAGGATCATTTCAGAAGCAGCAGTGCAATGGCTGGAGTTATCAATCTTGGCAATCATCAAACAGTAGTTATGGGTGCCGCATATGAACCACACATTCGTAATCCTTAAGTAAGATGAAGTTGAATCGACTAAATGACTAGTTAATTATATTTTCAGAGAAACCGAACTCACGAAAGAAAAGAAATAGCTGAAGACCTGCATTCTTAGATGCCTTGATTACAAAAGGTGATAATGGACACTTTAAATTCAAGTCGACGGGAAAACAACTTATGTCAGCCAGGTCCCCAGCTAAAGCACCATTAATCCGATACCACACAAAAAAACTAGTATATTATGGTGATTTCGACTGGCAGACGTGTACCGCAACACAGCAGCGTCGACGCGAGCTGAGAAAAAGCGTTTGTTCAAAGTCTTCCCATTTGATGGCCGTCCAAAGGATCCTATCAAGAGATGTTTCTCCAGGTGAACAAAACCAAAACCCACCGAAAAAATTTGTGGGAGAACCTTTTCACATACATGAGAAATATCTTTGAAACAATAACCGGATTGCTGCATCCGCTTGGAACACCATTGCCACAGAAACCAATAAAATCGCCACAATGTATCTTATACATGCCAAAATATCCAGTCAACAAAGAAAAAATGACTGATGCTAACTAAAAATTTGATTGCAATAATCACGAACACCATTGTATGGGACAGCTAGGCAGACCGGTAACATAACACCCACATAAACACAAGCTGGCTGCCGAACTCCATGTTATGATGGCTCTCGTGACAACCACAACCACACATTCGATGGGAACAGCCCCAAAATACTCCGGCCAGGAAAGTGGAAAGCAATGCAAGAATCCTTGGAGGCTTAGCACTTAAGCAAGCTCCCAATAGGTCAACATACCTAACTGAAATTAATATATCCGCCTATTCAAAACTCATCCTTGATGAGAACCAATCAGTCCAAATGCCAGCGAATTCTTGGCATGGGAAAAAAGAGAAGCCTCAGTCGATTAGACCAGGATAACTAGTGCGCAACTCACCAAACTCCCGTACTTCGGAAATTAATACGGGAAGAATCACCCTATTCTGAAAAATCTAACCAGCTGGCAGCGGCAAAAGACATTACTCTAGTCAGAGCAGATCCACAGATCGGTGTGTGGAATCGCCCGTCTCATATGCTTGGGTCAATCAGACCGATAATAATAACAGTGGTGGTTTATTCTTGTAGATACAGGCTCATGTCAGTTTAGATACACGATTGCATAACTGTCATTTCAATTTCGGTGCTGTTACGGCGTTTATGATCTGAAATAACTAAATTTATGTGCGAGTGAGAAGTATAAACCAGTAATAACGTTTGTTTGGGAATCAGTAGAAAGCCTTTTCCCACGGATGAGAGTCTTGATAAAATGCGGCCAACCGACACGACACATACTCACATACGTACAATCAACTAAATAAGATATGCCTTATGCAGATTTCAGATGAAATAGAAACTCACAACATGGATATCTGCAGCAAGTGAGGCCCTGTTAGTGGGCGAATTATAAGTTTATATGGATTTCGTAGAAAGATGCACCCTTGATTGAAATGAATACTTTGCTGCTCGACACGCCGAAATCGGAAAACCATTACACAGAGGCAAAAGTTGGTAAGGGGCAATCAAGGTTACAACTTTGTAGAAAGGCTACAGAGTTCATGATTAATTGGTGTCTGATAGAATAAAAGACTCTCGATAAGCAGTACCATTACAGTTGGAATGCATCGGGAGTTTATCTACTGTAAGATCCACTGACAAATAAAATATGATGGTATGAGATGATGGTTCATCTGGGATATGCTTCATATTTATCACTGAGATGGCAGGATTGGACGAAACGGGGTCTCAACAGGTAGCAGTCTAACACTGGAAGAAGAGAAGACGTACTTCGAAGAGCAGCACTGTTTTATGTTGGTCTGTACCTATAGAAGAGGAGAATGTGTCAAGGTGTTGGCAAAATGTCAAGTTCCGCTGATGAAAAGATTTGAGACAACATAAATTTCATCGCAGAAATATTTCAATCAAATATGGAAAAAAGAGGCCACAGGCAGTGTGTCTGATATTTGTCATTGTCATAATGATTGGAAACCTGGGTGGGTATGATACAACCTTCTCCAATGAGTTAAATATGCTGGGAATATGCAGCAAGTAGCGACCAGAGTTTGTAGATGACTGTTTCAAGTTATTTCGGATGGAGCTTGTTTGGTCACTCTACGAGTGTTCAGTGTGCAAAAGGGTCGTTGTCGTTCGCCTTCCGAATAAGTGTCAGTCCCATCCTGCGCTCACCCACGATTACCGTGGAATCCAGCAGCCTATGTTATGGCGATATATATATTACTAAAGTGACGCCAGTTTGCAGGCATCATCAGGCTGATGTAAGCTGAATTAATGTCAAAATTATCTCACGTGGCTACGCAGAATTTTCTTCATATGTGTATATATACATACCGGCCAACAAGTAAGCAACATCCCCTGGTTAGCTAGTTACTAGCCGGTCTCAAGCCTGGACAGAGGGAAGGTTAGGCACAGGGCTAGTAACCCCACCCAAAGAAACAATCCAATCGCTAAACAAACTTCGAACCACAAAAAATGAAAATAATAAATTTATTCCTCTCCGGAATCGGGGGGAAGGAATGACTTCGGTTGCTGAAAGCCTTCAGGAAGCCACCTGGCCTATGTATCTGCTCTCCCTCAATGAAACCAAAACCAAGCATGGGGACATGGAACTCTCACATCATGTATGAATCTGGCTAGCTGGCAAGGCCGCCCAAATCGCAGAAGAGATGAGAAGGTATGGCATAGAAGTGCTGGGCTGGGAATCTGCAGATGGAATGGAAGTGGACTCTCCAAACCGTTGACTTGAGAGTCAATAATCTATTCCGGTCGTGCTGACAACAGCCACAAGCACACTGAGTTTTCGAATGGTCGTCATGATGTCCCCCACCAGCAGCATCCGAGGCAATTTCCCATGCAGTGGCAACCGACCTCCTCGTCCAGGATCAGCATCATGACAGCAAGATTTAACTCAGGAGAAAGGGAAGTCACAATCGTTCGGTGCTTCGCCCTGCACCTACAAATAATGCAGGTGAAGAGAAGAAGGAGGAATTCTACGGACAGCTGCAATCAACATTGGACAACTCCCCACCCAAGTTGCTGACGGCAAAATCTTAACGGGTGGGGTGAGATGAATGCCAAACTGGAAGCGGACGACAAAGGAAGGGAACTCATCATGGGTCGAGAAGCACTCACCGCAGCGGGCATAATCCAATAATCTTGGCCTGAACGCGGGAAATAACTAGGCGGTGCCAACTGACGTGAATCTGACTAGTTCCTACGTTCTACTGTATAGCTTCCGAGCTTCCGCGAGTGACGCATAAAGGTTGGATCAACAACATCAAAAACACGGCTTGTAGTACTGCAATGGTAGATTCGTAACAAAATCTGTGGTACTATTGGAGCAACAATAAGTTATATCAAAATCACAAAAGTACCTCGACAGTGCCGTCGGATAACTGTACAGTCCAAAACGTTCTCGGGTGCAAATACGTACTATACAGTAAAAACTGGTGAAACAAATACGACTGTTAAATACCCGACAGTCAATAAGAATATTCCGGACAAAAGGGATCAACATTCTGTCTACCGGAATCAAATCAATAAATAAACGTTTCCAGTAGACAGTCAAAAGACGAACAGCCAAATCACAGCACAACCGTAAGTTGAACCAAAACAAAATGTCGGGCTCAGTAAAACAACACCACCTTGCCGACAGTCCAGCGTCAAATAATAAGAAAGTGAAACAATCATGATAAGCCTCAATCACACAAAGGCAAATACTGAGTACAAAGTCAAAGAAGATAGTCAAACAACCAAATAACATTACGCCAGCCGGAGTCAAAGGTACGCCATCCGTGACGGGGGTAAAAATATTAAAATAAGTGTCGATACGATCAAACAGGGTGATTGTGAGGGATTTTCAGATCAGATATCCGTTACACTCAGTGAAATGAATGAGTGCAAAGAACCGTTGGCGGATTTCTGTTCATTCGACGATTTGGTGATTGGAGGCAGTGTGTGCGAACACAAGGAGATTTACAAAGCTACATGGATTTCACCAGGACACACTAATGATCGGATCTGCTTCAGCTCAATCTAAAGGAGGTGGGACCGCAGCTTATTTGGCACAAGGACAAGAAGGAGGCAGATATTGGTTCAGGCCACTATCTAGTGCAAGGAACCTATATTCAAAACCAAGTTGAAAGCCTTCACAAAAGCTGGTGATGATAGCTCACAGTTCAAGTTCAACACCTAGAACAGAAACTGAAGGATGAAACTATGAATGGCATTTTCGCGTAGGTTATCGGAAAAAAAGTGGGAGACGTAGATGAGTGAATAAATGTTTTGTTCTCACATTGGTAGCTTAACAAGAGAGAAACCAGCTTCCAGGCATCATCACATTGATAAGTGTCAAAATATCTACAGGATTTTGCTAGTCCTGAATGGTGCAGACGGAATGTCATTAAACCTGATAAAAAACAGCAGAAGATCCTGCTAGTTATGAAGCGAACTGGAAAACACTACTTTACAGCTTATACACCGTGTCGAAGTTTAGATAATAATGAATATTATCCTCACATGGTGGATTGAACATGAGAGATACCAGTTTACAGGCGTCGTCAAATTGGCAGAGTAACATCAACGAAGAAACGTGCGTGGAAGAACACTGGAACTTTGTGTTGTGAAAGCGACGTGGAAAGGAACCTGATAAGCCGTGTTAGGAAAGAAGAAGAAACAAGACAAGAAATGGAATGAACGTCGACAGACACATGGAAGCCGGTGGAGAGGAGAGAAGAAGATAGTGAAGCGGAAAATGAAGTAGCGCAGTGCAGTACAGGCATGAACAACGAAAAGAGGGTTCGAATAAAGCCTGTGGAACATTACAATGGACAAAGAGGTGAAGAAGAGTGCACGCGAACACAAAAGACACCTCTACGACACACTTGCAAGTGAAACAGAACAGGCCGCAGGTGGAAGAGATAGAGACCTGACAACATCATATCAAATAACCAGGTTACTATCTGGGAAAAGATCAACACAGATGTAACCAAGGGGAGATAATGAAGGTAGGCTAGTTAGCAAAGAAGGAGGAGAAACAAAGGAAACGACGGGCTGACCACTTTTTAAAGCTCTTGAACCGGCCATCATCTGCAGCTCGTGCAGAAACACCACCAGCAACCGGTCACAGAACTGCCAGCGGACACAAGCCCTCCGAAAAAAGCAGAAGTGAAGTCCTGAACACCGTGAAGTCTCTGGGAGGCTAGAAAGCAGCATGACCAAATGGAATTCCACCAGAAACACTAAAAACAGACGCGGAGACAACGGCAGATACGCTCACACCCCTGCTGCAGAAGTTTTGGAAGGGAGGAAGCAAAGGTACCCGCCGATGAATTGGAAGAAGGGCTACCTTGTCGAACTCACAAAGAACAGTGGGCGACCTAAGTCATTGCAAGAGCTGGTGTGGAATCGTGCCGCACCCCTGTCCACCCAAAGCAAAATATTAGGCCGCATCATCCCTGGCTTCAGGAAGAACAGATCATTTGCTGATCAAATCGCAGCGCTACGCACTATCATAGGACGGGGCATAGAACGGCAGTCAACTCAAATCAACCTCAAGTTCATCGATTTTAACAAGGCCTTTAACAGCGTCGAATGAGAAGTAATTTGGCAGGCAGCTGCTTCAGCATTACGGTTTTAGCGCCACAAACCTTTATCAACCACACTGAAAATCAGCTATATGCTATATGACGCTACATGCCAAGTGATTCGCAATGAAAAGCTTAGTGACGCCCTTGAAGTGAAGACAGGAAAAAGTGAGACAAAGTTGCCTACTATCACTGACTATCTTCCCGATTGTGGCTGACTGGATCCTGGAACCAACTATGAGGGGCGAGAAGAGGGGTACGCGCTACCCGAGCGGTGTAAAGGCCCTATGAGACTTGGATTTCGCCGATGAGGATCTATTTCTAATGTATGATGTCGAACGAACACAGAGATCTCTGCAGGTAAAACCAACAAATTGATAGAGGGGGCAGTGAAGACAGGACTTCGAGTGAATGTAGAGAAGATGGAGCTGATGAAGATATCCGAACGATAACAACAACAAGCGCGAATCACCATCGACGGGAGAAACCTAAGGGAAGTTGTCTCTTTCGCCTACCTAGGTAGCATTGTTCTAACTATAGGCACATAGGTGAGGACATAAAGGCCAGGATCAAACAGACAGCAAGACAGGCCTTCATCAATCTAAAATCAGCGTGGAGGTCTGCTGCATTACGTTGCACTCAGTATGAGGAAAAGTATCTGGATTTTTTAAACTAATCTCAGCGAAGTGTGCTTCTGTGTGATGGTTGAAAGACCCGGAGCGTTAGGAAAAGTGTTTCCAACAAACTGCAGACATGCATTAACAGCCGCCTACCTTCGATTCCGGAGATTGCACGGCCAGAAATGATAGGCGACAATGAACTCTGGCCTAGCAAGGGCCTGCTAAGAAGTCATCGCCCAACAAATATGCAGGAGGAAGTGAAGATGGATTGGGCGTGGAATGAGAAGACCCTTTGCCGCCCCCTAGGCAGTCGAGTGGACGAGGGTGACATGGGGATCGTGGGAGGAAGAAATGAAAGCTTGTGGGCAGTCATGGGGCCAAGTTGAGAAGACCGGAGAGAAGAGAGTGAAGTGGCGACGTGCTGCTGAAACCCTATGTCGCGCCAGAGACCCAAGGAACAGGTGATAAACAATAATAGTGGGTGAGTAAACATAGATCCATCAGTCTTCATTTGTCAAAGGTTTGATTAACTCCACTGTTTGTAGAGTTCAAGAGCTGCAGTTTTTCGTGTCATGTCAGAAAAGTGAGTAATATAGTGAAAATGGTTGATCGGCTAGGTGAGTGTTATAAATCACTGTTCAGATGTATGTACCAATCCCTAGTGGTTTGTCTGTAGTTTTATAAGCCTCAGGAACACACTGGAGGGATTTGAGAATAGGTTTTCATACGGCAACAAAGTCAAATCAGTGAATAGTGTCGGTTGTCCCTACTTATGCACCGGAAATTTCGTGGCAAAACACCGTTGTTCTTTAAAGAAACACTAGACTGTTGAAAATTGGTATCACGTGATTCGCGTTTGAGTCCTTCTGACGTCAATGAAAGTTCTCTACACGACACAGATTTCCAAAGTCTTCAGCTAAATCCTGTGTTCATTGTAGGAACACTGCCTCATGGTCCTAGCGGGAGGTACGTGTTAACCAGGAAATTTAGAGCGGAAAATTCGTGTTGGAATTCAGTGGGCAGTTATCGGAAGCAAAATAGATACTGAAGAAAAAAAGACATGAGCTATAGCTCAATGAAGAAACAAAATGTGAAGAGATGAAACTAGAAACGGGATATTTCCTTCCTTGAAGAGGCTTACGATACACCTCAAGTACTGTAGTAAAGATAATTCGCTGGCGTAACTTATAAAACTGTGTGTATTACTGCAGTATAGTAATTGTTAATGTGATGAATAGCTGGTTAACTATTGGTAATGGGGGTTCGTGCCGATAATTGTGTTTCATTTGATGAGAAACACTACTATATTTAAGTCAAGACATAGGTCGGGTGAGACAGGGAGACTAAAGTTGACAGCTATTACCGATGAGGCCCCCAAAGTATATCAATCCCTCTTCCGAGTATAGGTCGCCACTCAGAAGGGCTGCGGAAAGTGAGCGCTGGAGGCTTGAGCGTGATAGCAAGCCAAGATAAGCTACCGAGTGGGAAAGCATTACTACGTTGACCCGTGGGCATATTTGCGTGATAGCTACATGGAGTACTCGTTAGTAAAGGTCGCAAAGAATAAAGAAACCAGGGATACCTTCAGTTCAGCGTTAACCTTCAGGCAGTTGAGGCTTCTGAAGGGGAACAGAACCTTGAATATTTAGTTGTTCGACAATCTCAGCATAAGACGGTTTCTCAAAGTTGATACGGAGCGTTAGGATGTTATTTTCGTGAGAAAGATGCTGGGTTGGCTTTTCGAGATTTTGTTTGTCGAGATCCGCCCAACAGTGCATGGTGAACTATCCCGGAATTTGGCGAAGCGTATGATAAAAAGTTTTAACTGAGCGACGAAGAGATTTTGGGTATGTAGACTTCGTAGTCCTTATGGGCAAGGGACAGGTACAGGCCATTATATTCAGTTGTGATATACTGACGCAGACTTTCTTAGGAAGTGGCAAGAAAATAAAGTTAGGGGCCCACCTCTTCTCTCATAGGGGATGTTGGGAGCGTTGTTTACACCCGTGGTCGTAGCTCAGTCTAGGTGCAATACTAACCAGGTTCGTGATAAGGAGTCGCTGAATGCGCTGAACTTTAAGTTTGTCACATACTCTTAGTATAAAATGTGTTCGAGTAACGGTCGGGCACAGGTTTTGTAAAGGAAGGAAATGTGCTTTGTGAAAGTTTCATTACTAGATTAGTGGAATCCTGGGTCTCGTATCGACCGCAGCTAAGATTATCTAACTCCATTTGACATGATGCATACACCCCCTGCTTTTCGCCAAGGCACATCCGACTGCCTCTGTCATAAGTTAACTGTAGATTTCAGAGTTTACCCCACATTTCTAAACGATTTAGGCCACTTAATAAAAAAGGTACCAGCCATTCAGAAAGCCCTTTTGGTAACCTACATGTCACCATAGGGTCATCCGAGGATAAGAATGATTTTCCACTTCGAAAGCAAGTGGACATGTGATTGATACAGGTTAAAATAGTTTTCGTCTAAGGAAGCTTCATTGAATAGCACCACTATGAATAGTTTCAAGGGAGGAAGTAATAGAATTTAGCTTAATACATCGAAATCGATTGGTTGGAAAAGGCTAAACCACCCTAGAAATGGGCTATGGATACCAGGACGGTGAAGTCTTTTTAACAAGAGAGATGAAAGATCTCGTCGAGGGCTTCAGTGGTGTCAAAGCGCGGTTAGCCCAAAGTCACGATCCCAAGTTATCTGGCTGAAGAAATCTAGTATATCAGAAAAGGTTGAGCAGGATCCTGTAAAATCATATCGATGCCGGCCTATGGGTGGCTCATTGAAGGATGACTATGAAACTCGGTCACTGGCGATCCTCTCCGGCATACTTGAAATAGTTGTGGAGATGTGGATTAGGCGGCAACTGGTCGGGAATTCTTTAGAAAGCGACTTATGTCCAAGAAAGATGAAAGTAGTTTTCTAGGCTTCGCGGTAGTGGGAAGTAAGGATAGGTGAGGCAAATACCTTGGGAAGCGCAGAGGGATATCTGGCCTACCATGTTTGAACAAGGCTGAGGGAATGCCATCACCGCCGGAACTGCATGACAGTTTTAAGTTACGCATCGATTTACCAATTACAAGAACAGTGAAATTTATTGAGTACACAGACCTAGAAGTGACGGGACATATTCTGACTAAAAGCACATAGACGCAGGAAAATACTTGTTAAAAAGGTCGCAAATTTCCAGAGTATCTGTCCTGATGCATGATATCAAAGAAAGATTGAACATCTGGATCCTTCCTCCAGTAATCCGGTAAGCCCGCCAACATTGGTAGATGAACGAAGGCGAGTTTCTCTTCACAGAAAAAGCTTTAGCTAGCAAACATCCTCCGAATAGCATGAACGTCTGTTGCTTTTCAAAATAAAGGGAATTCATGATGGGTTACAAAGGCCTTGGTGGGTTATCGCAGTTTGCGTCTCGTTTTCAAGGGGAAGTGCAATGAATTGCTCACGATACGCTTGGCTCCATTGAGATGAACAGCGGCGTAGAGGCAGGTGATATTTCTGTAGTTGAGGTTCATGATAAGAAAAGTAGTCAGTCCACCCGACACAGCGTAGGAAAACTACAGTGTCCCCAGTTAACATGATCATTGTTCATGTGACGCAAAAATGATCTAAAAATCCCTCCTGATCACCCTATTTGACAGTGTTGATATTGAAATACTTTTACCCTCGTTATGGATATCGTGCCTCTGACCTTAGCCAATGTAATTTTATTTGGTTACTTGACTGCCTTCTTTGACCTTACACCTTCAGGATTTGTCCTGGTGCGAACTTGACAGACGCAAAGACCAATCACTAATTATTCGGACTAGTTATATACTCACGAATACAAGACCAAGGAAGAACACGATAGCGTAGTCGGATGAAATAGTATATTTGGATGGTTGTGCCAAGATACCTATGCGCTCCAACTAACTGGCCAGAGAGTCGAGTACGAGCAGTGCAACGTAACACGACAGAGTGCCAAGTGACGAGGATGCTTGACCGGGTGCCTTCATCTTAGCGAGTCCAGTTAAACTATCAAGGTCAGCATCAAAGTTGAATATCGTCGAACCCTAGGCTATTGATTTTGAAGAAGTGTGTGACGCTACACACTCACTATTTGTCTTCACTTGATTGGGACTTATCCTGAATGTTCCACTTTCCTATTATGTGATACCGGACTGTTGACAACGAGGCGTTGTTTTACTGCGGCCGACATTTCGCCTTGAGTCAGCTTACGGTTGTGCTGTCATTTGACTGCTTATCTTTTGACTAGCTACTGGAGACGTTCATTTGTTGATTTGATTCCGGTGGACAGAGTTTTTGATCCCCTTTTGCCGGGAATATTCTTATTGATTCTCAGGTACTTAACAGTTGTGTTTGTTTCACCAGTTTTTACTGTATAGTACGTATTTGCACCCGTGAACGTTTTGGACTGTACAGTTATCCGACGGCACTGTTGAGGTATTTTTGTAATTTTGATACAACAGGTTGTTGCTTCAATAATACCACGGATTTCGTTATGAATCTACCAGTGATTTAATAAGTGGACTTGGGCTGTTAAATTTCCTACATGTTATAGGCTCAGTGAGATGCATACCGTAGCTATGCTGCAAGGATCTCTAAAGCAAGCACTCACGTCGAGCCTGTAGTTGGCAAGAACATCTGATGGCTCAATATTATTGCAAAGTATGAGATCCAATATATCGTTGCTTTTCGTTGGAGACCCAATGTACTGAATTCAACCCGTGTCGCCTGGGACTTCGGAAAGTTCACTACGAAAGTTGGAGCAAGAAAGGAGACTGCACTGAGCATGTGGGATATTAAATTTCTTACACATAACTTGGTAGTTACGTGTAAACTTCAAGGCGGTCGCAAAATCCCTACGTATTTCCTGACCAAACTTCTGTTGCGTGTAGGATGAGCAGAAGGAAGCTATCTACCAAAAGTAGCAGTCAGAGACAAATGGAGAGAATCATGCTTCTGCAATAACGATAACAAAATGACAGCAGACGGCAGTGAGTACTCGAATGGACGCTGGTTTATTTTCAATGGAACGAGCATTGATTAGGGTAAAACTGAAGGAGGCTGAATCAGTTGAGGAGCTGTTCTAGAGGCCATGAATAAAGTGCTTCATGAAGTAAATGGTTAAATACAGGACAGGAAACTGTTAAAGGTGTAGCTCGGGGAGTTGTGGAGGAAGAAAGGTGACTGGAACAAATGTCAGAAGGGGAGGTGAGTGAACAGGCATTATAAGATGATACTGATTATCATGACTCGGTCAATTGTTACTAGAGTTACTGGACTGCATGCACACAAAGGCGAAAGTAAGTCAGGAGAGCATTGGATTCCATTGTAAGGCCTGGACTTGTTATGGCTCAGTAGTTTGGGAATGGAAGCACAAACAGTGGGATTTAAGGCTTTGTGGAAAGAATTTGTTGACGCATGGAAAAAAAATGATATGAGCACTATAGGCATTTTAGGTGAGGGTCATCTGCTGCGTCCTAGTTGACAGAAAGAGAAAGTAAGGAGTGGGCGTTTAAGCATTTTAGACCTTTTGACGGCCCCCTGGGGTTAGGAAATAAAAGCCTAGAAGCCCCAAGGTGACTTGATACGGTAAGTGCTCCTGTGAATTGTAGTGTATGAGTGCACCATATTGCTGTGTACCCTACCTAGGGGGTAGACGTAAGAGGCCGTGGGATTTGGCAAGATAGTCATCTGATCTAGAACAGTATTGGGAAACTTCGGTGTGTCAAAGTGTGAAATGAGGCGTCATTATCCAGCAGTAAGAATCAGGGCGAGCTCAGATGATCGTGACCATTATTAAGGACAATGTTGTACTGCCGCAAATAGAGATGGGTCCGTCCGGGTTCTCACATACACGGTTTACAGGTTGGCTTGGATTTATCGATATTAGACATTCTGATGATAGCGTGTGCGCAATAGACAACTCATGGTTTTCGCCAAGGGTTCACGATAACAATGGTTCTTTAACCGCCTTTCACAGCAGTTCTAGTGATAGTTTAATGTCTAGAGTGCGTTTTTACATCATTAAGCCGCCTTAAATTGTCCAGACCCACATTTATTGATGGGCTTGTAGTGGTAACATTATTAGGGGGAAAACAGATCATGGGAGTACCCGCCATGTTAATGGAAAGGAGGCTGATGAGTTCTGACCACCAGGGTTGAGATCATGTGCCTGAGTCAGAAGAGGAGAATGAGCACACGCAACTAGCAGAGCTATGTGCTTGCGTCGTTGCATTGTTGTCATGTCCGAGGCAATACGTGCACTCTAGAATCCAGCCAGGGTCTTAATCTTTGGCACAGAACTCATGAATTCGGGAATCATGGGCGGTGAATTAAAGTTAACAAGAACCGGTAATTAAAATTTGGCTCGGATTTTCAAACTCGTTTGCGGCGACATGGAGAGGCTGGAAAATTCTCAGCTTTGAGGCGTCGTACGCGGATAGAGTAAAAGCGCAGTTTATCCAGGATGTTACTAGCAGCTAAGTTATTACGTTTTCGCACTCAGTTGATAACCTCAGAAAAAACAAGGCCAATTAAGTTTTCTGCCTTAGACAAGACTTCAGAATCAATTGAGTGAAAGCTGAGTACTTTAGTAGGGATATCGAAAAAGGAGAGATTGAAATTTGCCTTGTTTCCGAGTCTAGGCTGCAGTTGATAGAAAAGAGTTTGTGATGGATGGACCATTTATGGTGCCAATTTGCAGAAACGCATGCGACACATGATTTACTTAGTTGGAGACAGTATCAAGCCTTTCTCACAGGCTGTAAATGTTGACTTTAAGGCATTTGGTACCTTGCAGTATATTTGGAAGAGGACCGGGAGTATCAGAAACCTTATCATGCAATTTAAAAACAGTATCGCTTTAGAGGAAACCTCTTGCGAAAGGTGAGTTGGAGGACCATCAGAAATGTTCTGCTAACTCCAAATGGATTTTGGTGTGTGCTCTGAGGTGAAGTGGAGGCAAAAAAGGACGATTTTTTGGGCAATTTTTCAGCTGTTTCCGCTGGGTTTTTTCGTACAACCCTGGTTGGAACTAAAATGAGGATGGTCAGACAGGATGAAATATACATGGGTTTAACAATAGCATAAAAGAAGGCAGCCTGTTGGATGACTAATAGAACCCCTTGAAGGGATTAGAAACCCTGTGTTGGATAAGAGAGCCACTAAGGATGAATTGCAATGAAATGCTAGTAAGCTATGGTAAGAGAGTACAAATAACCACTGAATACAACAATTGAATAATATACCAACAATCCATGGGGAACGGTAACTGAAATCCCAGGACAACCATCGTCACTGCAGTCAGACAAAAGTGTTAGCCCATCGAGAAAAGGCATCCTTCATCGATTCGTCTGAACAAGAGGGGATAATAACACTAATATATTTCGAATGATGAATCAAACAAACATATGCCATTGTCACAGGCAGTATCTGAAGATGAACAAATCAAAACGAAGCTTTAATTTTCTGAGGGATTGGAGAACTGTCTTTCCGGTGAATGCCATGGGTTCACTTCGAGAAACATTAGAATCGCCTCATAATTGTCAGCAGGAAATACAACCTGCTCCGGCCGGCTAATAACAACACATCTTTCTCCCCTCTGTATCGCCTGTTCGGACATGGTCTTCCAAGAACTACATTCTGTATGCAATGTGATGCGCCCTGATAATAATAGAAATTTATTCGTGCAAATATAAGCATACACTAGTTTACAGGCATGATTGTATACTAATACAAATTTGACACTTCTGGCTGGTAAGGCTTAACTGCGCAAAGATAATCGGAGGGTTTGTAGGGATGCGTGTTACAATTCCGTAACGATTGACCAACCCTACTTAATTCGATGTGCTCTAGTACCTGCTTAACCAGTACTTTACCTAACGTGTAAGTACTGGTAACAAAACACAAATCAAAAGAACTGATACGCAATGTATTTAAAGGAGCTATGTATTTAAGGTAAATGTAATAATAATGAATGAGGGAAAAGTTTAATCAACTTATCTGGCTTGTTAGTCTGAACTAGGGACTCGGAGTACGTGCATGGTGATCAGCACAATGGAGCGCAAAAATGGCGTCCAAGCCTGCTCGGATGCATGCTCGTTAAAACAAAACTTAAAACACCCTAAGCATCCGGAGGTAAGCTAGAGATTTATTTAGTTAATTTAATTTAAACTATTTATTTTAGCCCTAGTTATATTTCGGTGCCAGGAAGGTGCACTACAGGTTATCCCCCTCCTAGAAGGTTGTTGGGATACCGGCAACCTTCGATCCGAGGAGGCGACTGCGAGGCGGACACGCAACACCTTTCCATATTGGTGATGGAGTAGGTGACGTGTGGGTCTCCGAAGCTAGTGCAATTATGCACACCTACGAGGTAAGAGAACTTTGCGTCTAGACGCAACCCTTCTCGCAGTGGTGGAAGGTGACCCAAAGCCTCCGTCTACTTTTCCCTATTGCTTCTTAATCTACCGGGGAGTGTACGGGGGAAATTGGTACAAAGAGAACCGAAGAACGATCCAAGTAGCATCGTCAGCGGCCAATTGTATCCAATTTTCAACGCACAAAAAACTTGAGTTGGAAGGAATAATGCCGCAAATCAACTCTTGGGTCTCATACTGACATGGAACGCGATCGCCATCAACCAATGAGGGTAGATATTCTAGGCCAGCCACAATCTCACGTTGATGTGTGAAACCTAGGTTCAAAGCTGATGGTCGATGCGGTGACTCATAACATGTAGAGCACGAGGAGTGTGCACTCTAGTGCGGTCAGCAGCAGACTGTTACGAAAACCGACACAGTGATAACGTGCTTTTGCCGACAGATGGGAGGTGAGAATAAGTCCCCAGTAATCACGCATCCATTGCCATAAAGTGACGTGAGATATGAGACTAGACTGTCATAAAGTTATCAAACTTCGCACAGTCTTAGGCCTGTTTCTGGCCTCCGGAGCATGTTCGTCCAGACTAGTACCCACTTAGACACTCTCATTATCCTCTTCACGCACTAGAACCTCAGTCTCCGGGCTATTTTATTATCGCTAACACTACCAGTGTCATCATCTGACTCTAAACTAATCATAATGTTATTGTCGATAAATTTACGAGACAATTTTTAGACACCACTATTTCTGTGGCCCCTTGTATCAACAACGCAATTGGCTTGCAAAAGGTATTGCATAGTCAAGAAGAGAGAGGTTTACTGCACCTTTTGTAATCCGCCGGTGTCAATCCAGCGCAAACTTGGTGGAAGCACACTCACCACACCCATCACACTGCATTCTCTCAATAACGGCTAACTTGCAACCTGGTCGCCTGCAAGAGGATGTCTTTGAAATTGCGGTGAAACTAACAATTAAAGTAAAACAACCTACGCAGAACCAAGCCAAAGCGAATATATTTAGAACTAATATGCAAACCAAAACGCAGATGAAAACAGATGACAGAAAATGGAACACTCATGACTTACAAACATAAACGTTCATAACATCAGTTTTCAATTGGAATGTTTCCAGTTGAAGTTATATTGAGGATAATTTTGTATCTTTTATGTGAACTGGTATGAGGATACATGAATTCCAGAGTTCTGAAACTTATGAAGTGAATTAAATGAACCACATGTATGTATTCCTTCATGAGCCTACTATCACTTGTCATTAGCAAAATTTACGTGTTGTAATATTGCAAGTTTTATTGTTCAGCATCACTTTTCTTCAGGCAATACATGTAATTTTAAAATAAACCTTGTTTTTTGCTTATGCGAAGACGATATTTCTACGTGTTCATTTGTTAAATTTTTCCATGGTTATTATGCTGAGGTATTTTGTTTTATATACATGCAGCACTTATTTTCTGTAGTGACAGAACAGGTGGGGATTGAGATGATCTTGTAGGGATGCGTGTGTTACAATTCCGTAACGTTTGATCAACCCTACTTAATTCGATGTGCTCTAGTACCTGCTTAACCAGTACTTTACCTAACGTGTAAGTACTGGTAACAAAACACAAATCAAAAGAACTGATACGCAATGTATTTAAAGGAGCTATGTATTTAAGGTAAATGTAATAATAATGAATGAGGGAAAAGTTTAATCAACTTATCTGGCTTGTTAGGCTGAACTAGGGACTCGGAGTACGTGCATGGTGATCAGCACAATGGAGCGCAAAAATGGCGTCCAAGCCTGCTCGGATGCATGCTCGTTAAAACAAAACTTAAAACACCCTAAGCATCCGGAGGTAAGCTAGAGATTTATTTAGTTAATTTAATTTAAACTATTTATTTTAGCCCTAGTTATATTTCGGTGCCAGGAAGGTGCACTACAGGTTATCCCCCTCCTAGAAGGTTGTTGGGATACCGGCAACCTTCGATCCGAGGAGGCGACTGCGAGGCGGACACGCAACACCTTTCCATATTGGTGATGGAGTAGGTGACGTGTGGGTCTCCGAAGCTAGTGCAATTATGCACACCTACGAGGTAAGAGAACTTTGCGTCTAGACGCAACCCTTCTCGCAGTGGTGGAAGGTGACCCAAAGCCTCCGTCTACTTTTCCCTATTGCTTCTTAATCTACCGGGGAGTGTACGGGGGGAAATTGGTACAAAGAGAACCGAAGAACGATCCAAGTAGCATCGTCAGTGGCCAATTGTATCCAATTTTCAACGCACAAAAAACTTGAGTTGGAAGGAATAATGCCGCAAATCAACTCTTGGGTCTCATACTGACATGGAACGCGATCGCCATCAACCAATGAGGGTAGATATTCTAGGCCAGCCACAATCTCACGTTGATGTGTGAAACCTAGGTTCAAAGCTGATGGTCGATGCGGTGACTCATAACATGTAGAGCACGAGGAGTGTGCACTCTAGTGCGGTCAGCAGCAGACTGTTACGAAAACCGACACAGTGATAACGTGCTTTTGCCGACAGATGGGAGGTGAGAATAAGTCCCCAGTAATCACGCATCCATTGCCATAAAGTGACGTGAGATATGAGACTAGACTGTCATAAAGTTATCAAACTTCGCACAGTCTTAGGCCTGTTTCTGGCCTCCGGAGCATGTTCGTCCAGACTAGTACCCACTTAGACACTCTCATTATCCTCTTCACGCACTAGAACCTCAGTCTCCGGGCTATTTTATTATCGCTAACACTACCAGTGTCATCATCTGACTCTAAACTAATCATAATGTTATTGTCGATAAATTTACGAGACAATTTTTAGACACCACTATTTCTGTGGCCCCTTGTATCAACAACGCAATTGGCTTGCAAAAGGTATTGCATAGTCAAGAAGAGAGAGGTTTACTGCACCTTTTGTAATCCGCCGGTGTCAATCCAGCGCAAACTTGGTGGAAGCACACTCACCACACCCATCACACTGCATTCTCTCAATAACGGCTAACTTGCAACCTGGTCGCCTGCAAGAGGATGTCTTTGAAATTGCGGTGAAACTAACAATTAAAGTAAAACAACCTACGCAGAACCAAGCCAAAGCGAATATATTTAGAACTAATATGCAAACCAAAACGCAGATGAAAACAGATGACAGAAAATGGAACACTCATGACTTACAAACATAAACGTTCATAACATCAGTTTTCAATTGGAATGTTTCCAGTTGAAGTTATATTGAGGATAATTTTGTATCTTTTATGTGAACTGGTATGAGGATACATGAATTCCAGAGTTCTGAAACTTATGAAGTGAATTAAATGAACCACATGTATGTATTCCTTCATGAGCCTACTATCACTTGTCATTAGCAAAATTTACGTGTTGTAATATTGCAAGTTTTATTGTTCAGCATCACTTTTCTTCAGGCAATACATGTAATTTTAAAATAAACCTTGTTTTTTGCTTATGCGAAGACGATATTTCTACGTGTTCATTTGTTAAATTTTTCCATGGTTATTATGCTGAGGTATTTTGTTTTATATACATGCAGCACTTATTTTCTGTAGTGACAGAACAGGTGGGGATTGAGATGATCTTGTAGGGATGCGTGTGTTACAATTCCGTAACGTTTGATCAACCCTACTTAATTTGATGTGCTCTAGTACCTGCTTAACCAGTACTTTACCTAACGTGTAAGTACTGGTAACAAAACACAAATCAAAAGAACTGATACGCAATGTATTTAAAGGAGCTATGTATTTAAGGTAAATGTATAATAATGAATGAGGGAAAAGTTTAATCAACTTATCTGGCTTGTAAGGCTGAACTAGGGACTCGGAGTACGTGCGTGGTGATCAGCACAATGGAGCGCAAAAATGGCGTCCAAGCCTGCTCGGATGCATGCTCGTTAAAACAAAACTTAAAACACCCTAAGCATCCGGAGGCAAGCTAGAGATTTATTTAGTTAATTTAATTTAAACTATTTATTTTAGCCCTAGTTATATTTTGGTGCCAGGAAGGTGCACTACAGGTTATCCCCCTCCTAGAAGGTTGTTGGGATACCGGCAACCTTCGATCCTAGGAGGCGACTGCGAGGCGGACACGCAACACCTTTCCATATTGGTGATGGAGTAGGTGACGTGTGGGTCTCCGAAGCTAGTGCAACTATGCACACCTACGAGGTAAGATAACTTTGCGTCTAGACGCAACCCTTCTCGCAGTGGTGGAAGGTGACCCAAAGCCTCCGTCTACTTTTCCCTATTGCTTCTTAATCTACCGGGGAGTGTACAGGGGGAAATTGGTACAAAGAGAACCGAAGAACGATCCAAGTAGCATCGTCAGCGGCCAATTGTATCCAATTTTCAACGCATTTTCTAGGTTCTGCAAGAAGAAAGAAATGGGACATTAGAGTGCTAAGAAAAGGAAAACCAAACAATTCGAAGTGGGAGGAGTACAGAAAAAAAATAATAACCAACCAAAAAAAAGTTTTCGGAATTTAAATTGTATTTTTGATTTTTCTTTTTTTTTTTTGAAAAAAAAACTGTTTGCAAAGTAGTAAACATGACTTTTGAAAACTTTAGGTATGAAAACGCATTGAAAGTGTATGCCACGACAAAGTAGTTGAAACTCCGAATTCACCAAGTGTGAAGTTGCTCTGGGGCTAATTAACGAACTCGGCGTATCGCTTGGGCCAATGTACACGCCTCCCAGCACGTGTAGAGGTTACTGGATCAGTGTTACTAGACGTGGCTCTTTTAGAAGGTTCAGGATACGCGCGACTAAACGAGTCTGTTAGGGAGTCCGGCGGCAAGGGTCTGGGTGTGCCTGTGGAGGTGTCGCACATATTGACACTTCACTGTTCAGGAGCGGTAGACGCTGTATCTTCAGAGAGGATGAGTGTTGAAGTTTTTCCAATCTCCTCGTCTGAATCCTGAAGTTCGGCAATCTTCCGTAAGTCGACTGCTCGAGGCAAAGTAGTGGTGCAAACGCGAGACAGTGCGTCCGCGACAGGGTTATTCACACCAGAAATATGACGGATGTCCGACGTGAATTGCGAAATATAATCTAGGTGACGTAATTCACGCGGTGAATATCTGTCAGTAGTGGTGTGTAAGGCATACGTCAGAGGTTTATGGTCGGTAAAGATGATGAAGTCACGACCTTCCACAAAATGACGAAAATGTTTCACTGAGGCATATATGGCGAGCAGTTCCCTGCCGAAAGTGCTGTACCGCATTTCGCAGGTGGATAACTTCCGGAGAAGAATGCAACTGGGATCCAAGTGTGATCCGAAAGTTGTTGCAACACAGCTCCAATGGCCGTGTTAGAGGCGTCAACCGCAATGCTAAGAGGTAGGTTTACGTCTTGATGCACCAGCATCGTGGCGTCTGCTATTGCGGTTTTGATCTTGCGAAATGCTTCTAGTGCCTCAGGAGTCAAGCTGAAAGTTTTACATTTACTTTTCAGCAGGTCGGTCAGTGCAGTCAAAATGTGTGCACATTGGGGAATGAAGCGACGATAATAGCTCACCATACCCAGAAACACACGCAGAGCTTTAAGTGACGCTGGGACTGGGAAGTCTTGGATCGCCTGTACCTTTTCAGGTAGTGGGCGAATGCCTTGCTCGTCGATAACGTGTCCCAAAAATTTTAGTGAACGAACGCCAATTGGCATTTGGCCAGGTTGACTGTCATCGAATGCTCTGACAGTCTGGCGAAAACCTGTTTCAAGTGGTTAAATGAGTGTCTTCGTCTGGACTAGCGATTAGTATATCGTCTAGGTAGGCATAGGCGAAATCGAGTCCACGTAAAACATCGTGAATAAAACGTTGGAAGGTTTGTGCTGCATTGCGAAGACCAAAAGGCATACGGAGGAACTCAAAAAGACCAAACGGTGTAATGACGGCTGTCTTGGGAACATCATCAGGATGAACCGGGATCTGATGATATGCACGCGTCAAGTCAAGCTTACTGAAGATAACCGAGCCTTTTAAAGATGCAGTCAAGTCGTGAATGTGAGGGACTGGGTAACGATCTGGAATCGTTTTAGCGTTGAGCCTTCGGTAGTCACCACAAGGCCTCCAGTCCATGCCATTGTTCTTGGGTACCACATGCAAGGGTGAAGACCATGGACTGTTGGATGGTCTGATTATTCCCATTTCAAGCATGTGTTCGAACTCGGCTTTTACAGCACGCAGTTTCTCCGGGGATAATCGCCTTGGTTTCGCAAACACTGGCGGGCCAGTCGTCGTTATGTGATGAGAAACGTTCGAAGTCACACAAGGGACACAACGACTTGGCTTAAAGACATCCGGAAAGGACTGAATGATAGACGCGTAGGGACTAGAAGCGTCCGTCGTGCAGTACACGGGACTGAGGGGCGGCGTCTTTGTGACTATACCGGAAACAGAGAGTGTTGTGGTAGAATCTATCAACTTATGCTTGCCAGCATCTACCAGCAGCTGATAGTGCTGCAAGAGATCCATACCAATAATGCCGGTGGTCACATCTGCCACTATGAAAACCCAACGAAAGGGACGACGCAATCCAAGGTTGAGATCGAGGAATCTCCGACCATAGGTTGTGATGGGCGAACCGTTGGCGGCACGAAGTTGCAGAGACATTGGCCGCAGACGCTCTTCCTTCGTAGGTGGGATGACGCTAGCTTCTGCCCCAGTGTCAACTAGGAAGCGTATCCCAGAATGTCGATCAGTGACGAAGAAGAGGCGACATGGAAGTGGCTCGCCAGCGACGTTAGTCGCCGTCACGTGCTGGCTCACACGTTTCCCGCCTGGTTAGCCTCGAAGGTGCAAGGTCGAGTGCACTTTTGGCATTGGCACCATAACGTTTATGGTACCAGCACAACCTGGGTTGGGATTGTCGCGATTTGGAACGTCTGCTATCGGTACGGGAGGCAGACCTGTTGCGCGAGCGAGACGTGCGACCTTTGTAAGAACTACCAGACCGCATTTCGTTCCTGATGCTGCACAACTCTTCATACAATTTTGAGATGTGAGCTATAACATCGAAACTTGTTGGCTCAACAGCCGAGGGAGGATGTGGTTTTGAACGAATCCGTGGCAGTAGACAGTGCAGCTGAGATACTAGTGTTGGGTTTCGTAGCATCCACAGCTCTGTCAGCCGCTTCCGCCAACTCTATTAAGGGACACTTATGGAAGGGTGCGAGGATCCCTTGAACCGACTGTGGTAACCTCTGTAACCACAGTTGCTTGAGAAATGCTTCATCAATGTTGAAGTCAGCAATCAGCTGCTTCATCTGACGAAGCAGTTGCGTCGGCTTGCGATCACCCAGATGCACATCCCTGAAAAGTTCTTGCACTTTCTGCTGGTCAGTAAGTGCAACACGTTTGATGAGGGCGGTTTTGAGGCGATCGTAAAGATTCGGTGCTGGGTCATCTAGCACATCTGAGACGTCTTCAATCACATTTTCCGGTAAGCTGACGATGACTAAGTTGGACTTAGTTTCTTGTGATTGAATGTGTCTCAAGGCAAACTGAGCTTCCACATGGGAGAACCATGCAGATGGTCTGTGGGCCCAGAAGGTGGGAAGCTGGAGGGTTACGGCCATCTGCGCAGTCGAGTCGTTATCCGCCATTGATCAGGGAATTAACGAGGCACGATAGTGATAATAAAAAAATTACAATGCAAAAATAACCAATGAGGAGTGCAATAATAAAAAAAAGCTAGACGTGCCAAAAACAAAATAGGCCAGACAAATCAACGCAAGAGAACAAAGGTACTAGACAAAATAAGAAGTGATACTCGGGCTCACCAATTTTGTAGGGATGCGTGTTACAATTCCGTAACGTTTGATCAACCCTACTTAATTTGATGTGCTCTAGTACCTGCTTAACCAGTACTTTACCTAACGTGTAAGTACTGGTAACAAAACACAAATCAAAAGAACTGATACGCAATGTATTTAAAGGAGCTATGTATTTAAGGTAAATGTAATAATAATGAATGAGGGAAAAGTTTAATCAACTTATCTGGCTTGTAAGGCTGAACTAGGGACTCGGAGTACGTGCGTGGTGATCAGCACAATGGAGCGCAAAAATGGCGTCCAAGCCTGCTCGGATGCATGCTCGTTAAAACAAAACTTAAAACACCCTAAGCATCCGGAGGCAAGCTAGAGATTTATTTAGTTAATTTAATTTAAACTATTTATTTTAGCCCTAGTTATATTTTGGTGCCAGGAAGGTGCACTACAATCTTTTATAAAAAAATATATAATTCACACAGATATTTATTCATACCTGTAAAAATGGCGTATACCTACCTGTAAATTCAGGAATATATATTATTATTATTATTATCCGGTCTACTCTACATGCAGTCTCATTTACTACATCACAGCTTTAACGACTTTATTGATGCCTTTTGATTGCATCATTAATTGTCGCACGTTTTAAATCTTATTGCTGTACTCTCTCATATTTGAAGAGATGAAAACATCACGGTGGACGGCAGCGTGGTTTGAATTGCGTAGCTTTATTTTAAACGATTTTACCTGAAATTCTAAATGGAAGATACACGTGTTTTTGGGGGTAAATAAATTACTTAAAGTCACGTTTATGCTCCAAAGCATACCATAATATTTGAGTAATTACGTTTCAAAAAATTTAGTCGCATGATTTCGATGATAATAATTTAATTTCTCTAAATGGTTTTTCAGGATCGATGGAGCTCTTCGAAGAAGAGTGGAGGTGGTGTAGCTACCTTCATCAGTACCCACTGGTATATTTCGAGTTACATATGCTTAAAATTGTTAAATGAGTACATCGGCTTCATCACTGTGAAAGGTGCTTAGTAAACCACGACAAGTGCCGCTTTATTTATATCACAAATATTTATGTGACATCCGGTTGCAGTTACGCCAAGTTATTTGGTTTCTCTGATATGTTTACGAAATTTGCAGCTCCTTTACTATGTGGTTCAGTATCGATAATATGGGATGATTTTGGTACTTTTAACCACAGCTTTCTCAAAACTTTCATGTTAAATTCATTATATAGGGTGTATTTTTATTTGTTTAATCTCGGTGTAGTATTTTAGAACAAATAACAAAAAAAAAGAAATATTTCGCATTATTCCTCAACGTTTCGATCTTGCTAGGAAGATCCTTTTTAAGAGTATGAATCCTACATGCAGTTTTCATGTTAAACCTTGTTAGTTTCACAAAACATCAGAATACAATACTGGATTTGGTATTTGTCAATAATACTGATATATACGAAACGCAAAACAGACCTTCACTTTTCGGATTAGATAATTGCACATTGTGTTTTACCGGACATGTATGGGAAACTGCACAAAACAGCGTTGACCTAACGATATTGGAAAACCATATGCATAAACTATTCACAAATTAACATTCTTCAACTAAGAGGATCGCTAAAAGTTACAGAGTGGGATATATTTGAGAGCGATGTTGTGAAACGGCACTATCGATGGTGAGATACGCCATCTCAAGTTTTACTTAGATATCTGTTACTCTAGTCAAAAACTATTTCTAAGATTCGATCGTGCGCCGTATCCTCAACTAGGGAGACCAAGAAGATAAAACGAAAGGCTGTATAAAGAAGGTGATAACTCTGGAGTGGGTCGACTAAACGTTTTAACTAGGTTAGAAATTAAATGTCTGAATCTACTTTATAACTAGAAAGTTTTGTCATAAAAAGGCTCTCCCAGCATGTGGAGACTTCATCAAGACCCCTTCGATGGTGAACAACGTAGTGTCGATGTCTGTGTTTAAAATAAATCGTTTATACACCAACTCAACCTCCTCACGGCATTCCTCCCCCCCGGTTCCAACGACGAACGCTATCCTAAATTTACAAAGGGAGGTATTTTCAAGTGTCTCAAATCTTCGAACTCTTCACACAGTTTGGATCCGGATGGCACGTCGAGCTTCGCATTCATGAAATGTGCTGATATATTGTGCCATCCAGCATCTAAAATGTTCAACAAGTCGTTTTCAGAAAGCATAGTATCAGCTGTTTGGAGTGATCTTAAGATAGTCCCAGTACCTGAATCATTGGGGGCATGTTTGAAATCTTGATATGCGTTTTTCTTCGGATAAACCCTGGTCCTTCCATATCTTACAAATTTTATAAAGACTGATAAGTAGCTACGAAAAGGTAGCCAATGGAGAAATTTCTTTCAGATCATGATTTGTGCATGGACTGACAATGATTATCTGGTTGGACAAATTCGACGTCATACAACAAATCGGATTGGTTCATTTATGGCTTCATTTTCTGAGTTTCTAAACATATAAACATATATTTATCATCGTTTTCATTGTTGTTCTGGAGTCACAGGCCGTCTCTTGTCTTCTGATTTTCGCAGATCAGGGACGTGAAGGGTAGGGGAGAAAACAATTGTATTACTCGTATCCAGTCCAAATATCTTGTTGTTATTATCACGTCCGCGTATTATTAGAACCCACGTGGAACTCCAACTGGAGTCACATTAGACTTTTCCATCTAACTTTAAAAAGTAAGAAGCTGAGAGCACGTGGTATAAATTGACCTCTTCTATTTTGCTCTATAGACTCCCGCATCTTACTTTTTCTCCTCTATTGTTCCACTTTATTCTTTTCTGGATTGCTGAAGAAAGACTGTGCTGTGTTCGGTAAGACTTTGAAGATTTTCAGCAGAACTAGTGGTGCATCTCCAAATCTTCTGATTGAAACTGTTGCGAACGAACATCTTGACTCATATGAACATGTAGGAGGAGTTATTTTATCAGATAATCAGCACCCTCTTCACTCAGAGCTCTCTAACTGTCAGTTCTCGGGCAGAACCGGTAGCAAGTACATGAGAATTTATGCACGTGCTACCGAACATAAAAACCCTGTCATACTTTATTCAGCTCGTGTACTGTCAGAGAGAGCGAATGTTAGAAGTGAACTGACTAAACAACTTTAGTTTCCTAAAGCAAACTAACTAAAGATTACACAGCTTGGTGTTACTTGTGTGTTATGAATCTAATCTCTAGTATAACTGTTTGGCTAAGTTAACTCTAAATTTTTAAGAAGGTTCTAGGTGAAGTAAATATTCTTAAATTTGATATATAAAATTTCTATGTACTTCATTTTATTATGTACACATATACATTGTTTCTGTCCAGTTAATGTCATGTGACATGCTGAAAATTCTGTACAGATGTTCTCATTGTTTTATCCATGTCAAACTGCAGTCTATTTGATGGCTAGAAGTGCAATACAAAACGGGCGTGTAATTTTGTTTGGGAATCGTCAGCTGGATGTACCTGCACCCCAGCAAGTCGTGTTGTCCTGACAGACTCAAACCCAGTACCCATCGCTCCAAACACGAAGGGGTTGTCCACCACTGCGAACATGACAGCCACCGAGTGTGCAGCGGTTATCAGTTGTTGTTTATCGATACTTTTACTTTTCCGTTGGTATAGTGGTTTGAATTAGTCGATCTCTGTTAGCAGATGGGCTCCTATGAGGATGCCTCGATGCTGTCTGGATATTCATTGTATTGTGGCCTGTTAGATGGCTAGCAGTGGAGTCCCGGACGCATATTTCGATTACAATATAAAAAATATCCATGCAGTATCGAAGCACCCATATTGGAACCCACCTACTAACAGAAGTCGAGCAATTCGACCCAGAATAGCAACGGCAAATTACCAGTAACAATAGTCAGCGTAATTCAAGTTGTTTCAACGGCTTGTCTTACATCATAATTAGGCGACCTGTGTTGTAGTCAGTCACATTTTTTAGCGTCTCTAAATTCGGTGGTGGTTTCCGAAAGCTGACTAACATCAGGAATATTTCGTTTGCCATCGAGTTGAAAGTAAACATCTGTCACCTAAACTACATAAGGGGCACTCCATTATATGCAACCCCTAGTCGGTACCAGTGGATTTGCCCAAAAGGATTAAATACAATATACTTTCGACAGTAAAATACACACCAATAAAACATCTAATAACTGCAGTAATAAAATAGATTGTCCTGTTTCATTATGTATCCTCTATCCAGCATATCTATGTTCCCGGAGAGTTATGGTTCTGAAAAAGGCAGGTAATCTAGTGGACTTCATCCTTCAGTGTTTTAACTACTGACTGACCCTTTATTATTATGCACTTTGCCTTCGCCATGTAAAGGGCTACTAAAAAGAGAGGCGTGAAAATGATTTCACCCTCATTAGTTGAACGAGCCTTCAGTGGATTAGAATCAGTGCTGGACCCTTTGCTTGTGTTTTTCACTAGCAGTTACAGTTTTAAATTTCCCAAGCATATTTTGAACGAATGTATTGTACCATGCGTGCTTAGTCACAGATAGTGAAACAAACCAGGTTTAGGTACAGAAATGAGCACTCACCTTATAGTGTGCAATAAAAATTTTTCGTGAAATAGTTCAAGTTTGTCAGTTCTGGTTATTAACAGACGACTACCTACAATCTACTTCCTTGCTTTGATAAATTCTGCTCTTGAAGCCTGCTGTCATGTTTTGTAAATGTTATAACTTCAGTGTCAACTATTGTTCACTACAGGCATACGCCTCTACCCACCTAAGCAAAAGTTCGCGATCATCATCTGGGTCATTCCCAAAGTCTTTTGGCTGACAAAATATTACCAAATATTGAAGGAGGATCCCATGTTCAGTTGTCAGTTAATTTACATAAACTCGGTATCTACTTGATGGAAACAACTATGATCACATTGATTGGAAGTCGTTGCAAAATTTTCTGCTGTTTTAGTACGAAACGCATTCATTGTTGAGGGATGAGATACTCACTTCTTCATTAGGAATGTAAATACCAAGATGGGAAGATATTGCATACTTCTAGGAGGCTAGATAGTAGGGCAATCAATTGTTAGATGACGGTAAATACATGCAGGATTTGCATCGTGGATGCAAAGTATAAACTTTAGAATTTATAGTGGAATTTTAGTTTCCTTAATTTATGCTAATTGTAGTTGACTTTAAGCATTAATCATATTGATATGACCTGGTTTATATATTGACTCAGATAAGCAGTTTTAAATAATTGGATGCTTTTAGTTCTACTTCCTCTCTGTGAAAACACTTGGAAATACCGGTTCATTGGAGGCTGGGAACATAATCTTGTTGACTTGTACCACCGTTGAGATTAAGGATCTTCGTACTCCCATTACTTGACTGAACATGCATCTTACTGCACTCGCTGGCGTTCTGACAGTGAGACATTCAGATTGGATTATGTTCTTACCAACTGCATCATTAGTGCATCTAACTGAACCATCCACAGCCCCCTAACACAAAATGGTTACACGCTCGTTTCCTTTAACAGCTCTGAATCTAGGTCATTCACTCCTGAACAACCAGGAACTACGGTTTCTGACTGTGAAAAGACCAAACGAGATCCAGGAGGTTCTGCCGAATCTAATTTAGGTAACTCACTAGATCTAGGTTCCCGATAGGTTTGATGAATACTCAGGTTGGTGGATGGGCAGTAGTATCACGCTGGTGCTCCCTTCCTATGGGAAGGGAGTTAGAAGAGTATGACCTTGATAAGAACATTTCTTTCTGCCCTGCGGCTTTCCGGTGCTAGTAGTATGAGTTTTTCTTATACAGAGTCAGAACACCCAAATCTCAAGCCAACAATCCTCAAAATACTGTATGACAGGCCTCAAGTAGATGTCTCGTAGGGTCTGCGGCAACACAAATCTTCGCTCTCAAGTACCCAGCAGGAAAAAACTTCCACTGTGTAGGGAGCCGGGAAGTATCAACCGTCCGCATGCTTCCAATAGTATACGGTGGATTTCAACAAATACATTCGAACTGATCGGTGAGAGAAGACTCGTCTAGCTAACTCTGACCACAATGAGGAAGTGGAAGCAGCTCAAACAAAAACTGAGCAAGAGTCTTCACAACGATCATGAGCAGTGGTGGGTGGTGAGAGAGGAGAAAGCATCATTATTAGGTGAAACCCGGCGATTTTTTATGCTTATTGAAGATGATTGTGGGAGTAAATATGACTATCTACGCGGCAAAGATATCCTCCATTGTTACATGCCAAAGCGTCAAAGTGAAGCTCTATAAGGCCTAGTTAAGTGATGCTGGGTTCCTGTTACTGGCTGGTGAAAACCAGGGATGTTTTGTGTGCAAAGGCTACGCGTCAAGTCTAGTTGAATACGAAGGTTAGACTCCGTGGCCCCAGTGGATATCAACCAATACGCCATTAGATTGACTCAGCGAAATCTGGTCGACGAGATCTGTATACATAAGATCAGTGGGGCTGGTCTTCAAAGCACAGATGGTTTTGTAAGCTGTCAGGATTCCACCCAGTGCACTGGGAAGAGTGTAACCGAAAGGCAAGGTGAGTCCAGCTTTTTGATTGCGGTAGTCATTGTTGTTGAAACAGTTCCAGGGACGGTTGTAATTTCACTCGGCCATATTCGGTCCGGAGTGCCGATGTCGTTAGCCCATCCTTGGCTGGATTTCAGTAGACTGAAAAGAAGCGATCGCTGTGGATTTTTTGACATTATGGGTTTTAAACACAGGTGTCATCTCAGCATTGCTCGTGTATAGTTGGGTCAACGTAAGAGCAATGTCAAGGTTAGGCGAACGGCACTGGTCTATGAGGTTGCGAACCTCCATCTACTAAAGTGGTCCGACCATGCTGCACATACCGAACTACCGTCTACTTCGATGTGCAATCCTAGGAGAAGTTGGATTAGGGTGAAGTAAGGCTCAGAGTGGCCAGAGCAAAGCATGAAGTCTTTGACTGTTTGGTCTGAGTCATGTATGGAGGTGTAGACTACCTGACTAGGGTACTCGAAACGATAGGAATCAACAGTTAAGTATCCTTGAAGACTTGGATCAAAATCGTTCACAAAGGCGCAGATGTATTTATTGTTTGGTTTTTTCTAAAGCTTGAACATACCCACTAATCTTTATTTTCAAATTTTTTCTCCTCTTATACACCTATCGACTTTGACATCAGCTTTCTTAAATCCACTTGTTGTTTTTCATGCTACTGCGAAGTGTGGCAACTTGAACCGATGAACTTGTGTGTGAGGTTCTAGTTTGATCTTGTCTATTTGTGTCTGATACAAAGAACGTATTGGAGAACACAACAAGGCTACTGAGACCGTCTGGAGTTGGTGTGGCTCATAGGCCAAAAAATTCTCTTTAGACCATATGATGGGGATCAAAGGACGCAATAACCAAAAATTAACTGTAACGATCGCGACCAGTACTACTCTGGAAAAAGTGGTTGTCCTCTTCATCTACGTATACATGAATATCAGCTGGCTAGCAAGCGTCATGATATTTCACCTCTTATTGCAACTATGGATAAAAATCCAACTTTGAAAATGTAGAGATATCGGACAGAGGAAGCAATGTATGCCAGAGAATTTGTAGAAGCTTGGAAATGAAAATTAATCAGCAGTCAATAGGTGTATAGACGAAGACCCAACCAACTAACCAACAAGAAAAATGATATGAAAACTGCAAGGTCAGAGTCCAGGTACAGAAGAAAATAACAGGAAATACTATGTACTAAATGATCCAGAAATCAAAGTAAACCACTGACCAAATGCCACTTTGTCAAGACAGTGGTAATCAGAAGATGTAACACCAAAAAAATGCCAGAAGACTATCAAATATTTATATATTACAAGACATTTAGCATAAAGAAATACAATTATCACAAACTAGAAATATTTAAGCCTTTCTTACCAGATATTACACTGATAAGCGTGGCTAAATCATCTGAATTGGATGACATTTTATTTTGACGATCAGAGAAATTAGCTTCAAGATCTTGTTTCAGTAAGTTGATTTCTTTTAAGCTACAGTCAATTGCACGATTTGTCAAATTGATTAGTTTGTTCACTTGTTCAGACGGTATACCAGCAGCTCGTGTTGCTTGGGCTGAGCATTCACTTTCAACCTATAAAATTTCACAGTATGACGTAGGGTGAATTAATCAATATGGAGTTCATTGAAGAAAAAGAAAGATGATTTACAAAAAAATTCCACTTCCCTCGTCAAAAATAGGTAGGAGTTAAGCAGTCATCGAAAAACAGGAGACGCAATTCGACTTCACGTTACCTACAAGATTCGTTGAGCAATGGATATAATCTAAGCAAATGTGAAAATTTGAAAATTCAACATTAGCATGGCTAAATAAATTCACAGACTACCAATTAAACGAAATCAGTACATTTCCGCAAAGCATAAATACATAAAGATGATACTTATTTACCAACAATTGTCGACTGCTGTCCATTGCATGTACAAATGTGGACGACACAAAATCGTTGAGTCTCCCCAATAATAAATACCTTCAACACGAAAGGAGCTGGTACCTGATTGTTTAGTACTGAGTGTTTGTCTAGCTATTCTGATTTACATAATCTGGTAATAATACTTAGTTATTCGGAAATACTGTCATTCTTCCGAGAGCTCACGGGGTTTAATAATATGAAAGCAATCTTTACAATTAAAGTTTCAAGTAGTCTGACAGTTATAAGTCGAGAAACAATACATTTAGCTCTTGAGATTACTGACTGAAGTGATAATGTAGGTGGTACTAGTGAAGTCAAGCCAATCAGTCAACAATGAACCTGGTATAGCTGTACAACGACCCAAGTTGTCACATCTAAATATTAGCGCATAAAGGTAAACGGCACTAAAAAGAAAGAGAGAAAAAATGTCATCGAAAATCGTATGAAGTTGTAAAACAAAAAAAAGGTGTCAGAGGAAATAACGAAATATGATGTGACGAATTACATACAGATAATACATTGATGTATGTATATGCACCAGTGAGATCGATTCTGAGCCAAATCATATACAATCACAAACCAACGACTTCAGTCGTCACATGAAAGTCAATCTGTAGGTCTAAATTCTTCTAAACTTCTAAGATCAACAATCAAAGACTTCAAGACCTGATGCCACGTTTTAGTCTGCTAGCCTTAAGCTCTTATCCAGCTTACACATACTCAGATTCTAAAAACAAACTTATGTTTTTCGGATCTCTAAGATATGTTTCCTAAAGAAATTGAACAGTACTTCCTAGGGCGTTGAGAAAAAAATTATCTTTCTATAATCTTAGAATTTACACTTTTATTCAGTAGAATCAGTCACATCAAATCCATTTTTTTTTGGGGGGGGGGGAGGAAGGAGTGGAAACTATGAGCTTACTCTGACGGGTTAATACCATCGAAGGTTGTTTAAAACACCGAAATAATAATCTGGAATTCACTACAATAATTCAACCTGAGAGTGACTTTCTCCAGTAATCACAACGTTTATTTTTCATCCCAATTCTTGATATTATTAATCTCAGTAAAGAAAACTATGCGGTATATACCACCTAGAATAAATAAATTTTCAAATCTCTCTATTTAACATAATCACTAATAACGTTAAAGTGTTACAGAGAATTATTGATATGACTAGATATTGCTGTTAACCAACGAATTATGTTCTCTTGGAGTGATGTATCAACTATAACATCAAACAATGAGTTTCATAGTTGATCGGTAGAACTGTATCACAAAAATCGAAGAGATTTACATATTCTCTGACAGTAACTATTCTAAAGGCATTCATAACTTGAAACAGCAAGTTGCATATCGCTAAGGTATGTGGATGGAATGATAGTAGTTCATATCCAGAGACAATAATGTCGAATATGATGGACTTAACTATCCTTTATCGCTTTATTTTTCTGAAGTCAGAAAAACCTCATCGACCAACGATGCGATTGGTGGGAGAAGACCTAGTAGATTAGTTGTTGTCAATCAAATTATTTCTCAGTTTAGTTCTTGACTTTTTGTTAGCTGCATTTGTTGGAAATGCAGCAAATTAAATCGAAATCTCAGCAGTGAGATGGATGTAAGCTATCCCCACAGAGATTAAGTGTTGTAACGAGCTGAATCCTGAATTCGTAATGTGTAAGTAATGACGAAATCCGTCTAGACCTCACAACTCCAAAGACACACAATTTTATGATCCAGTTGAAGCATATACTACTGATGAGTAACACTCTTGGTACTATTGTAACGGACTCGAAATCTTACTCATTCACCTTTCAGTTCCGATTTCTAGTGACTTTTCTAATCCTACTACGTAATACCTTGTTGGTCTACTATTTTCATTAGTTTCACGCTCCTTTCTGAGTTATATACATCCTATGGACTGTTCTATATATTGCGTAAGGCACTTAATCATTCATACCTCAACTGTTTTCAAAAGTATCCTTATCGTTATCACCACTGCTATCATTATTATCAATTATTTTTATTGTTTAATGTTCAAAAATTCATCTTTGCATAATAGTGGTTTTCTCAGATGACTTTAAAGGCCACCCTAACAACCGCTAAGATGACCAATCAGGTTGCGGTATATTGGCTGGGAAGACAATTATCATGGTTACTTCGTCAGTTGCTAGGGTGGCTTTTAGTCACTCATTTTTCCTCAACCCTGATGACTGACAGCCCGATTATACTTTTCATAGTCAAGCTAAATTTCCCCACCCTATTTTTGTTCAGCTATATTTGCACAACTGGTAAAAGCCTCTCTGACCGATTTGCTAGTTCACCCCCTGCATTACACATTGCTCTTTGTCCCATATCATGATGCAATTGGATGACCGTTAAGGTGACCTTCTGTACCAAAACTTGAATATTAACCTGGAAACTTAATGTCAGATTATTACTCTTGAAAAGGATCTTCCTAGCATGATCAAAACATTGAGGAATGGTAAAACATATCTGTTTATTTTGTTATTTGTTCTAATATACTACCCCCCCACCCCCAAGATTACACAGGTGAAAGTACGCCTTTTACGATGAGTTAACAAACATGTAATGTTATGACGGAATGAATATTTAAATGCTACTTCACCTCTTTTCATCCTTTCATCACTGAATGCAAAAGAATAAACCATGTCGGCCTTAAAAATTCGATATCAGTATTTTTTCGACTCAGTGATTTTTAAAGTTGGTTTTCACCTTGAAAAACTGAGTAAGCCATTTTTGATCGATGAATAGCGAGGAACTACTTTAGGAAACTATGGTGAATGACTGTTTAAATTACGGTACAACGTAAATTTTTCATTGGTATTTGTTTTTATTTATTTACAATGACACAAATAATTCGCAGTGATTACGAATTCTTGGTTTGTCTATTTGGTGGGATCGCTCAGTTCCTGATAATTCCATTATAATGAATTAATACTTTGCAATTCTGCTCCAAATTCATTTTTAATTTTATGGAATTATTGTTTCTGTTTCTCCATGTTTTTTCTGGTCAGTAATTTGTGTGAGAACAACACCATGAAAACATTTTACAGAAAACTTTAAAGTTTTATTGTTGTTGCTTGTACTATCCCATCGTTGAGTGGACCGAATTGATCGGTCTCTATTGGCATGTAGGCTCCCGCGCGGATTGCCTCGGTATTGCTTGCGTTCAAATTAAACATTATTGATGGTGTTCGAGGCAATCGATCTCGAGTTCATGTCTTAGTGGGAACAACATCGCTCACTGGGAGGCAGGTACATCCAGCTGACGAGTCCTAGCTAGGAAGAAACGCGCGTCCTGGATCCCACTGCTAGCCACTATCCATCATTATTATATAAAACTTTAAATTATCATTTTGGGTGTCTGACATAGCCGTGGTTTGGCAGACTAGTGTTGATGCTGGGTGATGATTGAGGGTGAAATGAAATTCGGACCGCGGTTAGAATGAAGTGAAATAAAAATCTGGTCAGGGGTCGAACCTCGTAGGTTAGTTGGTAGAACACCGGAAACCCGATAGTCGCTGGTTTGAATCTGACCGCGATCCGAATTCTCATTCCACTTTCAATAAAAGTTTGAAGTTACTGAATAAGCAAGCTTTCCTGAGACCTTACTCACCAAAGGATAAGTCTGTCCTTACCACAGATGCTTCTCCAGTGGATAGAGGTACAGTTCTAGAACAAGATGAAAAACCCTTTATTTTTATTTCAAGACGCCCAAGTAGGAGTGAACATGGATATCCTGAAACCCAGGAAGAAGCACTAGCGGTTGTCTAGGCAATAAGGTGTCTCCACAGGTGCTTGTTCGGTACGAATTTTCATACTGTCGCTGATCAACAAGCTTTGAAATTTATTTACCATCCAGACAAATCCAAAAATAGGTCATATTCTGCTATGGTTCAGAGATGGAGTTTAGAAATGAGTACGCATGAATATATGATAAGGCACACAAACTAAAGATGTGTCTTGTGCGAAATTCCTATGGTGTTATTCATCGTTTGTGAGCTGTCTTCCTGATACTGATTGTTCATCAGCTCATCTATTACCCTTTGACAGAATGCAGCTTTTACAAGATACTCGGAATTAGTATGGAAGTATCATAAATGAAATAAAGAAGCGTTAAAACGCTCGATTCTTCGGTTTCCAATATTCCATTTGTGATAAAAACTACCTTGTAGTTAAATAATTCTAAGTTGACCATCTAATGGGATCCTAATATTCGTTGTAACGTAAGGCTGTTCGCGGCTGAAACGAAGGTTTGAAGTAGGGAAGGTCAGTTTCATTTTACTATACTTGTTGAAAACCATGAAGCAGGCCTAATACTAAAGCCACTTTTTCTGCTTAGAAAAGTAAACAGATTGTGCAGGCGTGGGTATATATTATAACCAGGAAAATACATAGATTTTATCAGTTCAAAAATTAAAACCTACCTTTGGATCTAATTTAGTTCGAAGATATTGAGGTACAGTATCGTGATTGAATAAAGATAGACGTTCTTCGGTAATCTTAGCTAAGTTTACATCTTGTTCAGGATTCAACAACATCGGAGTAAGCACTAAAGTATGTTCATTGGCGAATCGATCCGATTCCAGTACTTTACGAATTTCACTTAATTCTGATGCACATAGAGCTAATGTACTGAGATACCTTGGCCAATCACATTGATCACCCTATGTAACAGCATTAGTGGGTAGGAATGAATTAAGAGGTTGAAACACTTTAAACAAAATAAGTACACTTAAAACAGCATTTGGAGTATATTAACGTAGAAGAACTTGCAACCATGCCCACACTTCACCTAATGAAGGGCTAGCAAACAATAGATGGTATGGAAGCCGTTAGGACGACATGCGTAACACAGATCCAAGCCACCGAAGCCGGTGTTTCCAAATGACTTGACTTATTGAATGAAGGTATCCATCATGCCAAAACACACCTCAGAATTACTTGAAGTGTTCCCGCTGAATGCGGGCAATCCTACGCAGACGATGGTTGGACACACGGAGTTGTCGCACATCCTCGGAGAGACCAGGTTTCACAGGCGTAGAACAGAACTGTTCGCACCAAAGCCTTGTAAACCTGACCTTCCACGATCAGACTAACGTCACGACGGTACCAAAGGTGGCCGCGTTTGTTGTGTGCCACTCTGGTTTTTGATATGCGGCTGCAAATTTCATCACACACAACTACCCAGATACATGAAATTTTCGGCTACTTTCAACGACTCACCACCAAGAGTAAGGGCAGGCGAAGGCTCCTGCCAGTCTTGCTAACGTACTTTACACTTTGATGGTGTGAAGCACAACCATACTTACGGACGCCAATCACCTACTGATTAAGTGGGATTTCAGTAGCCTGCGTGTTATCGCACAGTGAAACCGTATCGTCCGCATATTCAGGCTCAAATAGCCATTCTCTGGGTAGATTTACATCAACTTCAGACACCTTCTTCAGAGCTGTCTCAAGAATGTCATCGATGGCAAAGTTAAAAACCGATGGAGAGATCAGACAGCCCCACATAACCCCACTGTTGGTTTGAACCAATGGAGACAGACGGTTGTATGCCCTCACTCTAACTGCGGTGTTAATATATATGGTTCTCAAGATGCTAGTAAATTCCTCAGGTACACCCCTCTAACAGTTAATCCCAGCGTACAGCTTTGTTCAACGAACTAAAGGTAACTCTAATGTCAAGAAACACAACGATCGTTGGCCCGCAGTAAGTCTAGAGGTGTTCAAACATCTAGTGAAGGGAAAACACATGATTATTGCGCCCACGATCTGAAATAAACGCATCGTTTCCTTATGCGTTTTGCAAAGTCTCCGAAGTATGACGGCAGCCATTATTTTCGACACGAACGGTAACAAACTAATACCCCGATAATTGTCACACACATTGCGTATACCGTTTTTAAAGATGGGCACAATGATGGTTTAATTCCAGAGCGATGAAACAGTATAAGTATACCTTTCTAAACAACCTAGTCAATTGCCTGACTAGAGTCGTCCCCCCACCCCTAAAAAGAGTCGGGGACAAGTTGTCTGGGCCGGGTGTCTAGCGGTGTTTCAGAACTTGAAGCTCCTTATAGACCTCCGCCTCGTTAAGTGGGTCAGTGTTAACTGACCGTGGAGCACGACACACTGAAACTGAAGATGCTGGAGCCGTGGGCCAGACAAACTGCTTTTCGAAGTGCTCAGGCCAGCATCCCGGACGTCCTTGAAGATTGTTTACCGGCGTACCATCTACCACACCGATCGTCTCACTGACAACAAGCTTTTTGCTGCTAGTGGCTTGGATGAGCTGGAACGGCTTCTGACTTCTGCCAGATGCATCTGCTGCTTCCATCTCACTTATGCGTCCTGACCACAAAGCCTCGCGGTCCTTGCGTAATCATTGGGTAATTTTTCGCGCAAGAGGCTTACGCAGACCATCGTACTCGCTATCCGCCGGGATGGTCCGACAGGTCTCAAGAAGTTGCAAGGAGCTCGTCGAAATCCAGTGTTTACTAGCGGAACGTCGTTTTAAGACACAAGCAGCTTTATTTGTCCAGGTACTTGTCAGTGTACCAGCGAAGGACACAGACAGATCAAATAGATCATCGTTGGAGAGGATTACCGCTTTCTCTTGAGTACCTGCCTGAACTTCGATAACGCGTTAAAACGGGATCGTCTGTGTCTGGGCCTTACTGGTTGCAGAAAACAGTAAAGCCTATCTATTTTAGATTGGAAGATGAGGACGGTAAGTGTTTGGGGAAGAGTTAGCTGAGCATTTACCTAGACGTGACAGCAATGCTCATCCTAAGGAAACCTGGCACGATATAAAGTCTGCTGTAGAAAAAGCGGTAAAGACAGTTGGTAATCTACACCGGAAGTTAAGTAAACGTTATTGGATTCCCGAAACCTCACTCGAACTGACTGATGTGCGAAGACCGGTCGCAACTGGTTCTGACCGCAATAAAGAGCGAAGGCAATTTAAACTTAAACTGACCAAGAGTCTCCACAGTGATCGTGACCAGTGGTGGGTGACGAAAGCGAGAGAGATGGAGAAGGCATCAGCGTTAGCGAACATCCGGCAACAATTTAGGCATATTTAGGATACCATTAGGAAGAAAACGATGGTTAGTGAAACCGTCACCGAGATGGATAGCACCCTGATTACCTCCCAGAACAGATGGCTAGAACGTTGGATAGAACACTCTGATGCACAGTTCAACTGGCCCATAGTAACCCTTCAGTTGCCCAACATCTAGCCTGGACCTGAATGTGACGCATATTTCGGTCCTCAAACTAATTCCACTCGAAGTTAAGAAGGCTGTATCGAACCTGAAACGTTGCAAGACAATAAAACCTGACACTCTGTCAACAGAAAATTTCAAGGTTGCAGGTAGGAAATTGGTAATTAAGGTGATGAAGGTACTAGGTAGGGTATGAGAATTTGAGGTAGTTTCGTCAGATTGGTGTACTTCATTGATTATCCCAGTCTATTAGTAAGGAGAGAAGTTTTCTTGTGACAACTACAGTGGAATTAGTATAGTAGCATTGCTCGCGTTTGGCGGAATCACCTTGTGAGTAGTGTTGAGGTCAGGGGAACCGTAGTAGGCAGGATAGGCAAGTCGTCTGATGAGGTTGTGGACCTTAATCAACTGAGATGGTTTGGACATGTACTGAACATGCCGAGCTACCGCATACCTCAACGGGTCATGTTAGGGAAGAGGGTTCAGGGTGGCCAAGCACAGACCTGGTACCAGTGGAAGTCTTTGATCGTTGATTTGAGCCGTGTGGGGAGATGTAGACTGCCTGGCTGGGGTCCCCGTGACGGTAAGAATCAGCGGTTGATGACTCTGGATTACGTGACTGAAAATCGGTCACAATGGGGCAGATGTATTCATTCTTTGACGTCTTCTAAAGCTTGGATATTTGCGCTAACCATTATCTTCAAATTGTTTGTTCTCTCACACAGCTTTTTCTAGTTTGATATCACTTTTTCGATCTACCAGTTCTTTGAATACTACTGTAAAATATCGTCATTTGAGCCGATGAACTTGTGTGCGAGGTTCTATGTTGGTTTCGTCTGTCTGATTGTCATTACTAAACAAGGAAGGCAGACACAGGTAGTGCTTTCAGAATTTAGTTGAGCAAACCGACGAACATGAGCATCAGTTAATGAAGTCTTTGACTGTTGGTCTGAGTCTTGTGAGGAGTTGTCAACTTTTGGTCGGGTTTCCCGTGACAACCAAAATCGGTGACTAGAGACTCTAGGCAATATTACTCAGAATCGACCTCAATGGCACAAATACATCCATACGCTATCTCAGTTATCATAGTGATTTTTTTGTTGTTACATCCCTTCTTGTTCTCTTTTATGGCTCTTTAACACTTTTGGTTACTTTCTTCCTTGCTTCTCTTTCACCGGTGCGCCTACCACCTTGACTCATCAGTATAAGGATTGGCAACTTGAACTGTTATGCAGTAATGTCAAACCAATAGTGGATACAGATAGAGGAATAATGCTGTCAGCCACCACTGGGAAAGGTTCGCGAGAGACTACTACTACTTGTTCTAGAGCAAGTTACTGGAAAATGATTACCTGTTGGTTCGATGACGCGTATATGTGCCAAGATAAACGTGGGGAAACCACAACTGGAGGAACTTAATTTACCTCGATGATCAGGATGATAAAGCTGTGTACAGTAGGAAGCGACCATCTTACTTAGCCTAAAGAGACCTAGTACAACCTTAAGCTTGCAGTTAAAGGTGGTAGAGACTTATCTGACTTTTAGAAAAGGTGAGAAGGGAACAGTGGATTCTTAGCAGATTCATCTAAATCAGTGGGTCTAACCAAAACCATTTCATCAAACTTCACGTGCAAGAGAAGTGAAATCAGTTTAAATACAAACTGATAAAGAGTCTACAATGATCATGAGCGTGGCAATGTAGAAGACAATGCCGATAGGCAATATTAGACAATTACTTAGACCTGTTGGGGAAACCAGGGGAAGTTATCGGCAATTAGTGGAACCATAACGAAGAATGGTGCGTCAGTGATTCACTTGCGGTGAAGACGATTAGAGTGATGGGCAGAACATATCGAGGAACAGTTTGACTGACCTCCAGAGACTCTTCAAGTCCTCGCTATACAGTTGTGATCTGAACGGGATACTTACATAGGGCCATCAACTCTTATTGAGGTTCGAAAAGCCGAATATACCCTGAAACGAGGACAGGAGATGAAACACATACGATAATTTATTAAACTTGCTGGTACTAGTTGGGGTAAAAGTAGGTAGATATACACATTAGTCAGCGGACCATACTTAATGTGCGAAGCATAGGTATAATATCTGGCGGAATTGGAATCCGTGACCCGTTGGTTTAATGTCGAGTGTCTGAACCAGTAATTCGTAACTCAACGATTGGCTGGGGGTATCAGAACAAGATGTAGTGCCTTAAAAATGGCCACAATCAATGATTCTCCTTGACTGAGAAATCATTTTAGGACAAACAGAGGGACTAGCTAGTTAATTATGGCTAAGTGAAAAATCAATTGGCTGGAAAAATTGGTAACATTTCTACTGAACGTTTATTCGCAAAATTTAGAATTTTTAAAGTTAGACAAAGAAAGAAAAGGAGATACCAAAGATAAAACTGAATGCTCAAACTGATGTAGTGTTTAGGGAGCAAACAGGCTAATGTTCTACAATCAGACTTACTTGAGTTTCCAACTTAATCACCAAATCTTGGATTTTTTGCTTAAGTTTATGAATAGCTGTGTACAGTGTATTGATATTCTCTAACTGACGCTTTCCAGCAGCTTGCATTTGTAAATTATTCAGTTGCCATATACTGCAGTTTTTTGGAATCCAAAGAAAAATGAAAGCGGAAGCAGTTTGCTACAATTTCTTCAGTATTTTGACTCTAAGGGGGGAAATGATGAAGTTGACGTGAAAAAATCTTTGAAAGAAAAGGTGTAGTACTAATTAGAATCCTGAAGTATCTTGTCTACCAGTCAGCTGTTCACTTGAACATCAAAATAAACAAAATAATGCATATACAAGATCTGCACTTGAAAATAATGAAATTGTGTTTAGTTAAATGTAAACCATGCTGGAATAACCAGCTTAACTGCTTCGTCCACAACTTTGATGACTTTCGGCTCACTATGATTGGTTGATTATTTCCGAAGCCCAACTGAGTTAATATCAAACGAATGAACTGCTGACCAACTGGTTGTGAGTATATTTCCGTTTTTAATTAAACAAACGGGTAATTACGTGCAGATAATTTTGATTTAACCCTCAGGTAACACACAGTAAGTTAAGGATAATGTGAAGAAAAACAGGTAGCCCGTGAACTCGTATCAGTGGCTGTAAGACTGTACTATATCTATTTTGAGAAACGTAAAGCTTGAAATGCATTAAGTAACACCAGTAAGAGCTGTCATTAATAACCAAACCTGCTTATAAGAATAGAAAAGAATAGAAAACGGGGTAAAAGTGCAGTTAATCAAATTGCCATACTTTGCAATATGACACAGCAGAAAGGAACAGAAACAAAATAATACTAATATGAGGATATGACAAGAGGAAAAAGATTAGTGCTAGCGAAATGTTGAAAGTAAATACATTTGCACCATTGTGATAAGCTTGAATCATGTTACTGATTCTTTTACTATTGCTTACTCATATAGTTCACAGATTCCTTACACTGTACACTACATCAGTTACAGAACTTATAGGTTTTTTGCAATTTCTCGGTTTGAACACCACCTTTTTGTGAAGCAACGCTGAAGATGACATTCAGACTGATGTCGAAAGTTAACGAGGAAAAGCTGAGCTTAAAGTGAGACAAAACTAATCAAAGTGTCCCGCCTACTGTTTCAGCGACCAATTCAGAGACGTTTTCAGGGATCCATCCTTTTTAGCAATGGTATCACTAACAGTTATCTTCTTTCCAGTATTCCTAATAAGTTTGAACAATTCCTAAGCATTACCCAATGTTAATGCCTTTCTCATCTTTTTTGCTTTTACTACGCACCACTGCTCGCGATTACTAAGAAGAATCTTAGCCACTTTAGGTTTAAGCTGCTTTCGCAGTTTATCATAGTCAGGGGCAGCTGCAATGAATCTTCTCGCATCAAACAGTTAGGATGAGGCCGCGAAGATCCACTGGCGTTTGCTAACTCTTGAATATATGAGGCCCGCTATCTTTACCTCTGTCATACAGCAGACTGGATATCATGTCAGGCTTCATCAAGATCATTTCTGCGATACTGGGATAAATGCTTCGATTTCCCCTCCCCAAATACGTACTTGAATCTTTACTCTTCTAGTCATGCGCAAAGAGGCTTCACTGCTGTTTCCTGTGACCAGTAAGGAACAGACATAAACGAGCGCGTACTAGTGGGTGATCGGAACCCAAACACGTACTCAAGAAAGAGGCAATCCTCCACTGATCCTTTCTAGTGATAGCTTATAGCAATATGATCTGTGTCCATAGTTGATTTAATGTCAGTGGACTCCATGTGAGACAGTGTCTCCTTATGCTTGAAGTTAGCGCTGGCCAGGAACAGGTGATTCTCATAATAGGATCGCAAGAGGCGATCACCATCGTCGGCTCTTTGGCATGGGATACCGCAGGCGTCTGAAGATGCTTTTTCGATTCGCTCAGCTTTCCTACTTGAGCGTTAAATTCCCCTGTTAAGAAGACTGAACGCCTTGCTTTCTGCAGAAAAATTAAGTTTTTGATAGAATTCATCGTTTGCATCATCCAAACTGCAGTGAGTGAGCACGCAGTCAGAGATTATGAATAGACATCGACTGGTTTCACAATCCATCTTAGTTTTTAAAGACCCACGGGCAACTGTTGACTAGTATCCAGTCGAAAAACGAACTTTCTGTTCTACAGTCCAATGCTACGCATACACCCGCAAATCTACGAGAGCCATCGAGAGCGAATTTTGAGAATTCACCATACTGGCCTGATAACGTCAAGTGGGTAAACATGTGGACATCCGCGACTCGAGACTCTAGAGTTCTGACAAAGCATTCCTATTGTCCAAGTTGACACAGGGTTCAGTTATTGAAAGCTCTAGTGTGAAATCGACAGCAGAGTTTTGGGACTAGGAATGATGTTTCGACAGCTTGGATTGCCAGCAGCAGATGCATGATGAGAGGTTGAGGAAGTTGTTAAAGGCTTAGTGATGCTATCAAGGGGCTGAAACAAAGTAGGAGACGAAAGTTAGTGGGGTAGGTTATGGTTCATTGAGTTTTTAGACTGCTGGAAGCGTATGAGCGGTCTTTACCAAAATGCAATCTGGCATTGGTTAGCTTGAATGGGTATCACAAAAATGACCATAAAAATAAACTACTTAGCTCTCTCGAAAACCACGTGCACGTTTATACACTGGTCAATGAACCGCACCTAGTGTGTGAGGGCTACTGATACAATCTGGCTGTCCAAACTTGGTCAGTTGGTGTAGAGTATGAATCAGCGACCCACTGGTTTAAAGTCAACCGTCTAGATAAATGGGCCACAGCTCCACAATGACTACATAGTATAACTGAGTTTCGCATAGAGGATACACTTAATTGTTTGAAGAAGAAAAGACGAACTATGTTTATTCAGCTAAAGGTTGGAATTTCAAATTGACTGAGGCGCGGAGAGAGCGGGTTACATTTTTACTTATTTGACAGTTCTTTTTCAATGCTAAGGTGGCTTTTCCAAGTGCTGCTGAACCATGCATGCCGTCTTTTAGTAACGACAAGTTTCCGCAAAATGAACAGTACTTCCAAATATATAGACAGCAGGCAAGTGTGTGATGCTAAGTTTGTTGGTTATGTTTTTATCCTTCATCGTGGAGAATTCTGGATTTCTTTTCAAGTAGGTTTGTTAAAATCAGATGATCAGAAATCCTGGAATTGAAATGCACATAGCAACCACGTGCGCTTTCGCGCAGCAGGCAATGAACCACACTTGTGTAATGACTGATGATACTACCTGGCTGCACAAACCATTGTAGATAAGTGTTTAGGCTCATGAAAGTCAAATACTTAGCAAAATGAGCCACAAATGGAAGTACAGTGATGGCTGTGAGGCATTTTGGACTAATAATCCGTTTAGCCCTAGTCCTGCAGTGAGAACAAGTACCCCCATATGTAGTTCTGTTAGTACTCAAGTAAGTTTTCTTTTACAGATCATCTCTGACAGAAAAAAGCAGAGATTCTTTGTAAGCGCTATAATTTGCACTTAATTATTATCTACTACTGAATCTCCCGAGACCATGAACAACAGCAACAGTACCAAGGGAGAATCGCTAATTATCAGTAAATTCCACAACATGTAGAATATGTTTGTCACCGATTCCTTTCGGAATATGTAACTGGTCGAAAGACGTTCAGTAGACTAGGAAAATATCAACCAACCAGAAGAGCGTTCGCAGTGTGATAGCTATGGATAGGCAATGTGGTAATGCAAACTGAATCAGAGGTGACGCCAAAAGAATTCACATGGGAATTCTTAAGTTTGAAGACTTAACTTTCTCAGTACTTCCGAATTTATGAGGACATCGGTCAAGATGTTAAAGTTAGAGAGGTAAACTATACAAATGCTGTTGGTTTACGATCGGACTACTTAGTTACCTTGAGTTGCGACAAGGAACAAGGAGGGCTTTTAATTCATGCTGAGCCAATGAAGAAACAAGCTCATCTACTGATTACGGAATCCCATCTCAAAAGCACCAATCAAGTTTCAAGAAACTTAACAGTGCCAGTAAAAATGACCTATGAAGAATAGCCGAGTTAACATGAAGCCATGCTTTAACAAAATGAGGTATGATAATAGCGGTCGCTATCGATGACAGAAATCGTTCATGGTTAGTTTCTGCTCGTGACAACTCTCAACAAATCAGATTGCTGTCAGTCAATTGGTAATCAGCACTATGTTGACAATAGACTATACGACATAAGGCAGTAAAACCCAGTGAAACTAGGGAACAAGGATGAGATGTAATAAAAACCCCTGACTTAACAACTGCATGTGCACACGTGTGCAGTCTTCTTGTACAAGACTTTCTAAAGCAAATACTTTTTACGCTGCGAAACCTCCAATTTTATCTTACATAAAGTGTGTAAATATCATCACATAAAGTTTAAGTATAGGTGTAAACAAGGTATTCAACATGTGTATTTTGGCAACGAAACATCAAGGTTACAGCCTAAATGGGTCTAATTAAGGTTTATCGTACAACTGGGCTTGAACCAAATTTAGTTTATCGTAGGGATAAACTTGGTTCAACACTGGTTTATGTGACGGTTTACGCTGAGTCAAAGCAGGAGTCCTATCGAGTTTACCACAAGTAAAGAGTAACCATGGGTTGATATTGCAAAGCTACTTGGTGACCCTAGGTGTTAACGACAAGGAAAACACTTCTATTCACCGGATTATTAGAGGTAATTTAGACCAGATTACATACCAAAACTACTGAAGCTCAACTGCAACAACATAAAAACTGGGGTTTGACAAGTAACGCAGGACTGTAGTTTTGCGCTGCAATTCTGTTTATAGAGTACATTTACAATTTTATCTGTAGGTTTAGAAAATGAAAACCAAGGCTTTCTGGTTAATTATGCTTGCTTTTTGTAAGCTTCTGGTTTTTTGTAGCTTGTTCAGGTTTCTGTCTTGTATCTTTTCACAGTTTCCAGCGGAGGGGGCAGAGAAAAACCATGATAATAACTGTACTTTCTGATCCCTTCTAATGCGACCAGAAGGGAGCCTTCCAGTCGTTTATGTGCGGCACAGTTGCGTTCTGCACACACTTTACATCCCCAGTCTTGACAGACCGGCTTAGCTGCCGGCGCACAACACACCTAACGCCACTTAAGTCTGTAGCGTCATACACTTCCCCAAAATCAATAGCCTAGGGTTTGACGACTTTCGACATAGATGCTGACCTTGATAGTTTAACTGGACTCGCTAAGCTGGAGGCACCCGGTCAAGCATCCTCGCCATTTGGCACGCTGTCGTGTTACGTTGCATTGCTCGTATTCGACTCTCTAGCCAGTTAGTTGGAACGCATCGGTATTTTGGCATAACCATCCAAATATACTATTCCATCCGACTACGCTATCGTGTTCTTCCTTGGTCTCGTATTCGTGGGTATATAACAAGTTCGAATAATTAGTGATTGGTCTTTGCGTCTGTCAAGTTCGCACCTAAATTGGTGAGCCCGACGTGATCACATATCCCGACCAATAACAAGTATTGAATTGGTGAGCCTGTTCCATTTTATATTTCTATATTGTTTTCATTTCGATAACATTTATATATCCATTTACTACACTTTCTCATGTCCGACCACACTCCCAAGCTTATTCGTATTAAGCCGACTCGAACACGATCCAACTCGTGCCATATTGGCCAGACAATGCAGAAACATGGTTTCTGTATGCCGAGGCCGATTTTCGAGAACAGGGTGTCTCAGATCCTCATTCTCGATTTCTTGCTGTCATACGTTCACTACCGCGAGAATTAAACAGGTATGTTACAGCAAACATGTTTAATCCTGAAGTAAGTGACCCTTATGCACTTCTAAAGGCCGCACTCTTGAAGAAAAGCGATCTCACAGATCGCCAACGTCTAGACGAATTGCTTCGTAACATCGAGCTAGGCAGCCACTCAGCTACTGAAGTCCTCGCACGCATGCGAGAAGTAATCGGTGCACGAACATTTGACGATGGTTTCTTCCGAGAACTATTTCTCTCGAAACTACCACAACCGGTGCAAACCGTGTTGGTGACACTCCAGTCAGTCCCACTCGACGACCTGGCAGCTCAGCAGATAAAATACTGGAGATATCCAGCAGACCCGTCTCCAACGTATATTCTATCTGCGACAAAACAGAGCGCCAGGATTCGGAGGTGACCAAGTTGTGCAACTCTGTGAAACGGTTGCTACGATCTCGAAGTCCTAGATCACGTAGCACTTCACGAAACGCACCTTGGCGCATCGCAGCAAGTCGCGTGGTGTACCTAAAACGAAACCCAACAGGGTGGAAAACCCTGAATGGTGCTGGTTTCATAACACTTACGGGGATGAAGCCAGAAAATGTCGTAAACCATGCCGTTTTAAGAAGGACACAAACTCGGGAAACGGTCACGCCGGCACGTGCTCACGGCAACCGTAGCCGGCGGAAAAAGCCGTTTGCTCTACGTCACCGATATTAAAACGAAAGTCCGCTACCTCGTCGACACCGGCGCAGAAGTTAGCGTTCTTCCAGCATCATGACCCATCCTTCAATCTTCAAGCAGCCAACGGCAAGGCAATCGCGACATTCGGGAGACGGTATGCCTACCTCAACTTAGGTTTACGCAAACCTATCCACTGGATTTTCCTCCTGGCAGACGTCTCTATGCCCATCATTGGCATAGATTTGCTAAACCATTACGATCTACTCGTAGATGCTCGCCGTCGACGACTGATAGATAACAACACAAAGTTATCTATTGGCGGCACCACCTATGTAGGTCCGAGTTTAGCCATCGTTAGGACTAAACAATCAGGCGACGCGTCCTACCAGGCAGTTCTGGAGAAATATCCAGAGTTAACAACCGAAACACACTCTTCCGTGCATAACCAGCAATGTTATGCATCACGTCACAACCACAGGTCCACCTGTGGCATCCAAAGCGCGCCGTTTAGCCCCCGATAAGCTCAAAACGGCGAAAAATGAATTCGACCACATGCTCGAACTGGGCATTATCAGACCGTCAAACAGTCCTTGGGCATCGCCATTGCACATGGTTCCCAAAAAGGATAGCAACGACTGGCGTCCGACCGGTGATTACCGAAGGCTTAACGCCAAAACAACTCCGGACTGCTACCCTATACCTCACGTTTACGATTTGACTGCAACCTTATGCGGAATGAACATTTTCTCCAAAATCGACTTGGTCAAAGCGTACAACCAGATACCTATGGCAGCAGAAGATATCGCGAAAACAGCCATTATTACTCCTTTTGGCCTGTTTGAATTCCTGCGCATGCCATTTGGTCTTCGGAATGCAGCACAAACATTCCAACGCTTTATGGACGATGTCTTCCGTGGTTTGAATTTTGTTCATGTCTACATCGATGACTGTCTAATTGCGAGTCCAGATAAGGAAACTCACCTTAAACATTTGGACCTCGCATTCGAAAGACTTAAAAAACATGGCATCACAGTCAACTTACAGAAGTGTGAAATAGGAGTTGAATCACTCAGCTTCCTTGGGCATACCATTGACAACAAAGGTATACGCCCATTGAGAGATAAAGTGGCGGCTATCACAAACTATCCAGAGCCGACCACTGTGAAACATCTCCGCACTTTCAATGGCCTGGTAAGTTATTACCGAAGGTTTATCCCTAACTGTGCCTCTGTCATGAGACCACTCACAGATCTACTTCGAGGAACTGCGAAGTTCGTGTCTCTGGACAACGCGGCTAGACTTGCTTTCTCTAAAGTCAAGGAAGCCATTTCGAACGCAACCATGCTTATGCATCATGACCCCAATGCTCCTTTGAGTATTGCTGTTGATGCATCTGATTCAGCAATTGGAGCAGTTTTGCAACAGTTGACTGACAACCAGTGGCAACCGTTAGCCTTTTTCTCGAGGCGGCTGCAAGACGCGGAAACAAGATACAGTACATTTGGTAGGGAACTCCTAGCCATGTACTGTTCTGTACGCCATTTTCGACATTCTGTGGAAGGTCGTGATTTCATTATTTTCACAGACCACAAACCGTTAACGTTTTCCCTCAGCTCGGCGTCTGACAAATACTCCCCTCGTGAGTCGCGACAGCTGGATTACATTTCCCAGTTCACGTCAGACATCCGCCACATTTCTGGAGCAAACAACTCCGCAGCCGACGCACTATCTCGAATAGCTTCGATAAACTATATCGAGGGTATTGATCTCGTTGAACTAGCTCGGCGTCAAAAGGAAGACCTTGAGCTGCATCATGAGTTGTCGTCCACAACTCTCAAACTGCGACTTTGTCCTGTTGGATCAGACAAGGATACAATTTTGTGCGATGTCTCTGCTAGTCAACCACGCCCAATAGTTCCGAAGAGTTGTCGACGCAACGTCTTCAATACGTTGCACAAACTCTCTCATCCAGGTGTACGAGCCACCATTAGGCTTATCGCACAACGTTTCTGCTGGCCTGGGATGAACAAAGACGTTAAGGAGTGGGCCCAGTCGTGCTTAGCTTGTCAAAAGTGTAAAGTCACGCGACACACGAAAAGCCCTTTAGGCTCATTTCTAGCCCCAGACATGCGTTTCGACCACGTCCATATAGATATTGTAGGACCCCTACCAGAATCTAATGGATGTACCTACCTTTTCACTGTGTTGATCGTTTCACACGATGGCCGGAAGCAGTACCCATTAAAGATATTACTGCCGAAACAGTTGCTCGTGTTTTCGTCGAAAGATGGATCGCGAACTTCGGATGTCCATCTTACGTCACAACCGACCGTGGGCGCCAATTTGAGTGTGGATTATTTCACGCTCTAACGGCACTTTTAGGTTGCACTCGGTTCCGAACGACAGCCTACCATCCACAAGCAAATGGCATGGTAGAGCGTTTCCATCGACAGCTGAAAGCTTCCCTTTCAGCTACAAACATACCTCAGTGGACCGAGGCTCTGCCTCTAGTCCTACTAGGTATTCGTAACGCGTTGAAAGTTGATGCTGGATGCACTCCTGCAGAACTCGTCTATGGGACCACTCTTCGCCTACCAGGTGAGTTTGTTTCCCCTTCAACTTTCAAACATGTTTCCGACAGGGCATCTTACGTGACTAGGCTTACAAACGCAATGCGTTCAGTTAGGCCTTCTCCGATTAGACCTCAAACGAATGATGTCTTCGTTCACCCCAGTTTACAGAAGACATCACACGTGTTTGTTCGCCACGATGCCGTTCGTCGACCACTTGAACCACCCTACGACGGGCCATTCAAAGTGATTAAGCGACACGAGAAATTCTACATAGTCGAGAGAGACGGACGTGAAGATACTGTCAGTATCGACCGTTTGAAACCAGCTTATTTCGAAGGCAACCCCATTATAAGCGATGTTTCGGCTAGCTACAGCCGACTGACGGATAGCTCAATCACCGAAATTCTTGACGATGTGCCTGGTAATGCACAGCTGCAACAACCATCGGTGCAACAGGAAACACGATCAGGTCAAACCGTCATGTTTCCGGAGTATTTGAGGTCGTAATTAAATTAGCGGTCTGAAATAAAATGTGCCAACCATTTTCTTTTTACTGACAAATTTTTTTCCGAGGCACTATTTTTCTTATTTACCGGCAATGCGCAAATCCTAGTACATTTTGTCTTTTTATGTCAATTTTTTTATTACCGTGTAATGAAACCTATTTTAAAAAACGGTGAAAATAAGCGCAAACTTTATTTTCCATGCATTTGTAGATACATAATTCCCATTTTTTCGAAGCGTTCTCATGGTATTAAAGACTTTCATTTATATTCCAGGTGCAACGAGCACTGGACGGAAGGTAAAAAAAATGAGGATTACGATCAACGTACAATTCAATCCACTGTACTTAATTTTTAATTGCCACGACACCCTAGAATAAGGTTCAGACAACCAGGGGCCAGCTCACGCAGTGAGCCCATCGGAAGAGTTTTACCGGTGGAGAAACCACTGGGTTTTTACTTTCGGCTGGTATCGTCTTAGGGTCCTCACGAACCCACTAGGGGAGGAGTGATCTGTAGTGTCACACTTCCCCAAAATCAATAGCCTAGGGTTTGACGACTTTCGACATTGACGCTGACCTTGATAGTTTAACTGGACTCGCTAAGCTGGAGGCACCCGGTCAATCATCCTCGTCATTTGGCACGCTGTCGTGGTACGTTGCACTGTTCGTATTCGACTCTCTAGCCAGTTAGTTGGAACGCATAGGTATCTTGGCACAACCATCCAAATATACTATTCCATCCGGCTACGCTATCGTGTTCTTCCTTGGTCTCGTACTCGTGGGTATATAACAAGTCCGAATAATTAGTGATTGGTCTTTGCTTCTGTCGAGTTCGTACCAAGACAAATGCTAAAAGTCTATACCCTACTAAGTTAGGCTACTTGTGCACTTTCAGAAGCTGTCGAAAGCTTTTATGAAAGACAGGAAGGTCAGTCAATAAGTCTTCGCCCTCACCAAGTATACAGGGATACCACAGCAAGTGATAACACAGCCTGGCAGCCGGGTGGCAGTTTGTAAACAAGCAATGCAATGTATCAAGCCGAAGTGCTGAATAATTTGTGGGGTCCATCAGGCACCTTCGGTCCAAAACATGGGGGACTTATGACGGTTAACAGCAATACTGAATACTACCAGCCCTAAGTCATTGCTTTTGAGGGAGCGTTTTCCGCTGGCTGATATCCTTCCATTAGCTATGTGGCTCATTTATGCGTCTGAAATTTCAAATTTTCCCCAACAGTTGGGAGAATACAGCGAACTGATGCTTCTTGCTCTTAACTGCTGCATTCATTCCCATAGGCGTAAGATTGCTGAGCTTCCACTGTTTTCTTTCGATCTAGATTTCTTGCGCTTATGTTTTATTTTGCCATTATCCCTTGGGTTTCTAATGGAACATGGGGCTTCGGTAGCACGTCTCCAGTGAACTCTGTTCTCTGAAATCTTCTCAACCTGGCCTCACGACACCCCACAAGCTCTCACTTCCTCCTCGCACGATCTCCTCCATGTCCCCCTCGGCACCGACGACCAACTCGTCGCTTCCCATCGGGGTTCAACTCGAGGGCCTGACGCGTGATGTCCTCAGTCGGCCTCCTCAGTGCATGCCCAGTCCATCTCCACTTCCTGCCGCTGCATGTTTGCTAAAGCGATGGGTTCTTGGTTAGTTCATTGCCAGAGTCCCTTGTTGCTTATTCTTTCTGGCCATCTGAGCTTCAGTAACGAGCCAGCGTAGGCGGTTGTTGATGAATGTCTGTAGTTTGTTGGAAGTGCCTTTCGTAACGTGCCAAGTCTCTGAACCATACAGAAGCACTGACTTGCCTGACGCTGGTGTTGAAAATCTGGAACTTGTTCCACGTGCTGAGTGCAGAAGATCTACACACCTGTTTCAGGCCAATGAACGCCTGTCTTGCTTTTCCGATTCTGACTTTGACATCCTCGTCTGTGCCTGTGGCGCCTGTAGTTGAGACAGTGGTTCCTCGATAGGTGAAGGAGGTTACTTCCTTCAAGTTTCTCCCGTTCATGGTGATTGCAGTTTGTTGTTGGTGGTGATGCGGTATCTTCATCACCTCAGTCTTCTCTACATTCACTTGAAGTCCCGTCTTCGCTGCCTCGCCTCCTCTGTCAACTTGTTGGTTTTCGCCTGTAGATCTTCAAGTTTGTGTGACACCAGACACAAATCATCAGCGAAATACAGATCTTCTAGGTTCTTTTCCGCAGTCCAGCGTATCCCCCTCTTCTCGCTTCCCACTGTCTGCTGCATGATCCAGTCCAGTCGACCACAATCAGGAATATCATGGGTGATAGTAGGCAACCTTGTTTCACTCCTGTCTTCACTTCAAAAGCATCACTGAGCTTCCCATCGTGAATTACTTGGCATGTGGCATCTTTATATAGTTGATGAATGAGGCTGACAAAGGTTTGTGGTATTCCGTAGTATTGAAGCAGTTTCCAAATTACCTCTTGGTCGACACTGTCAAAGGCCTTCTCAAAGTCGATAAAGTTGAGGTAGAGAGTTGACTGTACTGCCGTTCTATACTGTGTTCTATGATGATGCGTAGAGTGGCGTTTCAATTTGGTCCGCACATGATTTCTACTTTCTGAAGCCTGCCTGTTCCGGTCGTAGTTTTGAATCTAGCGCAAGGTAGAATTTCTTCCAATCGCCAGGTACCTTCTCTTCCTTCCACACCTTCTGCAATAGTGGTGTGAGCATGTCTGCTGTTGTCTCTGTGTCTGTTCTCAGTGCTTCTGGCGGGATTCCATCTGGTCCTGCTGCCTTCCCGCATTTCAGTAGCTTTATGGCTTTCAGGACCTCCATTTTTGTTGGAGGATTTGTGTTCACTTGTAGTTCAGCGGCTGTGGGTGGTATTTCTGGACGAGGTGCAAATGGTGGTCGATTCAAGAGATCCTTGGAGTGGTTGGCCCATTGTTCCCCTTGTTTCTGTTCTTTCGTAATTAAATTTCCGTCATCACTTTTTGTTGGTTTCGTCTGAGTTGATCTCTTCCCAGATAGAAACCTGGTTGTTTGGGGCAATGTTGTCAGGTCTTTGTCTCTCTTACCTGCAGCCCGTTCTGCTTCACTTGCCAGTGTTTCGTATAAGTGTCTTTTGTCTTTCCATGCACTCTTCTTCACTTCTTTGTCCAGCGTTTCATACATTGTACTCAGTTCCTCTTGTCGTGAGCATCCACGCACTGATTTATCTTCTGCTTCACCATCCTCCTCTCCCTGCTCTATCAGCTCCCACGTCTCCGCTGGGATCCATTCCTTGTCTCCTTTCTTCTTCCTTCCTAATGCGACTGCACGGGTTACTTCAGGAATGTTGCTCGACATCTCCCATTTTGTCTTCATGGCTGCCGTGAAGATTTCCGTTCTAGTTTCATCCTTCAGTTTCCGAGTGTTGTACTTGAACTGCGGTCTATCACCAGCTTCCTTGAAGGCTTTTAACTTGATTTGGAAGGTTCCTTGCACTAGATAGTGAGTGGTGTGAATCTACATCTGCTCCTCTTCTTGAGCTTGTGTCATGTAGGCTGCGTCTCCATTTTCTTGAGATTGAGATAAAGTCGGTCTGATTTTTAGTGTGTCCTGGTGTCTGGTGAAATCCATGTCGCTTTGTGGATATGCGTGTGCTTGAAAACACTGCCTCGCTTCTAATCATTAAACCATTGAATGTGCAGAATTCTGCAAACAATTCTCCATTCTCGTTCATTTCACCTAACGCTTCTTGACCCGTGGTTAGTTCTTTTCCCATGTTGTCCCCTCCCAGTTTGGCATTCATGTGGCCTATTAGAATTTTGATATCGCCAACTTGAGTGGTGTCCTGTCAAGTGTTGATTGCAGTTGTCTGTAGAATTCCTCCTTTTTCTCTTGCTCTGCATTATTTGTAGGTGCTTGGCGTAGCATTGTATGATTGTGACCTTCTTTCCTTTTGAGTTGAATCTTGCTGTCATGATCCTGGAGAAGATTGGTTCCCACTGCATGAGAGCCTTCGATGCTGTTGGGGACATCATGATAGCCACCGAAGAACTTAGTGTGCTCGTGGTTGTCGTCTAGGTGACAATATTGGAGTAGATTATTGATTCTTCAGTTGACAGTTTAGAGAGTCCACTCCCATTCCATCTGCTTTCACAAATTCCAAGCACTTCAATGTGATACCTTCTCATCTCGTTTGCAGTCCGGGCTGCCTTGCTGGGTTCAAACATGGTGCTGACATTCCGTGTCCACACGTTTACTTTCGCTTTCATCTAGGGAGAGAAGACAGATCGGCCAATTGGCTTCCCGAAAGCTTTCACCAACTGGCGTCACTTCGCTTCTCCGATTCCAGCGAGGAATAATTTTGTTATTATTTTTTATATTTCGTTTGTGCTTTGAGGTTTCTTTAGTGGTTAGATTTGTTTTCCGGTTTAGGGTTGCTAGCCGTATGCCCAACCTTCCCTCTTTACCCGGGCTTAGAACCGGCCAGTAACTAGTGAACTAGTTAACCAGGCGAGGTTCTTTATAACATATATCAATAGCATATGTGAGTGTTTCAGGGAAGGCAAGCCATCCTTACGTGCGGGTGACCTAGAGGTAGTATACATATGCCTTAGCAGTGATCTAACTATCAGATGTATGCGAGAGGAGCTAAGATATGTTGGCAGATGGTGCAACACCTGACGATTTGAACTTGACACAGATAAATGTGGCTGGATGTGCATAGGTGACTACGCACCCAAACTAAATTTAATGGTAACCGGGCATCCACCCCCGAAAACTGAAGTCTATATGGGGCCTGGGGCTGTGATCTTCTCACAACCTAACCTTCTCCGAGCACGTATCCACACAGTTATCAAAATCACTTGAACTGGGGGGTTTCTCATTACGAAACTTCTACAGCACCAAATCCGGAGTTATCCTGTATAAAACATATGTCCGACCAATGCTCGGATATTGTTCATTCGTCTACAGCAGTATACGGGTTACAGATAGACTGAAGGTCAAAAGAGTGCGGAGATGCTTTACGATGAGGACACTTAACACGAATAAGGACGTAAAATGTGTTACCGGGTGCAACATCCTAGGACTTGAAACACTATGGAAACGAAGGCTCAGACTGAACCCAACACGGTTTAATAAGCTCCTTAACAGGTTAACTTATAGCGCATTCACAGACATACGGTTCATAAACAAACCGCATATGCCTTAAGAAATGTAACTGCGACAGTGGCAATTGAGCATTTCAAAACAGCCACTAGGGAGAACTTCTCTGTAATAAAATATGCTGAGATATGGAACAGTTTACGTGAGGAAGTACCAGAATCACACACATTGACTACGTTTATAAGACAGCTTAACTCTACACCACAGGACAGCATCATAAAAAGCACCACTAATACTGCTAATAGAACTACGGACATGTTGGGAACTCTCAGTATGCAAACAGTTTCCAACCCCAAAGGTGCAGAGGCTACACCTGCTTTTTTTGTTTTTCTACCAAAATTTCAGATAGTTGCAACATGAAGATATCATTAGACCATGATGAAAACTTATCGAATCATCTGGAAATCTGGACGCCAAACGATCGAAGGGTTTAACTCGGATCCTCGAATACCCACATCACCAAGATGACCTCTAGTGATGACAACAGGAAGCAAGCGAGGAATATGCGTTACTAATTCTCAGCATTCCACTTCCCTTGTAAGCAATGAAACTATGCTCTCAAGAAAATTACTGCCCAATGGGCAAGAATTACCAATCCCATTCACTCATTTGACCCTTCCCCCATGTGAACATATACCACTCCTCGAACTACTCAAACTTCTGGACGGTCATAATGGCATTGAAAATCTGTAAAGACAGTAAAATCCATACCTTACCGTGGACAGTATTGAAAACTCAGTGCCACCGGTCCGCAGGTTCTTCAAATTTTTATTCCCTTGCGCCACAATATCTAATTCTGATGGTGTAAATCTATATTGCTGTGAATGATAACACTCGAATAGATATTCACTTGGATTACCTGATTATGTGGAGACTTACAGGTTTTCAACATCGTCATTGTGGGCTCTTTTGGCTTTCGAAGCTATAAGAGCAAGAATTTACGGTAAAGTGCACCTTTATATAGCTCAACGGGGTATCGCGAAGATGAATCAAATAGGCCGACCGCTTGTAACGGAAAGTTAGAATTTCGTGTGACCTTGGTGCCATTAATGGCGAAAAAAGAAAGTATGACTGAAAGCGAACCAAACGTTAACACTCTGTATATGCCTAAAAATGGTTCTTTCTTCTTCATTCCATAACTTTTGTAATCTTCTGATGTTTTCGATCGAATTTGATGACCTTCCTTGCGAACTATTCAGGTCCTGTAAAATCTTGAGCATTTCCCGACATATGTCAATGTGATGACGCCCGTAAACTGGCTTCTCCCATGTTAAATTACCAATATGAGAATAAACTATTTGTTATTATTATGTGTACACAACCTTCGAGTCATTCACGTATAGGAATGTTTTGCCTTAGCTGAAGCAGTTTCATACGCTGTTGATATAATTTATGAACGGCAATAGCCCAAGAACACTACCTTGTATAACTCTGCCAGTTATATTTTTAAGTTCAGACTGCATGGAGTTTACTTTCACTATTTGGGTACGATCGCTAAGAAATGACTTTGTCGAACTAAGTAAGGGGTCGCGAATACCAGTTGATCGTAGCTTATTAAAGAGATTATCATGAAACATTTTATCAAATGCCACTGATATATCAAGTATAGAACAATGATGGTTTACGTGCCCCACGGTTGCTAGTGCTGAAGTTGAAGAGATCAAAGTGGCAAGTAACGCAGGACATACTCTTTACGAAACCGTATTGAAATTTTGCGCTTAGGTTTTCTGTTAACAAGTAATCAGAGACTCTGTTCTTAATCACTTCTTTCATAATTCCAGAGAAAACCGGTATCATGTCGATGGGTCTGTAATTATTGATGTTCCATTTGTCCCCGAACTTGTAGCGAGGTGTTATGTAGCCGGTTTTCCATTCAACGGGGTATATGCCACTTTCCATTGATAGGGTGAATATCTTAAGCTAGAACAAAGATATATGGCCACGGCTGTTTCCGATGGCGATTGGGTTTAGATTATCTGTTGTTCCTCCCAAGCTGCAGTCGGTGGGTCTTGGGCACGAAGCCATGTCAGTTAGGCGTGTGTGTTATATCCTTTCAGAACGCATAACAGTTAGGCGAAAGTGAAAGCGTATAACAGGAGTGCAATCTGTCTTCCCCGCTCAACCACGCCTACAGTGCCACAATGAAACTGTTCAAATCCTGCTTGCATGCAAACTTCTTCGTCGTCATATTCGCTTAGCTGCGGAACCGACTTCCTGCTAAAATGAAGGTCTCCAAACCACTCCCTGAATTTGGTCGGTTACCAATTGACATCTTATCACCTGGCAACTTTTCCGGCCTACCAAACGCACCAACAGTATCCTTCGTGACATTTCGCATACTGGGCCCTCTTAATGCATAATGAGGTATCCACCACACCTACACTAGCATTTCTTTCGAAGCGTTGGGGAGACTTTCATGAGATATAGATTCAAAATAACAGCACATTCTGCCCCACCCGACAGTTTTCAATAGAAATAGCACGTCCAATGAACGCCATAAAAAGGAAAGTTGAGTAGGGAGAAACACGAACAGAGATAACACACTTCATGCTGGAAACGTTACTTCCTTCTCTGCCTGCTGCTTCGTCTTTTTGAGAGAAGCCAGTTTACAGGCATCATCAAATTGATAAATGCAGAGAAACATGAGAGGTTTGAGCGGTCTTGAATGGTACATAGGGAAGACACTAACTCTATCATGGTATTAAGTGTCTGAATGTTATGAAAATGGTGGGAAAATGTCACTTTACAGTACATACACATCGTTCTGAGTTTAGATCATTCCTACTCGCAATTCTTTTTTCACACTATAGTGGCATCAAACGGAGCAGCATTCGGTGTTTGCGCTATGAGTAGTCGACATGATTGACCCGTCAGCAAAACCCAGTGCTTCGTCAGATAAACGTCGACTTCAACGGCAATTTTTTTGTTCGTAGCACTATTGACCAACAATAACCTACTTCAATGATTTCAGGAATAATTAAGTATCCATACAATCATTTAATCCAGATGAATGTCTAGGTTCAGGCATTTCTCACTCCTCAATTGTTATCTCTCCCAGCAATTCGGATTGATAATGCTGGAAATATTTGTTGTGGTGCAAGTAATTAAAGGCCGAAAGAATCGTTGTTCAATAGTGGCGAATATTACATACATGAAGAACTTCATAGATTCCACATCAAAGTATGCAGCATTGACTGGGATATACATTGACTGTTAATCGACTTCTGTTTGACGGATTGATACAAAACAAAGTACTAGAGAAATCTGTTGTATAGCATTATTATGAATGTGTTGCCGTTAGGAAAAGTGATCTCTCGGGTTGGATTGTTTATGCAGATTTCCACTGCATTTGCCACGGACCAGAAATCGGAGGTCAGCTATTGCGCTGGAGGTTTCAGATTTGGTTTCACTGAGGGTACTGGTAGGTGGGTGAGTGGATTGTGAAGCTGTTCAATAAACAAGAAATCAGGGACAAGCCAGTCGGATACTTTTAACATCAGTTTCCAATATTACTTACGAGGTAGGATTTTCAGTAAGTTGATAGTTTTTATTAAATTAATGATTGGGACTTTCTCGTCAGGTTGATACTGAAAAGAGAAGGGAAGGGAAAGCTCAAGGGGAAACGGGACAATATCACGTATGACAAACTGGAAGGAGAGAAGTTCTTGTCTTCTTAGTCATCCAAACTACATGTGAACTTTAATTTATGCACGTGAGAAAGACCCTTATGCTTTTCTTATATGAAGTTCACACTGGTTATCAGATGGGCAGTTTTTGTTGGTGAACGTAAAGGGAACACTGGCTATTTATTTGTACTGCATAGTCCAAACAGGTGGACTAATAATCAAGCACCGTTTTTTAGTCCATTGCAATAAGAGTCACTTGAGATTTATGACAGCTTTACTCCATAAGTTTAGGGGTCCCAGTATGTATCATTAGCCCAGAACGTATAGATGGTGCCTAGGTGTGTGATAGACTGATCATCCATTGGGAGCTTATTAAGTGAAGAATGAAGGAAAGATAATGAGCCTGCAGTAAGCATTTCCTGAGGGTGTCTATTCTAGATGTGAGAGAACCTATTGAGGAGGTAGTTTGCTCGCAATTTAGTCTTACAGCAGCAACGTTTCAACCACAGGTGGCACAGATGAGGACGTCGAAGCCAGGATCAGAAAGTCAGCAAGACAGGCCTTCATCGATCTGAAACCAGTGTAGAGATCTGCACTCAGCACAGAGCGTGAACAAGATCCGGATTTTCAACGCTCATCTCAGTCAAGTCTGTGCTTCCATGCGATGGTTGAGAGACTTGGAACGTTACGAAAAGCATTTCCAACAAACTATGGGCATACATTGACAGCTGCCTGAGGTTGATACCTAAGATCAGATGGCTAGAATAATAAGAATAAGCACAGAGGATCCCTGGCGTGGCAACGAACCAACCAAGAGGCCATCTCCAACATATATGCAGAAGAAAATGGAGGTGGATCGAGCATACACTGAAAAAATCATTCAGCGACGTCATGCATCAGGCCTTTAAGGCGAACCCAAAGGGGAAAGGACAAGTTGGGCATCCGAGGGTGACTCGGAAGATGCCCTGCATGGAGGAAATGAAAGCTGGGCAGCCGTGGAGCCAGCTTCAAAAGGCTGGAGAGAAGAGAGTGAAATGAAGACGTGCTACTAAAGCCCTACGTTTCACTAGGAACCCAAAGGACAAACAGTAATGATAAACCATTCAAAGAATGGGTAGATGAAGCCAGAGCTATTGGCATGGGCTTCACTGTAAGGCAAACGATGTGTAGAACAGGGTTAAGAGCCAACCACCAATCCCACAACGCATGCAGGGAGTACTGCATGCATCCATCTGCTTTTCTCTTTGTAGAAAAGCAACTGAGTACCAAATGTTGGCTTGGTCATCATCGAGAACTAGTTATTTAGGGAACAGACCTTGGCTGAAACCACCCTTGATGGGGGGTAACCAGCTTTACTGCGTTCACAATACCTAACTGCAGCAAGCAGAAATCAAGAATATTCACTGGACTAAAACTTCAAACTTATCCGAATCAAGGATTTACTCGCCACAAAAGTGATCAAGAAAGTCCAATACCTACTGACCGCTGTCACGACCACTGAAAACGGCAGACAATAGGTCATGGGAGTCCGCTTCGTGCATTCAAAGAAATCTGTTGCCTCTGGATGCCAGAGTTGGAAAAGTGAAGACATTTGGCCCCCAGTCGTAATATTATTCAGGGTTGTGAATCTCTGATGTGGAATGATAATGTAGCGTCATACACTTCCCCAAAATCAATAGCCTAGGGTTTGACGACTTTCGACATTGACGCTGACCTTGATAGTTTAACTGGACTCGCTAAGCTGGAGGCACCCGGTCAATCATCCTCGTCATTTGGCACGCTGTCGTGGTACGTTGCATTGTTCGTATTCGACTCTCTAGCCAGTTAGTTGGAACGCATAGGTATCTTGGCACAACCATCCAAATATACTATTCCATCCGACTACGCTATCGTGTTCTTCCTTGGTCTCGTATTCGTGGGTATATAACAAGTCCGAATAATTAGTGATTGGTCTTTGCGTCTGTCAAGTTCGCACCTAAATTGGTGAGCCCGACGTGATCACAAATCCCGACCAATAACAAATATTGAATTGGTGAGCCTGTTCCATTTTATATTTCTTATTGTTTTCATTTCGATAACATTTATATATCCATTTACTACACTTTCTCATGTCCGACCACACTCCCAAGCTTATTCGTATTAAGCCGACTACGAACACGATCCAACTCGTGCCATATTGGCCAGACAATGCAGAAACATGGTTTCTGTATGCCGAGGCAGATTTTCGAGAACAGGGTGTCTCAGATCCTCATTCTCGATTTCTTGCTGTCATACGGTCACTACCGCGAGAATTAAACAGGTATGTTACAGCAAACATGTTTAATCCTGAAGTAAGTGACCCTTATGCACTTCTAAAGGCCGCACTCTTGAAGAAAAGCGATCTCACAGATCGCCAACGTCTAGACGAATTGCTTCGTAACATCGAGCTAGGCAGCCACTCAGCTACTGAAGTCCTCGCACGCATGCGAGAAGTAATCGGTGCACGAACATTTGACGATGGTTTCTTCCGAGAACTATTTCTCTCGAAACTACCACAACCGGTGCAAACCGTGTTGGTGACACTCCAGTCAGTCCCACTCGACGACCTGGCAGCCTCAGCAGATAAAATACTGGAGATATCCAGCAGACCCGTCTCCAACGTATATTCTATCTGCGACAAAACAGAGCGCCAGGATTCGGAGGTGACCAAGTTGTGCAACTCTGTGAAACGGTTGCTACGATCTCGAAGTCCTAGATCACGTAGCACTTCACGAAACGCACCTTGGCGCATCGCAGCAAGTCGCGTGGTGTACCTAAAACGAAACCCAACAGGGTGGAAAACCCTGAATGGTGCTGGTTTCATAACACTTACGGGGATGAAGCCAGAAAATGTCGTAAACCATGCCGTTTTAAGAAGGACACAAACTCGGGAAACGGTCACGCCGGCACGTGTTCACGGCAACCGTAGCCGGCAGAAAAAGCCGTTTGCTCTACGTCACGGATATTAAGACGAAAGTCCGCTACCTGGTTGACAACGGCGCAGAAGTCAGCGTTCTTCCCGCATCATGACCCACCCTTCAATCTCCAAGCAGCCGACGGTAAGGCAATCGTGACATTTGGGAGGCGGTATGTCTACCTCATCTTAAGTTTACGCAAACCCATCCATTGGATTTTCCTCCTGGCTGACGTCTCTATGCCCATCATTGGCATAGATTTGCTAAACCATTACGATCTACTCGTAGATGCTCGCCGTCGACGACTGATAGATAACAACACAAAGTTATCTATTGGCGGCACCACCTATGTAGGTCCGAGTTTAGCCATCGTTAGGACTAAACAATCAGGCGACGCGTCCTACCAGGCAGTTCTGGAGAAATATCCAGAGTTACAGCAACCGAAGCACACTCTTCCGTGCATAACCAGCAATGTTATGCATCACGTCACAACCACAGGTCCACCTGTGGCATCCAAAGCGCGCCGTTTAGCCCCGATAAGCTCAAAACGGCGAAAAGTGAATTCGACCACATGCTCGACCTGGGCATTATCAGACCGTCAAACAGTCCTTGGGCATCGCCATTGCACATGGTTCCCAAAAAGGATAGCAACGACTGGCGTCCAACCGGTGATTACCGAAGGCTCAACGCCAAAACAACTCCACACTGCTACCCGATACATCAATACAAACCCTCGTACACTTTGCCTTTTTATATCAATTTTTATTTACCATGTAATGAAATTTTAAAAAAAACGGTGAAGATAAGCGTAAATTTTTATTTTTCGATATGTTTATATATAAATAATTCCCATTTTTATGCAACGTTTTCGTGGTATTAAAGACTTTTATTTATATTCCAGGTGCAACGAGCACTGGACGGAACGTCGAAAGGAACAGATGACCGCGACCGACGTACAATTTCATTTATTGTATTTTATTTATTTAATCGCCACGACACCCTAGAATAAGGTTCAGACAACCAGGGGCCACCTCACGCAGTGAGCCCATCGGAAGAGTTTTACCAGTGGAGAAACCACTGGGTTTTTACTTCCGGCTGGTATCGTCTTAGGGTCCTCACGAACCCACTAGGGGGGGAGTGATCTGTAGCGTCACACTTCCCCAAAATCAATAGCCTAGGGTTTGACGACTTTCGACATTGATGCTGACCTTGATAGTTTAACTGGACTCGCTAAGCTGAAGGCACCCGGTCAAGCATCCTCGCCATTTGGCACGCTGTCGTGTTACGTTGCATTGCTCGTATTCGACTCTCTAGCCAGTTAGTTGGAACGCATAGGTATCTTGGCATAACCATCCAAATATACTATTCCATCCGACTACGCTATCGTGTTCTTCCTTGGTCTCGTACTCGTGGGTATATAACAAGTCCGAATAATTAGTGATTGGTCTTTGCATCTGTCACGTTCGCACCAGGACAAATACTAAAATAATGACGTTCATGTATTTTGCGGTTCCTGAATCATCAATGAACTACAGGAATTAAACAACTTTTGCATACATCCACTCAGAAACTTTTATCATTATCTCAAGCGAAAAGTACGAACTGTTACAATGGAAGTATTAGCTTCAAGCTTTATTTTTCTCCAGGTAATACGCGTAATGTAGAGATAGAAACTTGGTCTTTTCGCTAGTGCGAAGACAATACTTCCATTTCCCCAACTCGTAAATTTCTGCATACTTACTCTGCTGGGATGTTCCATTATGTGAACATACAGCACTTATGTCTTCTGGTGATAGAATAGGTGAAGATTGAGGATACCTCTCATGAAGAAGTGTGTAATTTATATAACAACTTAATCATACATGTAAGAATGGTGCATGCCTGTATATTCAGAAATAAACATTATTACTAAGAAGAAATAATATTTGATGGAGTTCTTCACGTCACGAGGGTGAGAAATACACCAAGTTTCTCTGATCAGTGCAGCGGGTGAATTGCACACTGAGGATAGCGGTGTAGCCATTCCCACTTCACTGAGTTTGCAGCGGGATGAACAAGGCAAAATAAGAGTGAGTCAGGAGTGCAAACGTTTTTGCATACGTATCTCGAAAAACGTCATCAGTTCTGCTTAAACTCAGTGTATCCTTCGTGTACCCATGAATTGTTATGATTTAACACTCTGTAGGGTCTCAAGCACCGTGGACTAAAGAGACGACTTAGGTTGCCCCGGAAGGGCTAGGCATTCATCACACTGTGATCGGCAGGGAGGCTGCCGGTAAAGGCGGAGGGTAGATGATTTCAGACCACCCGGAACACCTCTATTACTGCTGGCGTTACAGCTATAAACCGTCCGAAAAAATCCTGTCCGTGGAGATTGCAGTGACTTGTAGATTGTGTAGTATGCCTGTCCACCGGCTGTTGTATGTATTATGGTCATAACAGCATTATATTTGTGATTGCGTCGTAATTCGCCTTTCCATGTCTGCTCGTGCTCCTTTCTTTCTCATATGTGCAACAACAGCTCGATGAGGACATCTGGTGCTCAACTTCAATCTGAACACAACTACTTGGTGAAAATAATGCCTGCCCTCTGATGCCAAAAAACAGTGGGCTGTTCCCAGTCTTTCGCTGTCTCTGGAACACCTTCACGGTCTTGCGGTGACAATGTGTTCTTTGCTGATGCCAAGGACGTTTATGTGCTGGTCAACGTCTAATAAAGACACTGTAATTTTGTAACTGTTGTTTGGTATCGAGAGCCCAGCACTGATGACGATGGGGATTTCTGTGGAAAAGTGAGGCGGGAGCTGGATCTTTGTCACTGAAGGTAGTGACGGTGCTTCTTCAGGATAATGTGTCAATTTTGAAGCTGAAGAAAGGACTATGGACTGGAGTGCTCAGACGTCTATTAGCATATGGGAAAATGGTCTGGAATAAATCGTCACTCCGTCCTTCTACAGCAGAAACTTCTGGATCCATTTAAGCAGATACTCAGTGACCATTAAACTTCAGTTTCCAGAAGAACTCGAAGTGAGGTAACTAGAAAACCCTTATGAAACCTATAAAACATACCTGTATCTGTTTTATGTCATATCTGGACGGTTACCAACTTCCTTCGACTTCTTCGAATGTTTACCAAGCACATAGGTATGACTGTGGACTCCCTCCTTCATCATGAGAGTCTGCATTAACTTAGGGACTGTATAAATAAAGTAGTTAACAAACTTGTCACATGAGGCTGAAGGATGTGAGTAACCTTCAGTGTAGATGAATAACTATTGCTATTCTGAAACACGAATACTCCCCGGTAACACAGTTTCAGAACTAAAGTGAACGACTGACAATTCTTTTTATTAAGTGGAGTTTGAATATGTGCTTTAGTTTTAATTTACAACAATAGTTGGTGACATAGTAACAAGTTTGGTTGCATAAATGAAATGGTGAAAAAGAGTAAGAAAAAAGCCCCCAAAAGTAAAGGACAAAAGGCCAAGTTTGTGTACGTTTCACAATTATTCAACTTACTATAGCATCGGTGATAAGGTGAATAAGTTGGAGGATGTTAGAAGAATAGCAGCAGTAAATGCAAAGTTGTGGGAAACTCGTGTTGAAATAGCAGAAAAAGTAAAAGAAAAGATTCAGTGAGTTTCACGTTTGACTTTTATAGACAAAGAGAACATGCCAAGAAATTAGCGGATGATAATGCAAAACTACACGATGCGCTACGCCAATCAGAAAGAGAGTTCATAGATGTGTTTTCTTATTTGAAGAAGCAAAATGAAGTTAAGGAAAATGAGGTACTCTGGATTCTAAGCATTGCTTAAAGTTCAGATTATTGAACTTAGAAGCAAAGTTGAACTTTTGGCTGCTTCCTATGAGAAGGATAAGGAAATAATTGTAACTTCAGCTGTGCAATATTCCTAAATATTGATTGATTTCTACGTAAATTTTTAGCTGAATGATGCAAAGCATGAAATACAAGAACTAATTAGTGAAAAAGATAAGAAGTGTGATAAGATAAAAGAACTCGAAAGTGAGATATTGCGGCTAGCTGAATACAAAAGTGAAAGGATTCGTACTGAGAATGAGATTTTGAAGGTATACACTTGAAAAAAGGACCGCTTTTTTCAATCTACCGTAGTTACGCAGTGAAATTAAAAGTCAAAAGGCCCTGATTGAACGTATGGAGACAAAGTTTTTCGAAGAAAAGGTGAAAAAACTGACTTTAATCTAAAAATCTTGGTTTTAGCTTAAGATTAGGGAAACTAGCATAAAGGACATTAAAGCTCTTGCAGAAGAAGCTCACAGGACTTCGATTAAGTTGTATTTATTGCAAAATTCTAATTTTTAAAGAAATTTAGATGATTCTGCCAAACTGTCGTTTGTGCAGAACGTGGCAATGAGAAGACTTATTACATCTTTGAAGAAGCAGCTGGTGTCAGCGGAGGATCTATCACAGTCGCTGAACGACGAAAACAAAAAGCTGACCTTAGAGAAGGAGGCGTTAGAAATCTCATTGTTAGCAAAGTCTTCAGAATTCAGAAAACTCAGTGAACAAATTCAAGAGGTTAGAGTAGCCGGTTATATGTAATGGTCATTAGATTTTCAGAGTTGTGGTTTCAGTATGACTAGTCTTTAATTGTGCAGTTTAGAAGCTTATGATATAATAATTGTCATACTTGTTAGCCTTAAAAAATTGCGAAGCCATCCTGTTTCTGGTATGCATAAGATATACGTACAGCGTGCATGGAGGTTCGAATAATTTAGAAGCGCGTATTTGAAGGCACTGTAAATTGGAAAACGAAAGCAGATTGAATATAATCAGCTGTTTAATTTAGCGTAGTTGTAGTCAGTGGCTTCAGGGGATCCAGACCTACTTTTGAATGACCAGAGGACCGGATCCAATACTGTGGCTGTGAACATGCACGTGAAGAGGTAGTTAAACTTGAATCAAATGTTAGTGCAACTTCATTGCTTAGTTTTAAATTTGTTTCAAGTCAGGGAAAATGTTTTCCTATGTTTAAATTTAATTTTCAAAATTCAAAGTCAGTGCTGTTTTTGAAGTAATGCAAGAAATGAGATAATTTTTGTTTCATTGTTAAGGTTGGCTTATGATCCACAGGATAATTGGTGTGTAACAAAGTGACTTATATCTCAGTTTTCTTACAAAAAGAGAATATAATGTGAGTGGCTTAAAGAAGACTTTCATCATTTCAAAACTACAACAAAACTACTGTGCTGGTGCACTTCACGAATGCAAGAGCAGCTGTAATTTTCGACGTTCACAATCAGCTTCGTTGCCTAACAGCAGAACACGTGAATTTCCCCAGTAAGGCTTATAAAGCTGTAATCCAATGCTTAGTTAGGTGTATTTATTACATTGAAATGTACAAGGTTTGATTATCCACCCTGTACATCTGTAAAACCCAAAGAAAATAAGTGAACTCCATTACTTTCTCGTTATTTGCAAACTTGCATCATCTGTGGCACCGACTGACGAGATACTCAATCTTCCGTCAAAAGAAGAGTATACTGCTCTGCAGTCCGTCCTGTCCTGTTGCATGGCTGTGATATATGGCCATTAAAAGTAATTGACACGAAACAGTTACTAAGTCTTGATCACAGATGTCTTCATAGCATTGATACGTTTGGCAGAATAACCGTTGTTGAGGTCAGGCGCAGGGTAGTAGGCAAGACATACAAATCGATTGATGAGGTTGTGAACCTTTATCGGCTGAGATGGCTAGGAAATCTACTGCACTTGCTGATCCACTGCCTACCTCGAGTTATAATGCTAGGGGAAGTTTGATTACGTTAGAAGTGGGTTCAATATGACTAGACCATAATGCGGCACCAGTAGATGAAGACGCTAACTTTTGGTCCGAGTCACGTGAAGAGATGTAGACTACTTAGTTGGTGTCCTACAGACACAAGGAATTAGAGGTTTAGGACTCTTTTGACCCGTCTGAAAGTCACTTACGGTGGAGCAGATGCATTCATTCCTTAGCACCTTCTAAAGCTTAAATATTTGCAATAATTTTTATCTTCAAATTATTTATTTTCTCACACTACTCTGTCCACTTTACATCACTCTTTTTTTATCCAACCGATTTTTTTGTACTACTGGGAAGTGTGGCAAATCCAGCCGATACACATCTGCATGAGGTTCTACGCTGATTCAGTCAGTCAGTCAGTCAGTCAGTCAGTCAGTCAGTCAGTCAGTCAGTCAGTCAGTCAGTCAGTCAGTCAGTCAGTCAGTCAGTCAGTCGGTCAATCAATCAATCAGTCAGTCAGTCAGTCAGTCGGTCAATCAATCAATCAGTCAGTCAGTCAGTCAGTTACTTCTTCCTTCTGATTGCTTATAGCATGAAAATATTGACACCTCTGCTGAATTATGAGGGTTTTTATTCACTAGCTTCATTTTAAATATTCTGAAGTCAAATTACTTCATTTTTAATGTTTGCCAATTTATTATGCCGTTTCAAAGTACATAATGATGATGACAGCTGAGTTGTGATTTGTAGCTTACAGTCATTTGTCAGTTGGCCAATTTTTGAAACACATACGAAATGTCAAACATATATTTTCATGTGTATGTGATTTAGTTTGCAAAGTTACTGACAGATTACACCTTCAGATGGAGGAATTCAATCTAAATTACTGCATTAGAGGCGAAGTAACTGATACTGCAGGTGATCTAAGACAAAACAACACTCGATTCCTAACAGGAAGTCATGTGAAATTTGTTACAAAATTCTAAATCCTGGCATCCAGTTACGGTAGATAGAAAATCCCATTTTCTTTTCTTATTAAATTCTTTAAACCTATATAGGTTATACTGCGTGACGAGTTTGTGCAAGCCTTTTCCGACCATTATGATTGCAGCAACTCCGTTTCTGTAATAGAAGATGTTATCCAAATGACTATGAACAATATTGTTTCACTTTAAACAGTATCAGCTGGAGCCGTCAGTAGATCTTTACATGCTTATTAATCCATGTTAAATGGTTCAAATAGTAGAACCTACAGAGAGACTTCTGAAATTTTGTTGAGTTGCTGTACTAACTTTTTACTGCACTGGTTGCCTAGCATGAGAGTCGAAGAAGTTTGAACAGAAGATGGAATCTCAGTACCTTTGAGGATTACTAATTTTTATTTCTCCATGCGAAGCTAATCACGGCCGATGTGCTTGCCTGCAAGCATAAAGTGTTCAAGCTGTACACGTTACCTCCATAAAAATCCTAACAGTCAATTTTAAATTAAATACGTTGTATGGGGTACGAATAATATCAGTCCATTATTGTATAATCACTTATAGTGGTTCGTTTTGCATTGGGTGAATCTACAACATCAGTAACATAGATTAGATACTGGTTATCTTAATTTTAATGGTATTGTTTATTTGAAGGTATACGGTTAAGTACCAATAGTGTTGTCGTAAAAAATCATATAACTTCTATGTGAAACCGGGTAGCCAATTATCCAAAGCATTTGATTTGTTAGCAGGGGTTCAAAGCTGTGCTTCCTCATTTGAAAAGTTAATCTTGCTGAGACCACGTTCACACCCAGTTAACTTAAAGAAATTAAACAAAACTTTTTAGATTTTGCTTCTCACTGTTTCTGAAGATCATGTTCCAGGTTCGTTTAGCCTGCACTAACCTAATATAGGCACATAGGGACAAAAATATAGGGATATTCGATAAAACTCTAAAAATTGTTTGCACCTGTGTAATTATTACCAATATTTATTTGACACACTGCAAAACTTTACACTGATTGTTTGGATACCCTAAATTATTTTGGGCACGTGGTAACACTGAATAAATTGGTCTCTGATGTGAATCTTTTGTGGTCACCAAATTCGAAAGCCAGCGCTCATCTGCATTCATCGTAATTAAGCGATCATAAATAATGGCTGGTATTTAGATTTTAAGCTTACTATGACTGTGAAAACAATTAATTTTAGAACTAACTGTTTTGTAAACATACTTATATATTGATAACAACTTATTTGTCTCAAGTTCCAATCTTGGAATTTATTTCTGAGACGGTTCACAGAGTAATCAGGTTTGTTTTAGTGCATAAAGACGTAATCCACTTCTACAATCTGGGATGTTATCCAAAGTTGGGTAAATTTAATTGCTGCATTTTGCACTCGGAAGTAAAGTTACCAGAAGAAGAACGATGGTAGGAAGTGTGTGAGAGGATAGATAAGTACTGGATTAGTGGCTATAAGATACTATGGTGTACTAGTTGTTATTATAACAGCAATTTCTTCATGCCTCTGTTGGACAAAAGTGATTGACATAATTTGTCCAGTCTCAAAATCATTATGACAAAGATCCGGATGATACAGCATATTAAAATCTTTGAGTTTAACGTGCTACTGGGTAAATCCACTAGAAGTATTGATCTTTATCAGATAATAGGTTACCAGTAAACAGTGAACATAGATTTTCTCTGAAGGTGTTGTAAATCTTTTCTAAAAGTTATTGCTCAAAATTTTTATTCCAAATGTGAATTTTCTTATGAATGTGCTATATGGTAGTAAATAAACCTTATTTACGGAACTAAGTTACAAACTGCTTAATGATCTAGTCAAATCTTGTAATTAAGAAGTTATATCTGATTTATTGGATTCTAGGGTTTTGAGGACAATATTCAAAATAAATCAAGAATTTTTACTGAGGAGCATTCATGAAGTAGAGCGCGATCAACTAGGCATATCTTCAAGTATGTATTTATGTATGACAGATATCCTCCCCCAAATTATAAATTCTTATTTATTTGTCTAGTGACCTTATTTTGAGCTTTGTTTCATGATCAAAATTTTATTTTCAAACACAGAAAGATAGAATGATTGGAATGTACGAAAATCAAATTCATAGTTTAAATGACACATTATCTCAGCAAAAGAATGCATTCCAAGAACGAATTTCTTTACAGACCTCCGAAGCTGCTAAATCAGTTGACCGTTTAACCAGAACATTAGATTTAGAACGTAAACGAATGAATCGTATCTGTGGGTTGGCTAACAGAATTCTACAACAAAGAAGTGAAATTGAAGAATTTTTTATTACTTCTCTAGACTATGTTCGTGGTGAGATCAAAGTAAACCAGTAAGGGTTTTAAGTAATTTTATCCATTTATACTTAATTTAGACCTTTTTATCCTTAGCTTTCTTTAGACGAAAAATTACAGCTTTTATTGTCCTTAGTGTTGAAGTTGGATGTTCCATAAATAGTGGGCTGATAGTTTATACGATACTTTCCTTCAGTTGAATCCCTTTTTATAAGAAGGAGGAAATATGTTTTCTAGTTTCAGATTGGTTAGATTAACCGTAGTTAGTTTATTAGACCTGGCTTGTGCGAAAGGAATGAGAAGATAATGTTTCTTTCGATAACCCATGGATGGGAAAACTGTCGAACAAATGGATAAAAAATCAATGTAGAAGAAGTACTTCATTTTAAGTTACCTCACTTTACAATAGGATAGTTAGAGTAGGCGGGGAGAAATTAGATGATATTCAGATAAGCAGTAATCGACTTGAGTAGTGGTTGACACCACAATCCAATATTTTATGCAGTGATTTCATATGCTGATCTGATCACCGTCATTCCTTAATTCTTGTGATTCATTGATGTAAGTGGCAGGCTGGCTTGTATAGCACTTAATCTAGTTGCTTACAATAGTGAAATTGTACAAAATAATTTACTGATTTTTTTCATTTATCTGCTGAAGTATGTTGGGACCCAATACTGGTCTTTCTTTGGTATATTTGCCAAGAAATATACAAGGTTTAATCCCCTTATATTTCCAAAATTTGCCGGTCATAAACTTACAGTTGTACAGAATTTGCTGTTGTGCTCTGCATTTCAACATTATTCGGTGAGATACCTGAATATCAATGAACCAACTAAGTGGAGTTCTCTTTCATCAGCGTTATTTGTTATCTCAGAAAAAATATAGCGACACTCACATGAGGAGAAAAGAGTTAAACTGGAAGACAGTCTTGAAAAGAAACAAGCATTGTTAGATTTGTATAGAAGTTAATGCTGAAGGAAGTTTTCTATTTCAATTATACACAACTTTTTTCTGAACATGTGAATGAGTTATGATAAGTTTTTTACTACGGAAACTAGTTATTCTCTCCAGTATGCAATATCACTTATTTTCTTTCAAAAAGAAGCTGGACATTTTCTTTCTCAAATGTTGGAAAAGAAATTCAAACTAGAATAACTTATTTTCAACAATGTGGTTTTGTACCATTCTTACAAGATAGCACTTATCAAATATTGCCATTCTAGTTCCCACTTATTGACTTATTTCATGTGCTGCTGAAATCTCATGGGTGATTACCTTTCTTATTATAACTCCAGTGATACCAGTAGTTTTACAAATATACTTGATTATAATTTTGCCTAACTCCTAGACTCAGTTGTTTATTAAATTCCCACCAAATTAGTCTCTTTTCATGACCGTCTCAGAGAAACATCTGATTAGTACTGTCTGATCGGTAATTGTTAAAAATGGTTAATGCTTCGTTGCATTTAAGTGACTCCCTAAGAATATTCGCAATAGGTGTTTGGGTGCTTCCACTGGTAGACTGTCTTATAATTATGATACATTCTAAACTTTATACCAGTTGGACCGACAGTATATTAATAGGTTGTAAGAAAAATGAAAAAAATATTCACATCTTAGGGCGAACACCCCAAGAATTTCATAGTTAAACAAGGGGTTTCAAAAAAAATTAAATTTCCAGTGCAGCAAGCATTTCAATTTACGTATGTTCGATAAATAAAGCGTCCTCAAATCATGGATAACATTCATTTGATTGTCAATCTGACATATTGCAACCATTGCTGTTACTTTGGACTCTGTTGTCAAAAATAACAAATCTGAACAAACGAAAAGTCTATTTAAGCTGGTCTTCTATACCATGTACTTTACACAAGACCAGACAATATGTATGTAGCGATTCTGCATACCTCAACATCACCTTGGGATTCATTTTCTTAACATTGATCCTTATTACTTTCGATATATATTTTTCCAACAGTAAAATTGTTAACTTATATTCATATCATGTTGCTGATGGAAGCAGTTATAAGATCTTTCTAAAACACAAGAAGTCCTTAGTGAGGCTGTGGTTAAGGGAGTTGGTTTTTAGCCAGTGGGTCACGAATTTGAACACCGCTCCACCTACCGAGTTTTGGGCAGCCAGGTAGTATCACTTGCCCTTACGCATTAAGTGTGGCTCATTGGCTACTACATGGATGTGCACAAGGTGGCTAGGTGCGTAGTACTATGTATCAATAAGTCCTTTTAGTTTAATTGCTAGTAAAGTGGGCAGACAACACAGTTCATTACAAAATACTGGAATTTTTTGAATGTTAATAAAACGAATAAATTGCATAGCTCTGTTCCAAGCCCTATCAAGCTGTATTGTGAGTATAGTGGATTTGTTAATAAAAAAGAAATACAATTTTATAGTTATCAATATTTATTTGTTTTGTGTAGTGCATAAGTGACGTATAACTGCAAATATCACAAAGTGATAGTCACTCGAATTTTGTTACCTATCTCACACAATTTTAAAGTATTACAGCTACTTCTTACAGTCTATGTTAATGAGGCTTCAACTCTGTTAGCCTAACATTTTTATTAAGTTTGCACTCCTTTGGACTGAATCAGCAATAAACAGAAGTTTTCATTTGTCATTATTCATCTGTGAAGTAGACGGGTGTCGATCGTAGCCGCATCGAAAAGCTTAGACTTTTAGATGTTAGAAATCGATTTTATGTAGCACTCAGTGAAATGATTCAAATTGTCCAGTGTGATACAATAATATTTAATATATGCTGTTTTTAAAGTTCCAAGTAATTTACTGATCTTGATATACCAATTCCTTTTCCCCTGTCATATATATCACATTTATTTTGATGTAATCCTATTCATATTTATTTCCTCTTCATGTACTTTTGAGAAGTATGTAAGCTCAACCACTTAGTGTTTGTTAAACGACCTACATTTTTTGTTTATCTACTTATTCACTATTGGTTTGCCCATTATTTTCAGGGAAAGTATACTGTTTTTTTTAGCAAATAAAAACTATCTAGTTTGCATTTGTAATGGATTTGTAGAACAACTAAACCGTTGGGAGTACGTTTATGTGAATATTGTCTTCAGATATTTCATTATAAATCTCACTATTCTCATGAGATTTTAACATCATTTTCAGTGTTGGTATGTGAATAAATGTGTATAATATCAGTAAGTAGTTTTTATTAGGTCTGAAAAATTAATAAGTCTGAAGGTGGGCTGAATTTATTCACACGAGAAGCATAAGTGTTTTAAACTAGTGAATACTAGTCTTCCAGTTACTATTTTTAGGTGTTTGAAATGTTATAAAGACTTCTAAAGTAATCCACATTATTCAGCTTGTAAATTAGAGCTTTCATTTTGGTGATATGCACATGGACCAGTGAGTATATATCTCATTTTCAAAGCAAAATTACGTTGAAAATAAAAGAATTGAAATCTGAACGATACTATATGGGTTTAAGGTTACAACAATAATACTCATATTCCAGATGGCGAATACAGTCCATGGCAAGTGTGATTATTTATTTATCTAGTTTTATATAATTACTTGCTGAGATGGTAAATTATCATTTCAATCGGTTAATGATATCACTTAAGTTGTTTTATTGTAAAGCCAGGTAAACTTGACTAAAACTTAAGGAAATTTATTTGAAAATGGTTGATGCTTGATATACAGTGGTCTACACTTGTAGTGTAAAATTTACTCTCCTGGTTAACGACCAAATACTTAAGATAACATCCTAAATCTTCAATATTTCTGAAAGCTTTTTAGAGTAGTACTAAATTTCACCAAGTAACTTCATATTGAGTTATCATCAGTGCTTGGTACTGAAGATAACTGAACAAAGAGTCAGAAGCAAAGCCAAGGAAATATTAACATTACCAAAAAGCATAACTGTGGTTTTCCATTAGGTTCTCTGATCAAAATATGTAGCTTACAGTCAAAACATTATTTTTAACCAAATGCAGTTTATATTTAAATTAATAAATCTCACCAGGAAACAAAATAAAATTTGTAATGAATAAGAGTTTTTCGGTTTTTGATGATTTCATTTTCTTAGTTGCATAATCTCATTTATGATATGTGAGTTAAATTATAGCCAGTTACTTTCATATATTTCATTTTTATAATGAGTTGAGTCGTGAAGCTCACTAGTAAATGAAAGATAGCAGCTTATGGATCACCACATCAGTAGAAGAAACACATGATATCACAGCTTAAGAATGCGAAATCGGTGAATTATTGAATGGAATAATGTTACCTCTCTAGAGAGTATTATTAAAAAGTTAATGAAAAACAAGAAACTTGAATATCATCCAGATAAAATACGCTGAAATATGCTACGAGAGGAATGTACTTAGTTAATTAAGTCGAAAAAACTACAATGGGTTAAGATGAAAATGAATAAAGGAAGAGCTAGTCTTATGAATCATTTGAACAACATAGCAAACTAAACACAATATTATGATTAAGAAGACAAACGGTAGCAAACATTTCTGCTCATGTAGTTCTCCTTTATAATTATGCATAACAAAGGCTGCTGTGATAAAAAGCAGGTGTAATTGTTCAACTGGAAAATAATTCATTGAATCATTTTGAAAAAGTGTTAACAGTTTCTACCGTATATTTGACTTTACATCTCAGAGGGTTACTTGTCCTCTTGTGTTCAACAAGTTAGTTTGTTTACATTATGTGATTATTTGCTTTACTTTGTTGCAATTAAATGCTTCTGTTGCATGTTGTCACTTGTATTCCACTTTCAATTATTCATGATTTTATTGTATTCACTATAAACATCATGCTAATTGCATTGTATGTAGATTGATTAATGATGAATATTTCATAGTATGAAAAATAATCTTGTTGTCTTGTTCATGCTTTCTATAGGAATAATTATATTCATGATGCAAAATCTGCTTATGAAGCAAGTTTACGACTAGCACATTGTGGTAAATCAACTTATCCACCTATAAGAACTTTTCAAAACAAAGTTACTAGTACAAATAATGTTTACGATGATTTTAAGATGGCACATGAAATGTAAGTCACGTCTTTAATTTAGCATACACGTCCTGTAACGATGTTTGAATAAATGTCTTATTTTAGGATACACTGTCAACTGACTTTCAACCTACAGCTTTTTCTTGTTTCCGGCTTATAAAAGTAAAACATTACTTAATATTTGTGGTGACAGAATTGTAGAGTTGATTAGAGGAGGTTTCTTCAAAGAGTAGTGCATTAGACTGACAACGTTTAACTTCAGAATTATAAGCTTTTTGACTGTGGTCATAGAGATCATCAAAATCTCTATTTGTTCAGTTTATAGCATCTCATTTTCTTATATACGCAGGTTTAAGTAACCAGCAGGAAACCAGTATAGTTATTTCATTTGCAGCGCTAGTACTGACAGAAGTTCATGCATCAATCAATGTTTTGATTTGTCCTTATTTGTAGGTTCACATTCCTAATGAATACCAATATGTATGACGCGTAGGTCTAAGGCTTACTGCTTATTGACCTACAACATTTAACACACTTATTTGTCTCTTCTCAGTAGTATCCTTCTTCATATAAGCGGACAGGAATTAAGTTCAGTATTTCCTAAAGCGGATGATGTAAGAACTGTCAAGAATATATTTCAAAATCTGGTAATTAAAGATATAACCATCATGAAGTACGTATCTTCTAGATGCAGTGAAGTTCATTTGATATTAGTTGGTTGGGGGCGATCAGCAGGAAGCCATGCACTTAGGTTTCACGCTTGTTGGCACTCATCAGCAAGGCGTATCTGTAACCTTGACGGAACTGGTGTCCCGCCTGAGATTCGAACCCACATCACCCAGTGTTGTAGCCAACGATTTCACCACTAAGCTATTCGGGTTGCGACTGACTTCCTGTTGGACTGGGTTGCATGCATTGGTCGGTCACAGGATACCTCAGGTAACATTCAATACTTGTTCAACCTGTCTACTAATTATCAAGAATACAAGCTCCTTTGATTATCCATCCTAAATTTCAGTAACATGATTCAAAGAAGTGTGCTCTCATTCACAGCAGTAAATTTGTTAAAAAAAATGTCTCCATATGATATAAGGGTTTTGTACGTTCATTAGTTCTGAGGGCTGACATAATTCTATCGATCATTTTGCATTAGGATCAGTATACTACAAGACTAAGTCTTTGAAGTGATCTATCATTTTCCAATGACAACTGAACATCAAGCACTTAACTGTTATAGTATAGTGTTCCATATCGACTTTATACCTATTTTACCTAAGTTTATTCAGAATGAAAGATATCACGTCATTAAGTGTGTTATTTCTTTAAGCTTGAATACTGGATAATTGAAGTCAGTCTGAAAGCAACCTCATATCCAGGTTTTATGTTTGTAGTTACTGTTATAATTCAAACCCATAGTGAAGAATGACACTACCATTTTATTTGACAGTGTTATTAGGTAGGTAGACAAAATAGATGGTTAAACAAAAACGTGGGTCGTGATAGGATTCAAACCAGTTGCGTCTATATTATCTATCTTGATATTTAACGCGGTGACTTTAAAAATCCAAGCAGCTATTCAGGTCTCAAGTGTACTTTGCAGTTACCATGGATTTTGAATTTAGCTTAAGTCACCATCGACGTAGAATAAGATGAATCTAGTAACGGAAAATACATATATTAATGACTGTTTAACAAACGTTTTATACATTTCAGCCCCAAATCGACCCGTTTAACAATTCGTGATCTTACATGGGAACAAAAAGAACGTGTACTTTCTGTGCTATTTGAAAAAATGAATGGTAACAAAATGAAATGCGAAAAGTTAAAGAAAAAAACAACCAATAGCTTAAATGCACCAAATTACGAAAGCGAAGTCAATACAGGAAACTTAAAATTATCATCAAGGGAGTCTTCAAAGTTTAACGAATTGAGACTGCTGAAAAGACAGATAACTGATTCTACTATGCATACAAATGGCAGTGGAGGAGGAGAGGAAGGAGAAAACGGAAATGGGAGCTCCAGAGTACTCCAGAAACATATATATCAGGAATTGATTAAAACACCTGACAACGTCTCTAACGAAAGTCAATCTAGTGAAAAAATAAGCAAACAACAGGACTTGGGAGATAATGGTGAATTCGTACAAAGAAAAATACTTTCCGCACCTGATTTTCGAGAAGACCAGACAAGTGCACCACATCCATCACCTCAACCAAGGTCAAATCAAATGAAATCTGAAAGTATACATTCAAATTAGGATGCATAACTTCAGTGATTAGAAGAAAATAAATTTTTTTGTAAATTATATTTGTCACAATAAAATATACTTGTACTTCATGTATGTTTGACCTTAATCTATTTCGAAATATACTGTAGAGTAATTGTTGAAATAGCGATCAAGATTTTTAATTTTGGCACTATATACCATATTGCTGTAGATAAAAGTAGTTGAATGTTAACCTTTCCGTCTTTATACGAAGATAAAACGGTTTCATTTGAAATGAAAGGTTCTGGTGTCCTGAATTCACTCAGTGAGATTTTGGAAATGAGTAGCTAAAAACTAAGCACAGTTTAGTTGAAAATAAGGTGTACTGGTTTTGTTCCAATAAATTTTAGAATTATTATCAAACTAATAGCCTTTTTGAAACAAGAAAATCTTATGTACCAAACAGCTGCTTTTTGGAAGGATTTTCAGATAGTATTAGTGTAACTTACAGTCAGTAAAAGCACAGAATGTGATTAGTTTCAAACTTGAACGATGGCATGTTGGAAAGATATTTACCCTTTTTAAGTTTCTTTTATACAGATACTCTTTCTGGTGCATGAGGATAGATGTAGCCTTTTGCATACTGATAGCTTTTGGCCTTAAAATGAATTAGACGTTTGCTGCAAAGGAAAAGTTGAGTTTATACCTATAGTCCTGGCTTTCACGTTTTAATAAGTCAGAAATCTAAGCAATACTAAATAGCTGCTTGCTTGACTTTTAAGAGCTTCTGTTTTACTACATGGATTTCATCTTGGATCATAGGACCATCATAAATTAGACATTTAAGGATGGAAGTAGTGATTGACTACCAACGAAAAGCTTTGATATCGATTTCAGAAAATCTTTTCTTGGTGAAACTGATTATTTCTGACATTAGTTTTCAATGCTGTAACTTAATTCGGAAGTTAGTGTAAGTATTTGTGTGTGAAAGAAGATACTTTAGTGAGTACATAATCACACTGGAACTTTGAGCTTAACTAACTAATAGTTTATTAAAATGTATTTTCTTCAGGACTGTGATTTAGGTAGATATCTGTTATAAAATATTATAAAGGAAACCATATATTATGATGCAGAGATTTACTATCGCAAGTAAAGACTTAGTTTTATGCTATTTTATGTAACTTCCTGAGATAGGAATATGTTTAAAATATATGAAATTATGACACAGTGAAGAATGGTCCAGAAAGTAAACAAGTAACTTGTTATAGGGAGTATTTAACTAGTTGTCTGAGTATCTTATTATACAATCTGAGATCTAAAGTCACAATCAGTTTAAAGACAAAAATCTGTTGATGACAAACAATAACAAACAACAATAAACAACAAACAATAAGAAATTTGATTTTTGGAATGAATTTCAACGAACAGATCTGATCCTATTTAACAAATTATACTGATGTGATTTACATATGGGACTGGAAATTTATACTTAAACTTGGTCGGATATTCCTGACTACAGACAGAAGAATATATGAGTCATCACTTGGCTCATAATTCACTGTTCTTAAACTAGTCATTTAGGCATTTTTCACTTAAAAAATCCCCTAAATAGTTAATATTGTTGTATAAGGTTTCAAAAGTTACAGAAATATTGCTTTAATGCTACTCAGATACACGATAAATGTTTTGTCTTGTAGTTGGAAATTTCTTCAGTACCTCTCAGAGATGTGAATATTACCATGACATTGTAGTTAGGTGATGACCTCTGTGAAGTTTACCAGACGTATTGCTCAGAAGAAAGTTAAACTTCTGTATAAAAAAGGTACGTAAAGATATCAAGTATATGTGGTGATTACGGTTTGTTGTAACTATATTTATGTAGCTGAAATAATTTAGTCAGCATAGATTATACTCTTAAGCTGAAGTTAAATTATGCTGATGTGAGATATTTTTGAAATGTCTCGAATAAATATTGGTGGTAAGAAAACTTTCGACCAGTTTCATATAGAACAACAATCTAAGCAACACAATATATATCGTTTACAGATTATATTGGAATAGATGATGTCAGACACATAAACACATAGAAACTTAGAATTTCATGATCATGCGTTTATTTTATACTTTGACTTCAGGTATAAGTTCTGTTTCTATTTTAATGAAATTTAAACCGTATGAAATAAATACCTCAGTTAAAGTAGTAACTATACTACATAGTGAAATATAGCTGGGTTTGTTTTTAACTGCATAACCAGTAATGGATATTTAACTCTGTACGACGTACATCCATCCATATTGATGTATGAGGATGACATTGGAAACTAGTTCGACTGAAAAATATAGAAAACATACATAGAAATGAAATTTATAAATTGGCATACTGACTCAGCCTATCAACATATTAAAAACACCAGAAACGATCGTGAAGTCAGAAGTACAGCTATTTGCAAAAACATTTCAAAACATGATTGTCAGTGGTGACGAGAAAGTCAGAGAAACACAATAAGTCGTATTTTTGACCACTGAGATACAACAGTAAGTCAAAAATCGAAAAAAATTGTGGAAAAATATTTTCATGTCAGGTTTCTCCAAAAAATGGTCTCTTATAGTAAGAAAGAAAAAAATTTTTCATCTCTGAAAAATAAAACATCACAAGAAAGAAATTAAAGTGGTCTGAAGAAAAACAAAGAAAAACAACAGAAGTAAGTGTACTTAGTGAAAAAAAGTGCTGGTCAGTCACCTGCCATGCAAATTCTGGAGAGTCAAAATTTTGAATTAAACTTTCAGAATTTGCGCTACAAGAAAATACAGTAAATTCCATATACTAGATTGGTATCTAGTACTTCAATAAAAAATAATTGCGTACGCAGAACCATATTGTCTCCCTTATCTTTAATGTCATGGTAACTATCTACAAAACAGCTGAAAGATTAAATCTTACCGTCCCTGCACCCATTCATATAATAGTCTAGAACAAACCAGTTGCTGGGAATGTAAGAACATTTCGCGGGTGATAAAGACTTCTAGATTAACCTCCAAAGGTAGAGTCAATTTTGTGAAAGTTGTAGTATAAATAATGCCTTACAATTTTGATTTGATATTGTTAGTCTACACCAGATAACATAAAGATATGACCTGATGCAAACAATCGGGTTCTACAGTGCGTTTGTCACAGCCTGATTAACCTAATGTTCGAACCACTGAAGTCTACACTGAGGAAGGTAAGTCGAAACTACAGTGTGAGTAAGAGTTTCTTCAAGATTTCATGTGAACCTGAACTGAAACTGTTAATATGTAGGAAACCCCTGACCTGTCAACGAACGTTACGTATTCAACTGTAAAAATTTAGAATCTGATAACCAAAACCTAAAAATTTTCATTCAACTAGTCTCAGAATAAAAAAGAAGTTAATCTAGTCTGCTTTTAGAAAAAAATGTCGTTTTGATTCATAAGACAATGAAATCAATATATGACTTGTTTTCTTTTTACTAACCGCTGTAGAAATATGATAAGTTCAGTCAAAACGGTAAGCAAGTTTTCGGTTAACTCGTTCGAAGTTGTGATATTTTGTTTTTCCAATAATTAACGCTTAAAATCTCGCTTTACTTCTCCTCATCTTAATGTTGTATTGAATACTTGGCTGAATTATATTTTTAAAATTTAATTTTATTAGATAAACCAGTTTTAGAAGCATAATTAGTAGTTTTAATCCATGAACGAAAGTTATTGATGTTATCGTGTCATCCTCGTAATCTACGTGATTCACATATTTCGTTTGGTTTATGTTGTACTGAATTGATCAATGTAACAGTAGTGAAGGCATTTCCTGCCGTTTTACAATTATTACTTCTCATTTTTTATGCGAGTAGTCTGCATATTAATATCACCACATATATATGTAAATATGTGTTTGCAGAAAATGAAAATTTTGGACCAATAAATATTATCTGCAAGTAGAAAAGTAATGATATTGGAAAACGATACAGCAGTCTTTTGTAGTCTATTTATACTCAGTGAATTAAAACAAAAGTCAGTTTTATGCCGAAGAAATCATTGATTGCAATAGTTAAAGTTTAATGAATAAGTTTGTAAGCCTGTTCAGATGACCATTGATTACGTTTATTTGCTGCATCTAATAATTTCGGAAACTGAATTCCTACGAAGATACTTCCGATCAAAGACGTATGTCAGATGATTAAAATAGAAAGTTGTAAGGAACAACGTATAACGTCTAAAGGTATCTTCATGGTCTATGACTGCATTCTTAAGAGTAGTGAGTTCAGAGATAAGCGTCTTAAGTAGATCAATGGAGATGAAGGAAAAAATTATGTAACTTGGCAGATAATAAGTGGTCAGGGAGTAATAAAAGTTTTAAGATTAAAAAGAGGACTAAATGGACCTGTTATATTATTGTTATAAACCTTCAGTCATATAATTGAGGACCTATTCAAGTATCATAAGTCAGTGACTGCTGAAAGTCTGTTCTTCGCAGTTTCAGACATTGCAGAAGCCTTTGATTTAAAACTACTCGGACCAGGTATCGAGTTGAACCGATGTCTATGGAATTACTCAACTTGTGTCATCCAGCTGGTGTTAGAGAACTGACCTTTTGTTTGCAATTTTGCAATTGTAATAAATATGGTAAATTCGGCAGAATGCTAGTTAAAAGAAATTATCCAGTGGAATAGTTGAGTAAACCTGTCGATGCTTAGTTCTTGAAGTGTAAATTTCTTTACTTGATAAATTTGATTGAGCTCTATTTAAAGAGGATTAGAAAATCATATAGTCGAATTATTTAAATAATAATAATAATAATATTCGCTTTATCCCAGACAGCAGGCGTGATACAGTATGAAATTTTCAGCATGGGACATTTCAACAAATTCGTTTTCCGTACAACATTTTCAAAAGAAATAATCATTATATCTGCGTAGTGTTACCGAAAGCGTTGGTGTGAAACGGGCAGCAAGTGTTACTTAGCATCTGTCCTGGATTCAGAAATTAACACAAAGTCGAGTGTAATTTTGATAGCGGCAGTTCAGTTAGCCAGCACAGAAATTCACAATTCCATACAGGTATCCCAAGAATAGTAATGTGGTGTATTTTTGAGCATTTAAAAATCCATTTCGAACCAGTGGAACGTTTTTCCTTTGTTTCATTCTTAGCTTGAGAAACGAAAGTTTGAAAACATTTTAAAGACGTATAAGAGTACATGATGCCTTCAGAAGATATTTAAAAGAATAAAACAAACTGAAAGGGATGGGTTTGATGAAATATAATGAGTGGAAAATTTCTTGGTAGCCCAAGAGTCAAGCAAGCCACTTGATCTGGTTGAATTCTGCTCAATCTGTGGTGCAAACTGGTTTAACATTTCTTATGATACGGAGTAAATTTACACAAATTTGAACGAAAGATTATATGATAAACTGTGTTGGGCATACTTTAATGAAATATTCTTTTCTTAATGACTGATGTAGCTTTTGTTATGAGGAATTGTGGGAAGTATTGGTTCAGTAAACACAAACATATTAACATTATCATACTGGCAGTTGAAATCAAACTTTGCCAAATCATAAAGATTATTTTGTCTAAGTAGAAAGTAGAAGCGTTTGTTCCTGCATGCATGTTCCTGAGCATGCACTCTCACAGTTTGGTTCACATTAGAACTGGTGACTTCTTACTAGTTGCTCCGTATCGTCTGTTCTCAGTCTCATATATTTTTAAGCTGTTAAAAGTTCCTTAGCTCAAATAGACTTCCATTCAATTCTCAAGTGTTATAAAAATTCTTCATTACTTTCATACAGTTAGAATAATACTGATGGTAATAATAATGAAACGGAGTTCTCTGACTCTTGCAATTATTATCCTTGAAAATATACAACTGAGTGTATAACCCCTATTCTATGAGCTTATGTATCAGCTGGATAAATATATGCTTTACTTTTGGTTTTAGATGTTGGTAGTCAGTTGGCAGAAGGCTTGGATTCCATGGGAGGTCAAACATCATCTAGAGGATTTGAACCTGCTTCACGCTGTACTGAAGTCAAAAAAGGCGGCCTTTAGGGCATTCAGACAGCGGCTGACGCCCTGTAAATGTTTTGATTGTTTTTTAGGGAATAATGTGCTTTGGGGATGGAGAACAACAGGAACTGAAATGCAGGTTGTTCATCTCTTCCTAGGTTGGACTCAGTAACCGGATGCACTTGCATCCCAGTGAGTGATTTAGTTCCCATTTTGATTCATCCTTGGCATCAAAATCACATAACCCATTGTATTCAGACATTCACATAGAAATCTCATTACCAACATAGGTAGATTAGTTCTGTTCAAAGGAACTGATTATGAGAAACAGCAAGGCACAATATGACTAATAAGCATTATTCGGTTGCCGAGGAATATTCAGTTTCGTTTGAACTAAAGCATGATTCTCAAACATTTCGAAACATTCTTGATACGTAGGAAATTTATCCATTACTTAATAATAATATAGTTTATAGTTTGAATCAAAGTATCATCTCTTTATTAGCTTTCTGAATAATTATTTCTTTAAAGAACGAAACTTATGACTTCAGATGTTTGCTTTTATTTAGCCGTATATTCTCTGTGGATTCAGTTGATGTTCCATATAAATTGTCCTCTGATACTACTATTGAGAAAATAATTCAAGGGTTTTGTAATTTTGACCCGGATAGTTCAATCTTTTTTATTTAACTCAATATCATTTTTTATCTCTATGTAGTTCACTTTGATCACAAAGAAATTACAAATACTTGATTAATTTGGATACTTATAGTAATAGGAAAAACTGTATATTCTTTTTCTGAATAGATGAACAAACGGAAATTTCAATAGCATATCAATAAAATTAGATGGGACGTATGGACAGTCAACAGATAAGGACATGAAGTACTTTCATCAGTAAACAAAATGGCTGACAAAATATGAAACAATCACCTTTCTCATCTGCACAAAAAATACTAAAACTAAAAATACTGATAAAAAAAAATACACTAGCAATATAATTTAACGAGGTTATGCTTCAGAAGACGCTTGTAATTGTAATAACAAAATCCCTGCTCATGAAAAGACCATAATGATTGTAGGAAAACCACAATTTCGGAGGCAAGTATTCCTTAGATTTATAGTTTCAAGATTGATTACTTCAATGTCTTTTCACTTCTTAGTGAGTAGGCTATAGTTCTGCAACAAAGTCTGATTTCCGTAAAAGGTTTTAGAAAGGGTTGCCACTACAAAAAAGGTGCAAATGGATCTGCCTATAAAATTAAATTTTCTATCAAATTGTGAATTTCTTCTTAGGGTAAATTTTAACTGCTTAAATCAATTCTGTATCGTTTATTTGTGTTATTAACAGACACTCAAATGATGAACGTCAAGCAATCTGTTAAGCTATATCACTCAATTACTTGTTTCCTTGTTTTAACGGTTGAAAGAGAGTCAGCTTCCCTTTTTTAGTTTTCAGTCCTATGCTAACATAGTTTGCATGCATGCCATAATATGCTGTCAGTATCAGTGCTTTTAAAGTAGTTAAAATAACTCTGACTATCTTCTTTTAGAAGAATAAGAACAAAAAAGGGAAATATTTTGATTGATGTGTTTTATTACTAGGTGAAAACAAGTAAACCAGAGATTCCGAGAATTTTTCTTCTTCTCCTTCTTCTTCAGTTTAAGACTAAAGTTGTACGGAGATTACACAATGCAATCTTCACGGTTATCCAGTAGATTCACCATAAACAACCACATAGTGTCTATCTACACCTTTTCCCTAACTGTATAAGCAATTGTAATTCAATTCAATTCAGTCCACAGAAAGTTAATTCAGACCTTAAATCTACCGTAGTCATGTAATACTTTTAATGAAACAAATATTCAACTTTACTATTATTTTCATTTTTTGTTTGCTTGGCATGTTTGAAGAAAATAAAGTATTTTTGCTTTCTTGCCCCTTTCTTGTTTGACAGGTACCTTGGGAGTTTATTTCTAATTATTTGTTGATCCTAATTCACTAACTTCTTGTTTAAATCTAGATTCAATATGAATGTGAATTTTTATGAATTTCACACCTTTACTCACCTTGTATTTTCGCTAACTATTAACACTTCCTTTATTCCTTACGATCAGCGACTTATCTGAATAGTAAGATATGCCTCTTTTTTAGAAATTGATTGCAAGTTATGTGTGTTCGTGCTATATTACGCAAGGTGTTGAGTTAAAAGCTCTAGCTTCATGGAACTTAAGGGGGAATAAATTTCTCCCCGTTTTAACCATACTGCCAACTAATAAAATGTGTGACGTATTTTTGTCCATATATTTCATAAAAAAGAAACAAGACATAAACAAAAGTTAGTATTATTGCAAATCCTGTGTATAAATAAGGGTTGGCTGTTGTTTACGTTGAGCTTGGACTTCAATGTTACCGATTATATCGAAACTCTTTATACAAGAATAAATAGTTTTTGATGAATACAAGATATCATCTTAGGAAACATTGGAAATCAACTACTTCATTGTAGTATAATTCTGTTTGTAAGTTTATATCTTTCGTTTTAAATAAACCAAATCAAGGACTCTATGTCTGAGAAATGACTCCATCATTCTGTTGAAAATTTCTGCCTCAATCAGCGTTTGATACAGTGTAAACACCGCACATTGTTATAAGTTGTTTTATGTCTCAGCGGTGACTGTGGTTGAATCAGAGACGATAATTTCATAGTGGAACTCGACATCATTATTCTTGAAGTAGGCCAACAGTTTGAAAAAAATATAAATATTGTATTCAGATCCAAAAACTTAGTAGCATCCAGTTCATTGATGGAGCTACGAATTATGTATTCCATGACATTTTGGCTCTAGGGTATGCCCCAACACGTAATTTCAAATAAGGAATAAAAATACACCCCTCTATACCCTGGTTTTCCAAATTTCTATGGTTGAAGTATTTGGTGAGAAATGTGATAAAGCAATTCAGCTAATTATAATTTAATCAGGTATGTGACAGCCTATTAAAGTGAAAAATACAGTCATTTCTAAGAATGAAATTCGGCAGTTTTCTTTATGATTTCATCTTTCTTAAAACTTTACCAAATGAATATTTTATTTTTGGACAATTCGTTATTTCAAACTTATCAGTTGATTTCTGTGTTCTATTTTTTTTCCAGTTTCTGTAACCTTTTGAACTTCGTTTTCTACTCAGAATACTGATTTACCTCGTGACCGGCACTTCATTTTGATAACTATATCATAAATTATGCGAGTATGGAACACAATTAGGAAAACATATTATTTCCTCCGGTCATATACTGGGCTAGCTATAAATGTGATGCATAAGTCTGTAATTACGTAATTCAGTGATGCTTCGAAGACATTCATATCTTAAAATGTATCCCTCACATATCATAAATATGCAAGTTATAACATATACATATTTCTTTCTAGGCATACATCAGTGATTTCTCTACTTTCTAATGAACTGAAGTTATGAAAAAGCTATACCAGGTGATTTTTTTTGAAGTTCTCTCTTCTAGTATTTATTTAATTAAGTTTTGTCATCGAATCTTATGATAGTACCAGCTATAATGTTTTATTGAAGCTTAAAGAGAAAAATTACCTACCTTTTAAGCTATTTATCCCATCTACTGAAGTTAATAGTATAGTAATAGAATATGTTGGTTTGGCTAATCAACTTAAAATCGGGAAATGATCAATCATCCATCAGGACCCGCTACCCTCGTAATACTCATATATTGTGGTTCCTGCCTATCAGATTATTAGTAACCGAAGAATAATGGTATTCGCATCAGGATGAAACCTGATAGCGGAACATTGTACTATGGTACCTGTACTTCAATTCAAAAATATCATTGTAATCTATTACAAATGAGGTTTTATTCCATTCGTTTCTTCTCGTACATGCTTAAATTGAATGCTTGAGTGAGTTTATTTTTCACTAACTGACGTGACGATATTTACCGACCAACTGATCTATGTTAATGTCAATTTTTTGTGTAAAGTATCCATTTTCTGACAAGAAATGCAAATCTTTTGAGTAGGTTATCTGATAATTCATAACGATTAGAACTATTCAACTCAGTGCTTTTGGTACAAACTGCCTACTGATCAAGGAGACAAAGTATCGTTCATATCAGCTTACTTAGTCTTGATGATAGAAAAGCATTTCTTTGCATTCAGAATAGTGAACTATATGTAGTAATGTATGTAGGTGGTCTTTGCTGTAAAACTGACTTGCCTTTAACTACTGACGAAAGGAAAGAATTCATAAGACTGCTGAGAATTAACTGTTGAAATTATTTTTTATGTCTTAGGACTGATCTACTTGTTCGATTGTATAGGGGAGTATGTAATCTGCAACTTTATTTGATGCCAATAATCAGCTTGTGTGATTAACCGCAGGGGCAGTAGAAAAAATTCAGCTATTGAAACATCAGTGTATCAACTCATTACACTGTGAGGCATTTATTTCAGTAAAGTTATCGTTAACCTTTCAAGATTTTGTGTAGGAAAATTTGGTAGTTTGTCGTTTCAAAAATAGTTATGTGCAAAGGATATTGAATATCTAATGGTCTGATTTACTAAAACGAACTCACAGACATTTTCTTCGACATAGGCCGTTAACTAGACGATTATATTGTATCTGAAGACAATATCGATGTAATTTTATCCATTACGTGCACAAAATATCGAGACAATTATCTTATATGTTCAACAAAAGTTGGTGTTTTTAATTTCAAATGTTCAGCTCAGTGGAATAAGGCTTCTAAACAGAATAATCAGGAGCTGTGCACTAAATTATTCATGAGAAGATTACGTAAATTAATTTTCATGAATAATTTTCAACACTCATGCTTGTATTTATTGATCAATTGATTCTTTCCATTTGCAGATTCACTGCTTTGAGTTGGTGACGTAACTGTAGAGTAAGATTAACTGGTTCTACAACCTTCACTACAACACCGGTGGCATAAAATACCAGGTGTTAGGTATCTTAACAGTAATAACTGATATATACAACTGAAAATCAAATTAACTGATGCTGATATAGTTGCTACCAGTTTGTTACCCTAAAACGTTAACATAATTTTACTCATTAAGTTCCCTGTAGAAATGCGTTTAAAGGAAGTCTGATATAAGTTGGCTATCGAGGTGAAGTTACAACTCACAGATAAGTAAACTTCCTAGTTGGTCTGTGTGAATTAGGTAGTCAGATTACACCAGTCAGTGTCTTCTGTGATTCCGATCAGTAAACTCAGGTAACTAGTTCACTAATTACTAGACGGTCCTAAGCCCGGATAAAGAGGGAACGTTTGGCATATCGGCTAGCAACCCTAACCCGGAAAACCAATCCAATCTCTACAGAAACTTCAAAACGCAAGGAAAATATAGAAAAAAAAATCAAATTTTTCCCCGCTGGAATAGAAGAGACGAAATGACGCCAGTTGGTGAAAGCCTTCAAGAAGCCAATTGGTCGATGTGCCTTCTCTCTGTCGATGAAGCCATGGGGACATGAAATGTCCGAAGAATACTTAAAGCTGGCTGACAAGGCTGCCCAGATTGCGAAAGAGTTGAGAAGGTGTGGCACAGAATTTTAAGGAATCTACGGAAGCAGATGGAATGAAGGTGGACTCTCCAAACTGCACACCGGACAAATAATAATCTACTCTGATATTGTCCACCAGATGACAACCACGAGCACAATGACTATTCGAGTGGCCATCATGACGTCTTTAATAGCATCAAAAACTCTCATGTAGTGGGAACCAATATACTTCTCCAGGATCAGAACCATGACAGACAGACTCAAATCAAAAGGAAGAAGAATCACAATCATTCAATGCTACGCCACGCACCTAAAAATAATGCAGATGAAGGGAAGAAGGAAAAATTCTACAGACAACTGCAATCAGTACTAGACAAGACTCCAGTTGGTGACATCAAAATTATAATGGGCGACATGAATGCCAAACTGGGAGTGGACGACACAGGGAGAGAACTAACCATGGGTCGAGAAGCGCTCGGTGAAAAGGAATGAGAATGGAGAACTGTTTGCAAATCTCTGCACATTCAACGAGTCGGTGATTGGAAACAGCGCGTACAGACACAAGGATATTCACAAAGTGAGAGACATGGATTTCACCAGACACCAGGACACATTAAAAATCAGATCGACTTCACCTCAATATGAAAAAAGTTGAAACGCAGCCTAGTGGACAAAATAGGAGATCAAGAAGAGAAGCAGGTGTAGGTTCAGACCACAATCTAGTGCAGAATAAGGAACTTTCGAAATCAAGTTGAAAACCTTCACAGAAGTTGGTGATGGACCACAGTTCAAGTTCAATACTCAGAACAGAAACTGAAGCACAAAACTATAAAGTGAGTCTCCACTTTAGCCATCAGGGCAAAATGGGAGACATTGAACAACATCATTGGAGGATTGGGCGTGGAAGAACAGTGGAACTCTTTGAAAGCCATGTGGAAGGAATTCTGCATAACCGTGTTAGGAAGTGAGAAAGAAGAAAAACAAGGGAAGGAATGGACCTTGACGGACACGTGGGGGCTGATAGAGGAGTGAGTGGAAGATGGTGAAGCAGAAGACGAACCAGTGTGGTGTAGTGCAGGGGTGACCAATGAAAAGAAAAGCTGAATACAAGTTACAAAACACTACACTGGACAAAGAAGTGAAGAAGAGTGCACGCGAACACAGAAGACACTTCTACGACACACTGGCAAGTGAAGCATAACAAGCTGCAGGTAGGAGAGACAGAGACTTGACAACATTATATCAAATAACTAGGTTACTCTATGGGAGGGAGGAGATCAACGCAGACGAATCCAATGAAGGATGATGAAGGAGAGCTAGGTACTAAAGAGGAGAAATAAAGCAAACGATGGGCTGACCACTTGACGAAGCCCTTGAATCAACCACCACTACCACCTGCAACTCGTCCAGAAATACTACCAGCAACCGCAGAACTATCAGTGAACCCAAGCCCTCCAACAAAAGCACAAGTCGTGAATGCAATAAAGTTGCTGAAATCCGGGAAAGCAGCATGACTAGATGGAATTCCTCCAGAAACACTGAAAACAGATGGAGAAACAACAGTGGATATGCTCACAACACAACTGCAGAAGGTTTGCGGCGAGGAAGGAAGGAAGGAAGGCAAGACACCTACCAATTGATTGGAAGAAGGGCTACCTTGTCAAACTGCCAAAGAACCTAAGTGACCTGAGTGTTTGCAAGAACTGACGCGGAATCATGCTCATATCCACGCCAAGCAAAATATTGAGCCACATCATACTCGAGAGACTAATGTATGCTTCGGATTCAAGATTACGACTGGAACAAGCAGGCTGGTTGGATTCAGAAGGAACGAATCATGTGCGGATCAAATCAGAACGCTTCACATCATCATTGAATAGAGTGTAGAATGGCAGTCAACTCAACTCTGCCCCAACTTCATCGATTTTGAAAAGACCTTCGACAGCGTCGACCGAGAAGTGTTTTGGCAGTTGTTTCAACACTACGGAGTGTTACAAGCTTTTATCAACCTCATTCAACAGCTGTATGAAGACGCCACATGTCAAGTGATCCACGATGGAAACCTCGGTTACGCCTTCGAAGTTAAGACAGGAAGGAGTAAGACAAGGCTGCTTATTGTCACCCTTGATCTTCCTGGTTGTGGTCGACTGGCTCATGCAGCAAACTGTGAGAAGCTATGAGAAGATAGGGATAGGCTGGCTGGATGGATGAAAGGAGCCTAGAAGATTTGGATTTCGCCGATGATGATTTACGTCCGATGTCACACAAACTGGAAGATCTACAGGCGAAAACTAACAAGTTGACAGAAGAGGCGAGGCAGCGAAGACGGGACTTCAGGTGAACGTACGCAGGCAGCATCTTTCGACTACTGGTGGTGACACAGATGAGGATGCCAAAGCCGGAATCGGGAAAGCAGGACAGGCCTTCATTAGTCTGAAACCAGTGTGGAGGTCCGCTGCACTCAGCAGTAAGCTTAAACAAAATCCGGGTTTTCAACCTGGATATCGGTCAAGTCAGCTGGGCACAAAAATCGTTTTTAACAAACTACAGACATTCATCAACAGCTCTCTACGGTTTCTTGATACAGAAGATCAGATCAGATAGCCAGAAAGAATAATCAACAAGGAACTCACTCAGGCTGGCAATGAACTAACCAAGAGTCTATCACCCAACAAATATGCAGAAGAAGAAAGTGGAGATCGATTGGATTGGACATAGACTGAGAAGACGTTTTGGGTTATCACTTGTCAGGCCAAGCTAGATCGTAGAGTGGAACCGGTGTGGGAAACGACGAGTTAGGCATCCGAGGGTGATATAGAGGAGATCGTGTGAGGAAGAAATGAGAGCTCTGGGCAGTCATGGAGCTAGGTTGAGAAGATTGTATAGAACGGATTGCAATGTCGAAGTGCTACTGAAGCCCTATATTCCACTAGGAACTCAAGGGACAAATAATAATAATAATAAATCCTTCTTGACTTAATATCCTGGCAAAATGTAAAGTAATTTCAGTATGAACGTGGCTCGCATAAGGTAAACTGTTTATTTTTTGGACAAAACTTATAAAAAGGTGTTTAATGTTAGAGCGGCAGTATCAAGAAATGATAGAATACGAACATAGACAAATAAACGCCAAAATAATGGAACAAAACAGACAGAAATACTTAAATAGCATGAAGGACCAAGATTCAGTATATGTAAAGCAAATATTTTTCCAGTATCTTTGTTTTGTCCAATTAAGCATAAGCATAAATGCTAACATGGATACTGGACACTTTTCCAGGGGTTGATGTAAAGCCTGGTGCAAAGAGATTTGAATGAATGCTATGTATATTCAATATTCTTACAATGATCTGTCGTCAGTTTTGGGGATGTTGTGTTTATGCATGGTATGCAGTCAAATGACAGAATTCATAAAGTCAAAAATATAATGTTGAATAGTTGCACAGTCGGATGATTTACTTCATATATTTAATAGTATTATGGCAACAGTAGTAATCTTTGTTATCACATTACTTATTTTATCAATTATGAAGAACTTTAAGATATGAGGAGACAGTGAAGAAATTGACACGGTGAATAAAAGCCTGTTGGAATATATATGCATGCATCACTTTGATCTGAGGTCAGTTGACTTCAGTTGATGATTAGTGCCAAGTAGTTCATTCAGCTGTTTTTCATATGTTTCAATATTTCTTTGCATAACGTTAAGACAAGGACCCATTAGCCGCTCAAAACTGGCAACATCTAGAACTTTAAAAATGAAAAATAATACAAAGTAATCATTATAAAAAATGTAAACCATCGCAGTAATATAAATTATATATTTGTCAGTCAAAAGGGCCTAAAATGAATTTGAATGAATAAAATCAGTTTAAAGATAACTGAAACTGCTAATCTCATCAGCAACCAAAAGTAAGTAATATGCTGTGTTAATAGTAGTTGGATGGATACAATCAGCAGGTAACTCTGAAACTAGGTTTCGTGATTGTTGGCACTTGTCAGCAGGGTGTATTTGCAACCATAACGGAACTGATGTCCCACATGAGGTTCGAATCCGTGTCAGCGACGTTATCACTGAGCTATTCGGGCTTTTACTGTCCTCCTGTAGGAGTGGACTAGATACATTGGTTAGTCACTGGAGGGTAACCAACTTTATGTTGTCTAGTCTATTTGGTGACCTAATTCCATCGGTGTGGTGGCTGCATAGCAAAATGATCGATTGAATTCCGTCAGCAAATAGGACTAGACAACATGAAGTTGGTTACTCACCAGTGACCAATCAGAGGTTACGGTGTTATATGTCAAGCATTCATTTCTCACAATTAGTAGCATAAAACAATACGGGAAGGTTTGGTTCATACCACAATTTAGTATAACATGAGAACTGAAGGTAGTTTTGATAGGTTTGGGGTTTGGCAGTATAAAGTGCCTGTAGGAATTGGATGCTGATGGGGTTAACAAACACGCATATGAGCACAGAGACGACCAAGAATCAATAAAATATTGCTTTATTTTAATAAACTAGAAAAATCTTTTTCCCAGTACAGATTTATAACAAATAATGAATATGAAAAAAGCTGGATTCAATGAATTCACAAATTTTAGTAGAACTCGTCAGTTAGATATTCTACATACTTCATTGTACATACCATCAGTCAATACAAGAAAATAGGCAGACAGGCAGCAGGGAGACAACATAGAAGTGAAAGATATGTGCAAGTTAGGCGGTAATTTCAAAAGGTAGTACTGCATGCCTAAATACAGTAGGTTAAAAGTGAATTACTTTATGTTTCAATATTCCTTTTTTTACATTGTCTGATGGTATCTACATTCAAATATGTATAGTATTCAGCCGACCAGTTCTAGTGGAATTTATTAATTCATTAAATCCTACTTTCTCACACTCAGTGGTTATTTTAGCTTTTGATAAACGTTATTTAGAAGCATGTAGGCGGAAGTGAATTCTTCCACGTGTCAAAATGAGATATTATAAACAGTGAGAGCAATAAAATTTGAACGCATCTAGACCAACGATAGACCGGATGGTTTGGAATTACTTATGTATCGAGTTAATCTAGTTCATCGCATAAAGCATATTTTAGTAGTGTAATCCTAGCCTAATACACTAGAACAAACAAAACAGATAGAGATTTTGTATACTTATTTCAATCTTGCTAGGAAGAACATAAATTTAGTATTAGGGTCTCACGTTAATATTTAAGTTTGATGCAGAAGGTGACTTGTTTGAAAATGCAGTTAAATTGTCGTACAAAACGAAGGTCAATATAATTAAGTTGAGTGCTATAACAAGTGGGTCAAAGAGGTCATTTCAAGCTGTGCAAGCAGTGTTAGTGTAATATATGATGAAAAATTTCAGTCACCTGTGAAATATGTAATGGAGTGAATAGTCATTAAGGAGGAGCTAGATTGCATCACCAGTCAGGAAAGCTGAATATGTCAGAAATAAATCGTGTAGGGTAGTGTGATAAAGTGATATATAATTAACGTGCTGAAATCAGGCTATGCGTGACCTATTCCTTGTATATCACAGCTTTAAATACAGGTCTTATTTGTATGATATCTAGTCTATCGATTCTGTTGATCGCAGAAAGGAACAAACACATCTGCAAAGCCTCAATAGTGACTCCGTTTGTGAAAAACGAAACCTTTTAGCAGGTGGTTATCTTTTAAAAGGATACTTTGTGAACCGAGTATAAGGTATTCACCAAGTATCCTAGTTGGTTGAAAGCAATCGGCAGGAAGTCCTGAACCTATGTTTTGGGCTTGTTGGCACTGGACAACAAGGGAACTGATGCCTTCTGTGAGATTTGAACCCAAGCTACTCATTTTCAAAGTAGCCAAAAGCATGAGATTTAGGTCCAGGGTTTCCTGCCGATTGCCTCCAGCCAACCAACATACATCAAATTGCATCACGATGATGAGCCTTTTAGCTTGTTGGCCACACTGCAAAATGATCTATAGAACTCCGTCACTACTAGGGGCTAGACAGAATGAGATTGGTTAGTCTCCCTACAGATCAATCAGTGTATCTACCGAATATGTTCCAAGTTGCTTAAATATGCTTCTTTGACCTACTTTTTAGAGCATTCTTCTTAACTGTACTAATATTCTTCCTGTATGACGATCTAACTGAACGATCAAACAGGTTGCCTTCTTCATCAAACTTGAATACTAACCTGAAAGCCTAATATCAGATTTATACTCCTGGAAAGGTTCTTCCTAGCCAGACGAAAATACACCGAGGAGTGATACAAAACGTCCATTTTTCTGGTTGTTTGATTGTACCACCTTGGGGTTACACTAGTAAAATAATGTCAAAGCAGTAGCTTTACTTCTCCTGAAAGGATCTTGATGATCTGGATTTAAAACATGACGATCCTCTCCAATAAATACTTTATTGAAATTTAGCAGTTTCATTATTTCTTTACTACTTCATGAGTGCTGAAATCTCGTAATCATTTTATCAATACCTTAGTTTGCTCTACATAATTGCTCATATGTAGAGGTGCAACTCATCGGCTTAAGCATAAAAATAAAATCTACGCGTTCAAGTAGTATGAAAATTTACATATGCACACATATATATCCCAATGTAACTACTTTGTTTGCTTCAAGGTCAGAATAATAAGTATCTAATCTATAATATAGTCTAAAAGGTTCCCATGCATAATCCTTTAGAACGTATATTTTTATTCGAGGGCGTACAATCAGTCGGCTTTGATTCAAAAGTGTCTTCATTTATGAGACCGTTAAACAACACATGATAAGTATTTCATGAAAGATATTTAAGAGATAATAAATAATATATAACGCACTCAGCAACCTTATGTTCATCCATACAGTAGGCATTGAGCCACACCTATTGTATGAAGGATAGTGATACTACCTGCCTACTTAAACATAGGTGGAAGAAGGGGAACTGTGAGTTGTGGCCCAGTGGTTGATAGCTACTTCTCTATGCTACCAGGACACTGCTACACATATTTTCAAGATTGCTGATTATTTACCCAGTTATGTTTGTTTTTTACCAGATGAATTTGCATACACCGAGGGAATATAGTCCTTGGCATAAATATGGGGTCAAGTAAGGTCAGTTATGAAAGTCTTTTCCATTTAAAGTGTCTCGAGATTTAATTTTAGAAGTATATGTTTTCGTAATCCGTTTATTTGCTTTCAGTTCTCTGTTACTGTAGTGAGCATACATTTGAAGCATGAGCGATAAAGCAGATAGTGGCAACAGTCTTGCAGATAAGCAATAAAAGAAGCAACTGAACAAATTACTTACCAGCTACTTTTGTTTGTCCAACTGCATAGGCTGACGCAGCTCTGGGACGTTTCGTAATTAGTGCCAATTCTAAAATATATAAAAAAGATGTATAAACATGGTTAATTTTTCATTGACTAAAACATTATTCCTTCATTTTGCATTAATATTCAGAAGAGTGGGTATGAGGTGCTTTGTGTGAAGATGAAAAATAATGTTTTGTGCGTAATCTTTGCGAGTCAGTCACTAGCAGCTTTCAATTTGATATAGAAAAAACTTATAAAATCTTTGGATGACCTGTTGAAGTATGACTGTGCTCAGAAATAATAATAGGTGGATATCTCGAAAATGTATCGTTGTCTGTAATTAAGGATAACTTATAGGGATAAAAACCGACTGTTTCATTCTTTCAAATTATCATTGGGAACTTTCGAAAGCTTAGACCTTATCGTTAAGTAGACTGAGACAGTTATAGGTAGACTAGTTTTGTTGATACTTAGTGATCACTGAAAGATAAATGAAAACTTGTGTCGCAGTAGAGGCCATAACACAAAGAGCGTTCTCCAGCTTGAATCCCGCCACCTCGGTTTTCAGTTCACCTGCAGTCTTCACCCAGTACTAAATCTGGTTGTCAAACCAAAACAGTGCAATTAAGTAGTGTTTGGATGAGTGGTTAAAATGCTAGGCTGGAACTAAGAAAAAGGCCTTAAAGGAATTTTTCAGGTCTGAAATAAACTGAGAAAAACAGAGTAATTTCCTTAACCAAGAAAACTTTAAGTTGAAAGCTTTTAAAAATCTGACAAAAGCCATGTTACGAATACAACTTTAGTCATGATACAGTTACTTGTCCTTTTTTGGATTAAAAAATCTAAAATGTCATAAACTGGGCTACTTTGAAACGTTCTGAAGTTAAAAACACTGCTATTTTTCTTTAGAAAGGAAAAGTTTAGGAGTCGCTGATGTAGAAATGTCACCTTCATCGTTTTCCATATGAAAAAGTCACCGACAGCGAGGTTACCTTTATTTTCTAAACTTAGAACTATTATTAAAGAAAGTGCGAACAGTATGAAATAGGTAATTATTGAGTGCAGTGGTGAGAATAAAACTTTTCTATTTTACCTCTTAGAATCTTGCTGAAGAATACTTTAGTGTAATTAATCATTCTAACCATCCCTAGCCATTTTTATTATGATATATTATCTGACATAGAAGAGATTGTGTGAATAAAAAATGAAAGCTTCTAGACAGTTGTGGAGCTAGGTTAAAGAGACTGCAGACAAGAGAGTGAAATGGTGACGTGCTACTGAATCCTTATGTTCCACTAGGAACCTGATGAACAGATAATATTAATCTGTTGCAATATTACCTTTAACTGACTCTTGTTAGGCTTATTAAAGTGATTCCAACTCGCGTTCTTTTTTTCTTTGATTGAGCATACAGTGTAGCAGCACCGGCTTTGTTCATTGCAACTTGTGTCGGTGACTTAGCCATACAAAATCCAGTATTTGATAAATAGCAGCTTTATTGTGAAGGATATACAACTAACTTTCCAATTCTTTATTATATGTTAAATTTTCCACCTGACTGCTTATGAAATTACTGTGGCAAGTCTGGTAGCGGGATAGTACATTCAGTTTTTTAGTTAGAATTATGAGACTCAAATATTTTTTGATAGAGCCTCAAAACGCCTCAAATGCCCCCTTAAGGTTAATCCAAGAGACATCCGAGGATTCGGTTTTAGTTTTATCAGAACTGTTGATATAGGTGTAACATTCAGTCATGAAACAGAAAGAACCACCTGTGACCGGCTACAATTTCTAAACACTATATTGCTGTTTTTCTGAGTGTCGGTAAAGGACTGTGGTACATTGTTTATCTAGGTGAAAAATGACATAGGCCCAGTGATGGATGCAGATATTATCACAGCACTAGGATTTCACAGCCTTTATGTAAGGATATTAGTTAATGTCTTTTGCGATCTGAATTCAGCCAGAATATTTGTACTGGACAACATGCATTTAAGAATGAGTTAATGCAAATAAAATTCATTAGTGAAATATATCTATGCCTGATTGAGAGATAAGAGTATCATTTGTGTTCTAACAGCACTTCTTCTGCTTTTGTAGAAACAATTTGCTTTCATTTCAGTGTCTTTTGGCAGTCTATGCATTCCTGCATAAAGATTATTCTAAACGGTGTTATCAGTACAGCATCTAACCTCAGTCATCATTATGACATCAACACCGAAAGTTGAAATGCGCTTATTACCTGTGAAAACTCATTGAAGGTAGTGAAAGCACTACGATTTGTTATGCATGGCTATGATATCTAAATTCAGCTGAAATACAGCTTGGCTAAACGTCTTGAAGATGACTTCTGGCAAGGAAAATGAAGGAGATAAATGAGGTGTGAGGAATGTCATAGTTGGTGGTTTTTACGAATGTTATTGTGGAACGGTTTGCATAAGTCTAATGTCAGTTGCAAAGAAGGATGACTGGAACCATCTCTGTGTAGGTAGTAAAATCTGTCGTCTGTGCTTTGAATGGCAGCTTAGTTGATTATCAGCTACTTTTCAGCTTTCCGCAAACAAGCCACAATCTGATTAACAAGTCTACTTTTACCAACCATGACCAACATTAAACTGTTACTGAGGAATTGTCCAGCTTGGCTGTAACACCATAATCTGATATCGCTTCCTTTAAATATTCTCAGTTTCAGGCAGTTTCATTTCAGAGTAACTGTATATAACCCATAAAAGAATAAGGTCAAGTAATGAAATTCTGAAAATGAGACCAGCGGTTACTAGCTCTCAAATCTGTGGAAGTGACAAATCTTAGAGTCAAGGAGAATTCAAGGCAATTTAGAGATGGTCTTTACTTTTGGACGGATTCTAAAGTTCAAGTACTTTTACTGAAACCTTAGTTGAACTCCATTCATCAACCGTAAGCTCATTTGTGAATCTTTAAATTATTGAGTGTTGGAACAGTTTCTACATTCAAAAGCCATTACGGAGCGAGTACTACAATTCTGTTTTTACTAAGACACAGAGATGACTTCTGAAATTTATGCAGTGTGATTTGTACCCACGAGGTAGCACGTTATTTTAAATCACTGGGTTGAGCAGACTGTAAAGATAAACTGTAAGAAGATAAGCAGCTAGGTGCACCACGCACCCTTCTGCGAAAGTAACGTAAATCCTATTGGATTAGTTGACAAGGAGCTCTTGGGGCAAGTTCAAAATATTTGTTCACATTTATCGGAGTGCTAGGGATTTTAAAAAATGTCTTTCAATAACTGAGTAGGCACAGCAGCAGTGTAATAAGGTTAGAATAATATGAGATTACTGTAATTATCTGTGTCGTTCGCGTGGAATCAAAAAGCAGGGTAAGTACTAGGAATGGTTGACTCATTCTATAAGGTTCGGAATCTATACTGGCTAAGTTGTCTAAGGCATGCGTTATGTGCTGCGGTTCAAAATTTTAGCTACTTGGAATGATGATCTTATTAATAATGAGTGACTAAATGAAGTGCAAACTAGGGAGAATGAGGCAAAGATACACTGAATAGCGAATTCAGTTTCAGCATTTAAAGCAGTTTTCAAGTCATAGCTTACCTAATTGCGTCCAGCCGAATAAATATTATCAACAACTCTCACTTAGGGAGGTAGTTTGGAGTTTGAATAAAAGATGGAGTAAGTGAGTTTCGTTTCGTTTGTACATTAAATAATAGTAAAATTCAAGTTACTTGGCTTTTGACTTGTGGTTATACAATGCTCTAGTAACAGCATAACGGCTATGAAATTTATCATCTTAAAATGAAGTCTGTTCTTCATCCCTTTGCCTTTTGACATTAACGGAGCATTAATTTGTTAGTTTTGAAAATTTTTCGGGCAGAAATAGCAAAATGAGTGGCCAATAATCTTGCTAATTTGCAGCGTAAAATAACCTTTCTAGCACTATGAACATTCACATACCATAACCCATACAAAAAACGCTTGCCACTCTGCAAGATAGCTTAAGTTTTTCTTAATGTGAATTCAATATCTGGTAAAAAGATTTCTTTCAGTATTCTCTGTTTCGATTTCTACTTACATTAAAACGCACACTGGAAAAGTATTGGTAAGATAACTATGAGGTGATTGAATTTTCGCTTAGATAACTTCAGGCAAAGATGTTAAAGGTCAACTAGTACTCAACTGTATAAGATAAATAAATAAGTTCATACGTTAACATTTCTGATTACGTTTGGCCTTAAAATGACCTAAGTCAATAGTGTTTATTTAAACGAATTATCACTAAGTTTAAGGGTAGGAAAAAGATGAGAAGTCAATCCTATTTCTTCGGTACAAACCGGTTTGTAGAAATGGGAATGATATCAAGTATTATTTATTTATCTGCAGATGTTGCCTTTCCTTTTCAAAATAAAAAAATTTTCATTAATTTTGACAGTTTCAAGTGCAAAACTTAGTCCCTTTTATGAATCCAGATGACTTAAAATATCTCAAAAATTAGACAAAGTCAGCAGTAGTTAGATAACATCATTTGGAAAGCCATTAAAAGTAAGAGATCAGAGGGTAAAAGTAAAGTGTCTTAATTGGGCCAAAACCAACATGAATAAGTGACTCTAAGTAATGAAGAAAGTATTGGAGCACATTTACATTTACAAATATTTTAAATGATACGTATAATCATACATAAATCTTACCTCCAAAATAAGCTCCTTTACCAACTCGACTTAGCTCAACTTCCTTTGAATTCTGTAACAAAAAGTGTTGATTTTGTACTTAGTGCAGAATAATTTAGTTTGTTTTTCATTTAATAGAGGTGAATGATTGTAACTGCTTATCGCAAAGCACGATTTATATTCTACGGGGATGATTGAGATTTTAAAATGCTGAAGGGAATCTAATCATAATTAATGGATGTCTGAGAAAATGTCCTAAATCCTACTTAAATTTCATTCTAAGGAGGCCTTCAAGGTCATTGACTATATTGCTTGAATTCGAAGTTAGGTAACCAAAATTAAAATCAGCATGGCAGGTGTTGTAAAACTCTCATTTTGCAAGTCATTTAACCTGTCCACAAGCCTGTTTCAGCCATTATTGTTTTGCATACGTTTGTTTTTATGATTACGAATGAACTATTTTAATTTAAGGAGCTTCTGGTCACAAGATTTTGGTTTCCACTGTTGCATTGCCAGAGTTACAGCAATGTAAAGTACATATTTTCTCACACACTTTAGAAGATTAGGGTTTCGCTTTGTAGACTAGTCCAAAAGAACCTTCTGGAACTGTCTGTCCGCTGTCAACCAAGTGTTATAATAAGCAGTTATTAATTGATCCGCGTTGATCTTTAGTGAGCCATGCTGGAAGGTTATGGTGTCGACGTTAGACTGTCTGCCTGTGCGTATGGCCTACGAATCTAGCTCCACAGGTACAGATGAACTGATATATGCACAGTGAATTGGTCAGGAGTAACATTTTGTCTTTCACACAAGCGTTCACCATTGGGAGACTAGTATAAGTAATCCTCAGAATGGCTGTATATAATATTCTGTTGATAGTCTTCGTCACTCTGCCTCGAAGTACCAGATCCCCTGCATCTCTGTCAAAATGCAAGCCTGAAATTAGTTTTTTATTCTCTACAGTGACAGAAGGCTGATGTGTAGCATTCCAATGTAGATGTTTATCTACGAATCTGTATAGATATCCATTTACGACAAACGTAGATCACAGAAGTTGGATTTCGTTTTCTTAAGTGATGGGAGTACAAATATTCCGGATTTGACAAGTAGGTGAGTGAATGAAATTACTTTTCCGAATGACGGGGGTGAGGGTGTGAAAGTTTGTCATTTGTCCCATCAGTGTTACTGCTGATCACTTCACTGTGCATATATCAGTTCATCTGTACCTGTGGAGCTAGATTCGTAGGCCATACGCACAGGCAGACAGTCTAACGTCGACACCATAACCTTCCAGCATGGCTCACTAAAGATCAACGCGGATCAATTAATAACTGCTTATTATAACACTTGGTTGACAGCGGACAGACAGTTCCAGAAGGTTCTTTTGGACTAGTCTACAAAGCGAAACCCTAATCTTCTAAAGTGTGTGAGAAAATATGTACTTAACATTGCTGAAACTTTGGTAAAATAACAATTGAAACTTGAAAAGCAACTTTGCCATTTCCTGTCCTTATTCACCTGTTTATTCTTAACCTTTTCAGTTTATATATTCTACAAGATTTGCTGTAATGAATATATTATGCTTTATTTCCATTTTCTCTGAAGATTGAAATGCACTTAAAACATAGCTACTGTTAAATGCTGTGAAGATAATTCTAAAAACGAAGAGCTCTTGGAGTTACAGAGCATCATAATCAGCCCAGGAAAGAAATAAAGATGCCAAGGATGCATTGTGTTGAAATCTTTAGTTAATGTTTTGGATATTTTGGAATTTGCACATAGCTGTAATATTTGTCTTCTTAGTGAGAAAAAGCTGTTGGGGGTAATTTCTTATTGGTATAAAATTGTGAAATTGTCAATACAGTTTAGTATCATCTTATCCGGTTATTGATTATTCGTGTTTAGGAGAGCTGCCGAATCTGTATAACAATATTTTGGTATGATTTTTGACATGAGCTATTCAAAATATCATATATGATTCTGCAGACGCCCAATACACAGAACTTAGTTTATCAAAGAAGTGGTCTGTAACAAATCGCTTTCAACACGACTCCACTTTATGGGGTTATGAGTATAAACTGACCTAATATTTCATTTGACTCATGCTGTGATGCACTTCAGTCTTCAGTTTTCGTTATTCTCACTCCACTGGACTAAGCTGTATGATACTTTTACTTAGTACAAATAAGCTGAAGCATTGGTAACTAGGCTGTCACTGGAGATAACCAATGGCTTTACCAGTTCTGGTTATTAATTGAACTTCATTGACCATGAAATATGATCTTTTTAACTAAGATGATATACTGTTTTGCATATTCACAGGGTTTTAGATATTTGACCACCATTTTTCATAAATAATTAAGTTGATACAGAATTTGGTTACCATCTAAATAGCTTATCATACACTCCCTTGTCTGCAAAATGAAAATAGGGATTCTTTTTATCAGTCGGTGCTTGTCAGAATAAAATCCATACCATAAGTTATCAGTATAGATGTAAGTGAAAAGACCTACACTGTTAATTTGCTTCAAGACACTACAATGTTGGAATTATTGTTTAAAAAACAAGTGTCCAAAACAACAGATTTTCCCAATGAAAGGATGGTTTTTGATCATAATGGTGCACAAACCTGCTTGAACTGAACGCTGTTTAGCTTACCTCCTTCACAATAATCTTGACGGTTCCTGATTCAATAATGAACATTTCTTTACCGGTTTCACCCTGAGAAATTATGGTCGCTCCATCTTGATACACTCTTGACTGTAAGGCATCAGCAACATTTATACGTTCATAGCTACTTAACTCCTTCAGTAACGGTACATCTTCCAACAATTCTACATATGTTTGTCGTTTATGAAAAGCAGCCTTTAGGACAATACGACGAAAAGTATTTCTGTCCATAAGCCATAGAATACCATCTGTGGCAGCCACAATTGAAGCTGCTCTAGATGTATTATACATCAAAGCAAGTTCCCCGAAAGAACCTTGACCATTGTATGATCCGACTTTTTCTCCAAGTTGCTTATCTGTAGCAGTGGGATTCCTGACGTATATATCGTATGTCCCCCTATAATTATGAAATAAATATGATAAAACGTTTTTGTTATTTGATTGCCGTATATTTATCAAGAATGGAAGAAAACTATTTTGCACAAGATCATCTTGATCAAGGAACTTGAAATAACCAACAAAAAACCCAAATGTTATCTTTGACTGACTGAAGCATTGTCTATCGGGTAAGTTCGATTTGGTTTCTCTGCTTAACTTTGTGATTGGGAAAACAATAAAAACACGATTTTTCTAACTTAACTCATTAATTTGCTTCTAACTAGTATTGGTCCTTCTACTAATTATGATTGCACCTATAATCTATTTAAGAAAATACTAATCTCTTAACGACTGATTCAGAATCCTAGTTACTTTCTTCTTTTTAAACGTTGACTATCCATTTAACCCTCTAGGAACGTTTATTTTTTATAGCCTAGAAATGGTGAAGCACTTTAAGCAAGGTCTAACTTCCTTTCACTTGTTCAGGTTACCTATGTACAGAGTTTTGGTGGTTACATCATACGCACGATAATATGCAAATTATTGTTAATATAACACGCAGTAGTCGCTCTGTCTCATGGAATTAGTCTCCACTTCTCAGGGATATTTACTGACTGTGTAATGCAAAAGAAAACGTATTGAGCAGATATTCATGTACGATACTCTAAAAATCATTGGTATATATCAATAATTTATTCATAAGTAACCCCTCGAAACTTATTTTCAGTCTGTATTACCGAGACTTTTTTAACCTACTAATCTTCAGCTTTTATGTTTTATCTCCAAAAAAATAAAATGGCATCTTCAGGTCTAACATTTAAAGTTGAGTGCTTTTAAAAAAATTACTTCAACAGAATGTAGTTTGTTTTGTTCCTCAGATATCGTTCTTATTGTAGTATAATTTCATTAAATGGAGCTAAATATGAATGTTTTATCTTTGAAGTAAATTTTTCAATTTACCACAGAAATTTGAACAGATGTTTTTGAGAGTTACAAAGGGAAGATTAATGATAAGGATTATGTTTGTTGAAAGCAAAAACAGTATGCTATCCTCACTAAGCAAAGATAAAACAACGTGTATTGCAGTTGTCTTGAATTGTGACCCAAATACATCAATTAGTTTTGAATAAAGCTATGTTGAATGGTCAGATGGCTCTTTTACTAAATTAAAAGGAAAGCAATCCGTTGCATAAGAATCTTTTTTGAAGTATTCATTAACTACAACTGTTCAATGGAATTTATAGTCATCAGAGATAAAAGGAGTCTGCAGTCGGTCCGTTAATTACTGGTGTCATTTTCGTGAAAAAAATTGTGTAAGATTTTCGTTTGCGAAAATGACAGTGATACATTCTACGATCATTGTATGTAATTGAAGCCGAGAAAATCTAAACCATATTAAAGCCTAAACAACAATATATGCCAAATTGTAATCATGTTTGGTGTGCCGTTTTCCGTAGCACTGCTGCAGTTATTTTGGATAACTCTGTACATGATGTATTTGTGCAACGCTCGAGTATTTAGGTACCGTGTATTAGACCCTTTGTAATCAGTATGGTAATCATGATTTCATTTTAAATTAGGATAAAAATTATTTCGGTTGGTTATATTTGCAAAGTAGCCTTTGAGAAGTCGTATTAACGGTTGCTTTCTTGTAAGGATACAGAATAATTGTAGCTTAGAAAAATAATAATCATGGTGTTGTATTCTCCTACTTGAATGAATTGATCGCGAAGCTTTTATTGTCATTTTAGACAAGATCATTAGCTCAAACTTCTGATCACTAGGGAGGATTCGGGAGAATTGGAAACTGAAACAAACAAAAAGCCAACTCATACAGATCAAATCCTAAACTACAGTTGGTAAGAAGCCAACAACACACAAAATCACTTGTGTAGAAACACTGTTCAGAGGAGTAAAGAAACACTGTAGTATATCAACCTTGCGGAGAAAAGAAGAAGACTAGCTAATGATGTTTTATCAAAGAACGGCTATCCGCGAAACTTCATCAAAAGACGTTTGATAATTCGTCGTCAACCAAGAAATCATCCTCGGGAACAAACAAACAAATTATCTAACCCTAAATGAAGAACATCTCCGAGAACACGATTAGACTATTGAATTCTTTTGGAAGCATCCAAACTAACAAGCCTGCAAAATCCCTTTGCTGTGTTATGCAGGCCAAAGGTTGCAATGGCGCGCCAAATATTATCTGCAACATAAACTCCAGAAACTACAAAAAACACCTTATCGGGCAAGGTGGTCTCTTTCTTCCTCATCATCTACATAAAGTCAACTAGCAGTGAAGCGTTATGCATGTTTTCACTCGCGTCATTGCAAACGGACAACTGTGGACATGAATTTGACTAGGGAAATGTGGAAACTCAGGATAGAGGAAATGCAAATGATACCAAAGAATTTTTAGAAGCTTGGCATTCAGTTCAGTCTGCGACCAGCCAACATATTAACACTAGCCCAATCTATCAGCCAAAAAGAAGTACCAAGGTCAAAGTTTACATCGGCGGAGCAACCAACCGGACTGAATATGGAGACAATGACAAGACTTTGGCAGGAACAACCAACCACACACGAGATCATCAGGACAAGCTACCTGGCCACTTGTAGAGAAAACCTCACTTCTCACTTCTTTCTGAAGTTTGTACTGATGATGTTGTCTGTAATAGCAATGAAAGCTTCATGACTAAACCCTCCAGTTAGGACAACAAAACAGCATGAAAACAATCATCGCTAACTTAATCTTCATAAGATCTTGTGAGTGTTTCAACTCTCTTGAATATCTGTTGGTACACCGAAGCAGAAAAGGACAATGTGAGTTTGTTTAGAGGTTTCTTTTTGTGTGAATGTCTTGTGCTTCTGAAGACGTCAGTAAAGTAAGTACCACTGTATCAACTCAGTTGGCAGAGCACTGGGTTGGAAACCTGGTTGTCACTGGTTCGAATACCGATAAGGTTTTAAATTTTCATTTCACCTTCAATCGTTACTCAGTATAAACAGTCTGCCAAACCATGGCTATCTCAGATAGTGAAAATGATGATAAATTATCATTCCAATGTATCAAATGTCTTCCCTTATATCAAGAGAAAGATAACATCAGTTACACTTCAAATGATTGACACCATAACTATCTGATGATTGTAGGCTAGCACTGTGTCTAAAAGAATGGTGATTATTCTTTCGTTACCTCATGACTGACGTATTTTATGCCAATTTATGAACTCATTGTTAAGCTTAAAAAGTATATTTATGTAAATTGTAACCTAATTTCATTTATAAAACTTTTTTCACATATCTACCCTTTTTTTTCCTTGAATTTTGAGCTCACTACTTTTTGTACAATCATGCAAACACCTGTTGCAACATTGTACTTTTTCTCTTCCTTCTCCCAACTTACGGGTAAATTTCTGTGTTGATTAATGTTGTACAAATAATATTTTGGTCGTCCATTGATGGAAGACGGTAAGTAATTGTTGGTGAACTTAGTTTCAAATCACCACTGTCTGTCTTAGAAACTGTTATACATTGTGGGTAGTGGATTTCCCTGCATTTCTGCTTGCTTTAGTTTTCCTGACCAAGCAAGAACGGCTATATTATACTATCTACCGAAATGTATTATAGACTGAATTCGTATTACAGAAGGTTTCTTTATAAAACTCCTAAAAGCTATGTTAGAGGCTGATAATACGGCACACCTGATGTCCAAAACAAGCGAGTTACGAGAAACCATAGTTCTCAGTTGTTCACCAATTATCTATCAAAAATGTAATCAGCAAACATCGTATGCATTTTCTCCTCATTATAATAAGTATGAGTACATTTTGAGACTTCCACTGGAAATTCTGAGACCACGGAATGAATCTGAACAAGAATCTGGGGTAGTAGGTTAATGTTCATTATTTGGAGATGATAGAAATCAGATTATTGAAGGGAGTTCAATCGACATAATACACAGTAGTATAATAAAAAAAGCATTGTTTCCTATATCATCCAAATAATGCAAAGAAGATTTCACTAAATTGATTTAAATATCAAAAATAAAGCAGTGAATGTTTTAATTTGGCTTACGATTCAATAATATAAAAATTATCTCCATCGTCACCTTGAGTTATAACTATTTCACCGTTTTTAACTTTCATTTCTTGCATTGCATCAATGACTTTGGATTTTTGTTCCTTCAAAAAAGCAAAGAAGGTTAGGAGTCTAAAATTTTAGAATTACTGATAATAATAGAATCTGAATAATAGCTTAAATGTTAAGATTTTGATTTATAAATGATGCAGCTTATTATAAAATCATACATCTGGTTCGTTATTGAGCCTAGAAATAGCGACATCGAATAGATTTGCAGAATACGGTAAATACATTTGTTTAGCTTCCTTCTCATCATTTTCTTGCAGTGAAGTTAGGCTAAAAACGTTTAAGTGAAATAAGTTTGATAATACTTAATGAGGGAATTACCATAGTTAAAACAAAAAACCTGCGTATTGACAGGTTTCAAGGCAGTAGTAGCCTTTGAACTCTCAGACCAGTCCTCTTCTGACTGAACTGCAAGGTAAGTTCTAATTTTAATGTTGATCTCTAGCAGCTGTGCCCTTTTCTCTTGTGAATGACTAGTACTTACCTGTTTGTTAATCAAGCCATTTATAAATAGGCGTTCACGATTTCATTGCTCCTAGAAGGGTACCAAACCTTGTCCTCTTCAGTCTCCAGTTATATCTCATTGTCATTCACCAACCCGATCATCATTTCAGAAGTCTAAGCGCTACAGTGTACTTATTTGGTTTTCTTCAGTCGGAAACAATATACAGGACACGTAAAACAACATTTCTATGCTTGTTAATACTTGTCGGCAACCGCAAAATCAAGCATTAGGATATCATGCGCACTGGCTTTAACGATTCTACATTGTCCACTATTCTTAAGTGAACAACTCAAGAAACAGTTATGTCCAAACTACTGCTTCCTCCTTCACTTTATTCAGAACTCATAAATGTTTTCCACATAAATCGACATTGAAGCTTTTTAGAACCTCTGAATGTTTAATAGGAATTAAATTAGATTCTGCTATAGAGACTGTGTGCCAAAAGTGTCTTAGTTAGGCATTATGTAACAAAGGTTGTAACTTATTCAAGTGGAAAATAATTCATATTATTCACTGAGCCTGACTAGAATATTCTCCACTGTGTAGTCTTGTAAAGTTATTGGTAGGTCCTATTGTTGATCACCATTAAAAGACCAACTTAGTTTCTTCGTTTACTGGACACCCTCAACACCATAGATACACTAAGTCAATATTATATCTAACACTAGTCGAAGTGCACTTTGATGTTGAGTCTTCTGGTTTGGTGACCAAAATAGTCGACAAAATTCAATGAAGACAAGAAAATTGGTCATCATGAAATTGGTTGCCCTTCAGTAATCAGTAATTGTACACACCAAGTAAATTATTCCGTGAACTGTGTCTAGTGCTTTACAGAATCAGAGATAGTAGACTAAGGTGTGCTTAAAATCACAAAGCTGCGAAATGTTTGAAATAGAGATAGCTGCGTGCGATTGGCTTGTTTTTGATGGGTACGCTTTACGAAAGAAGATACTTGACAAGCTAAGTCAGGGATCGTATGCTCAAGTTAGTAACTCACCGTGGTCATCTCAATGGAAAAAAAATTGCAAATGTACAAAAATATCCTTAAGCAACAAATGAGGTGAAGGCTTTTCACATATTTAAACAAGGCATTAGAAAGACAAATATTATGAGATGATACTATTGTTTCTCTATAAACACATTAAAGCTAAAATTATTATTATTTGTCCCTTGGGTTCCTAATGGAACATAGGGCTTCACTAGCACGTCTTCAATGCGTTCTGTTCTTTGAAATCCTTTCAAACTGCCTCCACGACAGCCCACAAGCTCTCATTTCCTCCTCACACCATCTCCTCCATGTCACCCTCGGCTCAGATACCCAACTCGTCGCTTCCCATGGGGATTCCATTTGAGGGCCTGACGCGTGATGTCCCCAGTCGGCCTTCTCAGTGTTTGCCCCGTCCAATCCATCTCCACTTCCTGCCACTGCATGTTTGCTAAAGCGATGGGTTCTTGGTTGGTTCATTGCCAGAGTTCCTTGTTGCTCACTCTTTCTGGCCATCTGATCTTCAGTAACAAGCCAGCGTAGGCAGTTGTTGATGAATGTCTGTAGTTTGTTGGAAGTGCCTTTCGTAACGCGCCAAGTCTCTGAACCAAACAGGAGCATTGACTGAACGTTGGTGTTGAAAATCCTCATCTTGTTCCACATGCTGAGTGCAGAAAATCTCCACACTGGTTTCAGGCAAATAAACGCCTGTCTTGCTTTTCCGATTCTGACTTTGACATCCTCGTCTGTGTCGTCCGTAGTTGAAACAGTGCTTCTTAGATAGGTGAAGGAGGTTACTTTCTTTATGTTTCTGCCGTTGATGGTGATTGGAGATTGTTGTTGGTTGGGTATCTTCATCACCTCTATCTTCTCTATATTCACCTGAAGTCCCGTCTTCGCTGTCTCTCCTCCTCTGTCAACTTGTTGGTTTTCGCCTGTAGATCTTCAAGTTTGTGTGACACCAGACACAAATCATCAGCGAAATCCAGATCTTCTAGGTTCTTTTCCGCAGTCCAGCCAGCGTATCCCCCTCTTCTCGCTCCCCACTGTTTGTTGTAGGATCCAGTCTACCACAATCAGGAATATCATGGGTGATAGTAGGCAACCTTGTTTCACTCCTGTCTTCACTTCAAAACCACTTCAACGGCTTCCTTAAAGCTAACATGATTTACAGTAATAAATTATTCGTCAGAATTTGCAGTCATGTAATACCATCAAAAAAAAACTTGTTTCTCAGCGGCATTAAAGTCATATGTCTGAACAATATGTACTTAACATGAATAGAAAACTCGCACCATGTGTTGCCAGGTATTTATTCAGGACTGGTAACAAAATCATTATAAATATCGATTTTTAAATTGTTTGCATAACTTCAGTTCAAAGTTGTTAAAATCACTAAGATCTTTTTAAACTAACTACACACACCAAAAGTTATGTTCAGAAAATAAAGATTGTTGCCTTGCACCTACTCTGGACTACTTTACTTGGTATGATGAATAGTAATATTTTTCTACCTTGGTATAACTGCAAAATACTGAGGAATAGTTGACTATCTGTTTGACTGTCTGAGATAGCTGTGGTCTGGCAAACTGCCTGATGATAGAAGGTGAAATGAAAGTTTCAGCCTCGATAGGGTTTCAACCGATGACGTCCGAGTTTTTAGCCCGGTGTTCTATCAGCTGAGCTATGAAACACTTGGGTAAGACTTTTGGTGACTGGAGTGAAGTAGAAATCTGGTCAGCTGTTGGATCTCTTAGTTCACTTGGTAGGGTGTTCGGCTTGAAACCTGGTTGTCGCTTATTCGAATCCTAACGTGGCTCGAAATTTCACTTCACCCTCAGTCATCGTCCCGTATGAATAATTTATCGTTGTAAACTGTGCTAACTGTTACGCATTTGCAGATAAACTATGAAACGATATCATGTCGTAATATTTATCCTCCTAATACTTCACATATTGTAAATCTTGAAGTGGGCCTAAAAGATTAAGTTTACTGACATTTTTTGCATCTAAGCAAATGTTTTTATTGTTTAATGTGAATAAAAATTTAGATGTGACACAAACAGCGTAAAACACGTTCACTTTAGTAGCTTTTGGTTTCTAAATGACTTTTTTTGTTAGAGGTCTTGCACTTAGCAAAGGTGTTGTCGCCTGCACTATTTATTGTACGTTAGTGCACTGTACATTTTTAAGACCTTAAGTTCATTTTTGTAGAAAGGAATAAAGAAATATTTATTAGAAAGTCAAAATTATCATTCAAGAAAACAATTTGCCATATAAACTGCCTTAAACATATTTCAGAACCTACTCAATGGTAGTGGGAAACATTTTCTCGCTGGCTAGCATCAAAACATACGATACAAAGAAGAGATGTAGCTAAATAATCATTGGTTGTCTGGTGACCTTCGTTTTATCATTAATCGGTTATTTTTTATCCAGAAAATCGTTTATTTCTAATTTATCTTGAGCACAGCATCCATTTTGAATTGGATTACGTTCATATTTTTAATAATGCAATTGTTTTAGGTTAGTGCGCGAGGGGTACTGTGTGCCAATATTTACACATGGGTGGTTTTGGATCGTAGTGTTTACTTGACGGTAATGCGATTTATGGTGAATGTTGTGAACCCATATCTTATCCAAACTGACAGCTAAGTATTATTTAGCAAACAGTCTTTCGTGCAATTTTATATGGCTTTTGTTCTAGTCCCCAGTTACATAGTTTCTTGTTTGAATTCCGTTTCTGTGCCTTTAATGACTGTCGACGAATTTTAATTGGTTTTTACCTACTTCTTTTTCGTCTAAATTCTATGTATCTTGAAATGTCACCTTAAAATATGATAAATTGGAACATTCCTCAGTATTTCAAAGCCTTTTGTTGTCAATGATTGATTGCTATTTCATATAACAAAAAAATCAGAAATATTAAAATTATTTCTCAGTGTTTAGTGGTATCATTCAGTGTCTAGCAGAATAAACTTCAATCAGTTGGTAATACGATTCCTTATAAGGAGTTAAGAGATGCGAGTCACAATTAGAGTTACTGAGGGTAAAAAGCAAATGATCAACGATTGTGACTTCGAAACAGATAGTTACTTTGATAAACTTAAATAACTTTATGAGAAAAAGGAGATTATCGGAAACATTTACAGTATTAGTGTTATAAATTTCGAACAGTTTGATCACAAATGAACTTATAGACTATTTTATATAAAACTTGGAAAAGTTAATTAAGTCAATGGAACTATAATTAAGGAAAATAATAAGGGCAAAACAAAAGTAAGAGGGAGAAAATAATAACTGAAGGTTAAATCACCACTACCATTAGTAAGAATAGGTGAACTTAATGCTGTCAGGGTAGATTTAATGTAAGCACCAATTGTTTCTGAATACACAGAAGGAGTTTTAATTTGCAGATAGCAAGTACTTTGAATAATCTAAGTGCTTGTCCTGTCTCCAAATCAATTTTGTGATCAGTTTCTAAGATGTGTCTTGCTATCGAGAAGGCAGGATATTTGTCACCTGCCCCTATGTGTATGTATCTGTGGGCATACATACATAAGGAGGAGCAGTCGTGATATGCTGTTAAGAATTGTTGAATGTGTGCCTAAATAACACCAGAAACAAATAGCCTGTAACAGCTTGATAAAAATTGCAGATGACGAACGTCCTTCCTTATCGACAGCGAAACACATATAACATTGATTTGGAGATAGCCCTTACTGTACCGTGTAGATATGGTCAAGGACGAACATTTAGATTATTCAAATTACTTGCTATCTGCAAATTAAAACTCCTTCTGTGTATTCAGAAACAATTGGTGCTTACATTAAATCTACCCTGACAGCATTAAGTTCACCTATTCTTACTAATGGTAGTGGTGATTTAACCTTCAGTTATTATTTTCTCCCTCTTACTTTTGTTTTGCCCTTATTATTTTCCTTAATTATAGTTCCATTGACTTAATTAACTTTTCCAAGTTTTATATAAAATAGTCTATAAGTTCATTTGTGATCAAACTGTTCGAAATGTATAGCGTTAATACGTCAAATGTTTCACACAACCTCCGTCTTTTCATTTGACTGTTTAGACTGCGGCTCTTAGATTCCTCACAGAGAGGTTTAACAATATTGGACTTTAAAGACTCTGTATTTGATAACTACCTTGACGTTTCTAAAATAAGATTGTTAACTTCTAATAGACTAGACTGATATTTATTCGAGTTCGTCTTTCACTGCGAGAGATAATGAGGATCTTTGAAATAAGGTGAATTCATACTTTCCTCATATTAATATCATAATAGGTACGACTGTTGGGATATTTGCAAATCATAGTTCCTGTATAATGAAATAATCCTACTTCAAACGGTAATTGTAATCCTCCCTATGTCAAATTGGTGATGAAAGCAGCCCGACAAAAACATAAGAATTTGGTTCACTTCTTACTTTACAGATATTTAACATGAGAATAGATACTAGGTAAAGAAAGACTAAGGTAGTCGTCTACCAAGAAATTCGTTGAAAAAGTTATTACAGGCTTGTGTTAAGTAATCGGACATTTACCAGATAAAAGCTAGTGACCAACGGAAGCCGTTCTAAACCCTAGATGATGACTGGTCAGGTCACTTAGGTTGACCGATAGCTTATTGTACTGAATTTGTGATGTCTTCCTACCAGTTCACAGTAGGTCTCTCTAAGGTGTATATAATTTGGGTCAGGGACAGTTATGGATTGACTTAAAACGTATAAGGGTAAAATACTTGTTTAGTTATTTATAATTTAAGGTTAAAAATTTCTTTACCTTGCAATTTGCAGTGGGACAAAACTATTATGATGAACACATGTGAGTAGAGTGGTTACTCAGAAGGAATGATTATGAAAGTCAACATTAAGCTTGTTGCGCCTTGATGAATCACAGACTCATACCCAATTCTATCAAGTAAGGACAGAAAGCATAGTTAACCCCAATTAGATAGATGTAGTCATTATCCAAGTAAATGAAAGTACTAGCGATTCTTGAGTTGGATTTCAGTAGGATTTTAGTAACTATCCTTTGTGCAATATACAAATTTCTATGAAAAGTTGAGGTAATACTTGAAAAACAGCCTGATATAAACGTGTTTACAATGTTGACACAAAACTACTAACTTTGTTTTGAAAACTAAGCTTAACGAATATTTTAAAAATTGAACCTGACAAGCTTAAAATGTGCTTATCTTAAGTAGAATAAGTCAGCTTTCATGAAATCAGATAATCAAAAATTTTCAGCATACACCTACTCGCTTAAAATAGTGTGCCTGTTAGCCGTGTATACAATCATTTACTTACAATCTACAAAACAAACAAATAGTATAAATAACTGTTTAATCCACAGTGTTCAAGGCAGGAAAGTCATTGAATGTTATCAGAAAGAATCAGTCGATGTTATCGGAAAGGACATACAACAGTGTGAACGAAACGTTTTATAAAGTGCTACCTATCAGAAAGAATCAGTCGATGTTATCGGAAAGGACATACAACAGTGTGAACGAAACGTTTTATAAAGTGCTACCTTTTTTTATACTTAGTCTTTAGGATGAAAACACTAACCATATATCTTCACTTGTTCTGCTTACCATGAAGGTGGTTTTGAATCATCATCTAATTTTTGGATGACGACATTCTTCTTTCGTATTACAAAAAGTCTCTAAAATTGCTAGAAAAAATCTTCTTTGTTCTTTGTTCGTCGTTTAACATTCGCACTAAGTTGTATTGTTAACTTTTAGGATTCAGTCATTTGAGTGTTTCATTCTACAGTTTCATGCTTATTGAGATTGATCACTATCATGTGTCTGAAAATTTGAGGCAACTCAGTACTGAGTTATTTGGGCCAGAATATCTCAGCAGATGTGAGCTATTACAAGGTTTCAGACACAGACTGGTGATGAATGCCAACAAATATGGGACGCCTATCAAGTAAAGCCTCCTACTGGTTGAGTCCTGATGCCAAACACCAAAATACAATGCATCATAATAACAAATAAGTCTGCTTAGTGGTCACACAGTAGTCTTGTTCATCAGTCTTCAACAGGCAATGAGCACAGAAGACTTAGCATGTACATCAATTACAATTTGGTAAGTGATCAGTTAGTGCACCTTGTCATAAAAATTAGAAGTTTTGCATTGTTTTAGAAATCCCTGATTTGAACTGTAGATAGTCCATTGTAGACTATAACCACCATGAATACCCACTCAATAATATAGGAAAAAAACTTGAGCACTGGTAGATTGCAATGCCATTTTATTCTATTTATCAGAAATGTCACACAGTGAAACAGTATCATTTAGTGGATAACTTTTCGAACATAATTTATTGTCCATATTCATACCAATTCAATAGCCTTTTCACAGTCAAGTTTAAAATGGTTTAAAAAGGATCAAAGCTTCTAAAAACTTAAATGGGAAAACCACAATGCTTCTTTCTTGATTTTTACAAGCCAGTGTGATCAGACGATTCTACTTTGCTTGCGCATTTAAAAAAGGGGGTTGTTAACCTTCTAATTCTACAGTGATGTTGATAAGATTTGTTTTTCAAGTGATATCGAATTTACCCATCTTTATTTCATTTTACTTAACATGACTATTTTAATTACTATTCAATTAGCCGGTATCGTTTGAAACTACTTTTTCCGGACAAATCATTTTAACCGTGATATTTTCATGACTTCACTCAATCATATTGTAAATTTCCCGGCTTAATGTTTATTTGTATCGATCTCAGTGATGCAAAAAAATAGTTCAGACGTTTCGTCCAGAAATCTTGTTCAAGCTTCTTTAGGAAAGCAATCGGGAACACAATATTATGAATATTCTGACATTCTTTTAAAGATTCATAACATTTTAATGTGATAAAAGAAAGCAATTCGTTCTGCTGTATGATGGGTTGCAGTTGGTAGGAAGTTCTGGACTTAGGTTTTATAGTTTTAGGCACTTATCAAGGAGATGTATCTGAAAACATGAAGAAACTTGTTTTGCATCGGTTGTTTAGACGTAGATCACTCACTTTTGAAGTTGGAGATTTCATACCTTAGCTATTTACGCCATGAAAGATCCTCTATGTAGCTAAATGACACACATGAACCAGCGACCAACAGGTCACTGATTTAGCTGTGGCCTTCTTATTACTTAGCACTGGCTAAAGTTTATTGACCAAGCTCTGCAATTTGGTGATTGAGTGAAGTGATTTGAAACTGTGCCGAACTGTATTTTGGTACTAGATAATGCTCGTCAATATTTAGAAAGGATGGAGCAGGCTACTTGATTAGTGGACTTCAATCAATACTCAGAACTAAGACCTAAACAACAGCATTGGTTACCCACTGATGAACACTTCATTCGAGTAAATCTTACCTACATTTACTAACATATTCGTTACTGCTTTCGTAGTTATCAGCGTTTCTGCTCATACATGGGAATACTGATCCCAACTCACATTAAATAGCCTTATTTAGCTGTAAAGTAATAAGATATCATTACTCCATTCTTTAAATGGTGTTTCAGCTGCGTAACGTCAAAAATTTTGTCTATACCTGTGTGATGAGTGGAATGAAATCAAATTACCTTAGTTTTACGCCTTTTTTCCAGCAAAATGACTCACATTCAGTTTCTAATTATACGTTGTGCATATAAGGTTACACATATCTTTAAATAGAGCAGACGTTGACTTTTTCCAAATGGATTTCATTTGAAATATAGATTCTTTGATCCACATTAGTTAGTAGAAAATGATCACAATTGCATTTTAGAAAAGAATTTCTTTCACAATATTTACTAATCCAAGGTTTCTTGTGTCCCAAAGGCTTACGGGTTTTTCATACAGTGATACAGTCAGTAACTCGATAATATTTCGGGCTCATTTACTACCCATAATTATATCATATTTAAACTCGTTATTTGAATATGGGCACTCAATTGTGTTTTAATTACAATACGGCGAATTACACTGTAATACTGTATGCTATATTAAGTAATCCAGTTATACTCTTTAAGAAGTGTAACTTAGTATATTTCTCCTCTCTTGTCAGGTTAAAAAGTAAGCAGCATAACATCCGGGTCTTCTGAATGTCACTGGATGTTGATGTCACTATTTACAAGTGACTATGGGAGTTTTTTCCTAAATCGATATAATTTCCTTAGTTTTACAATGCTTGCAGAAGTGAGTATAGCTCCTATAAGAAATTGTTAGAAGCGTAACACAAGTCGTAACCCGATACACGAAATATGGTTTTCAGTAGATATGCAAAAATTCATTGAAATATAGTCCGTGAAAAAGTTTCGAATTTCAACTTGTCTACTATGGTTTCATTTCAATATTGAAACGACCTGATATCCCCTATGTATAAGGATAAAAATATTTTTCATAAGTAATTTCACAGAAGTGAAATCAAATTTTGTTATTTTTCATACAACCTGATGCAAGAGATTTGGTTTATATTAGAGTCTAAGCGAAGAAATTAAAACGACTGGTATAGTTTGTCATACAGTTCGAAAATACTAAGTGCCTTACGTTTGTGTAGTCTTTCATCCGATCCACTTGATTTTATAGAGTGAGAAAGATATACCCTTAGCTATGGAAAGTGAGGCAACACACAATTTATAGCTTCCATTTTCTTATCTAATTAAAGACGACTGATCTTAAAAGTAGCACTGATTATGGATATTTTCAACCTGAATTTTAGACCAAAGAAATAGCCAGTTAACTGTACTGACTTAAGTACTATGATGACGAATTAGGTATGAAAACTAACTGATTGAGTTATAGGTTACCTTTGATCTGGTTATCGGATGAAGATGAATTGGATGTCAGACTGACCGTTTGATGTCGCAGTCAACTAGATAAGTCAGTACGTTCAAATCCTGCTAGTACTTTTCTTGTAGTCGTATCACAAAAGCATTAAAGATTCTCTAGGAATAATATCTGATTTCGTTCATTTCTGTGGGCTAGGTGGTACTAAAATTTGTAATCTCCACACTAGAATTTAATTGCTTAGCACTATTAATTTATTGACAAATGTATGAACTTCTTGGTTGCAGTGTGTTCTCTGAGCTGGGTCGTTTAATCGTGAAGCTTTCAGCGCCTTGCTAGACGACATCATCACTCACGGAGAGATATTGACAGCTCACTTTATACTGAAGTTAGTGCTGATGATGTCGTCTAGCAAAGCAATAAAATCTTCACGATTAAACAACCCAGCTGAGAGAACACAATACAACCAAGACCATCCACCTGAGCTACAAATATTCTCCACGTATGAACTTCCTTCAACATCCCCCTTAAATCTAGTGAGACGTTAATCAAGTTCATTGCCATTTGAGCACATGTAGATCTAACTGGATTTGGACAAAATTTTATTATCACAAGAAGAGCATTCCATGTAAAATAAGAACAGATTATGTTGTGCTTATGATGGTTAGGTTCGTCATGTATGCGTTGTACTGCGTTTGTATCATGAGAATATAATTTACACAAGATCAGACTAATCGTCGAAATATAGTGAAACATAGTTTGAGAAAACTAGTCTCGTATATTTATATGTACAAATATCAATCAAGTAACGCTGCTCAAATGATCAACTAGAAATTACTCATGAGACAAAGCTAATTTCTACTCAGTCATTCAACTATGACTTGATAAAACTGAGATTTTATGCTATCACCTATCCAGTAATCTACCCAACTACAACTGTAGAACTATTTATACCGGGAATAATAGATATTCATAGCCACCTTAGACTCGTATTTTAGCTGTGACAAGAAACTTCTTCTTGAAATTAAAGTAAACAGCTTAAGTGTAAGTATTTTCAATAGGAATGCTACTGCTTGAAAGTATTTTAATTTGTCTAGTATTAAACGTCCTTGTAGCAATTAATATGCTTTTTTTTCCGCGACCAGCGCGTTACCATTGAGCCACTGGGTCAGAATCCAATGCTCCATATTTCCAACTTCTGTTAGCTCACAATATAGTTAAATAATTCATTAGGAATGAATAAATAGGTTCTGTTCTAGTTTAAGAAAATAAACAATACTTCCTATTATACTCAAATATCATTTTCATAGGGCAGGAAACAGTTCGTGACAAATAGAATATAAATATGCATCACATATACTTTGTTCTATTCTATATTTGGAAAGTATTTTGTTTACAGTGATTCTTTAAAGACATTGTGTTCAATACTTTTCAGCATCAACTTTCTGAATAAAATCACTACAAAATTAAGTCAAGGAAAAAAAATGATGAAAACGTTTGAACAAATAAGTTTTACATGAACATTTATGTAATATTTTCCATAACAGTTTTGCGAAATATCATCTAACAAGGAAATATATATACACATGGGTTTCTGCTAGATGTGCCTTCATTCCAGTGTAAATGAAACCCAGCTTTAACCCCTTGACATAGCAGAGCGCTATCCTCTAGGCTACTGTATTAATATAATGTCATTTCATGTAGTACGCTGTTGTTATCAAGGATTACTCTGAGCAGGGAAATACTTGATAACCAACTTTTTCTTCTTCCGTATTTTTTTTCACCAGTGCAAAGTGACGAGTTTCTTTTCATCGCAAAATGTCTAACTTATAAGCTTATTATATATCAGTCAACTCACTATATAGCTTAAAGAGGTCATACTATCCATAAAATGAAACATTTGTCGGATAGTATATATATTTATCGTCTGGCGTTTTGCAACCTGCTTACATTACATAAATAAGACCATCACATGGCAGTTGGAAACAATACTTGATTTTACTCTTGGATAGTTTCGAGTAATATTTCAAATAAAACATTTAAGTGCGGTGCTTTTACTATCCATTTTCATCAGATTATTAAAGTAATACTTCTTTTAGTTTCACTATTTATTCAGATGTTTTCAAATCAATCAGCCATTTGTAATAAAAATTCTTTAGTTACATTTAAATTGTTTGAAATATATGTCATTATTTCGTCAGAAAATTGTGGTATGTAGTCAGTTGAGTAGAGAGTAAAAAGGGATACCTACCAGAGGAGTTAGACGGTGATCATGCTGTTTCATGAGGTGAAAGATGCCAAAACTTTTAATTCTGCAATCCTAATGCGTTGATTTAACGACTAAGAGCTTGCGACAATATCTATCTGGTGCAAAATAAGGAACTTTCGAAATCAAGTTGAAAACCTTCACAGAAGTTGGTGATGGACCACAGTTCAAGTTCAATACTCAGAACAGAAATTGAAGCACAAAACCATAAAGTGAGTCTCCACTTTAGCCATCAGGACAAAATGGGAGACATTGAACAACATCATTGGAGGATTGGGCGTGGAAGAACAGTGGAACTCCTTGAAAGCCATGTGGGAGGAATTCTGCATAACCGTGATAGGAAGGGAGAAAGAAGAAAAACAAGGGAAGGAATGGACCTTGACGGACACATGGGGGCTGATAGAGGAGTGAGTGGAAGATGGTGAAGCAGAAGACGAACCAGTGTGGTGTAGTGCAGGGGTGACCAATGAAAAGAAAAGCTGAATACAAGTTACAAAACACTACACTGGACAAAGAAGTGAAGAAGAGTGCACGCGAACACAGAAGACACTTCTACGACACACTGGCAAGTGAAGCATAACAAGCTGCAGGTAGGAGAGACAGAGACCTGACAACATTATATCAAATAACTAGGTTGCTGTATGGGAGGGAGGAGATCAACGCAGACGAATCCAATGAAGGATGATGAAGGAGAGCTAGGTACCAAAGAGGAGAAATAAAGCAAACGATAGGCTGACCACTTGACGAAGCCCTTGAATTAACCACCACTACCACCTGCAACTCGTCCAGAAATACTACCAGCAACCGCAGAACTATCAGTGAACCCATGTCCTCCAACAAAAGCACAAGTCGTGAATGCAATAAAGTTGCTGAAATCCGGGAAAGCAGCAGGACTAGATGGAATTCCTCCAGAAACACTGAAGACAGAAGGAGAAACAACAGTGGAGAAGCTCACACCACAACTGCAGAAGGTTTGCGGCGAGGAAGGAAGGAAGGAAGGCAAGACACCTACCAATTGATTGGAAGAAGGGCTACCTTGTCAAACTGCCAAAGAACCTAAGTGACCTGAGTGTTTGCAAGAACTGACGCGGAATCATGCTCATATCCACGCCAAGCAAAATATTGAGCCACATCATACTCGAGAGACTAATGTATGCTTTGGATTCAAGATTACGACTGGAACAGGCAGGCTGGTTGGATTCAGAAGGAACGAATCATGTGCGGATCAAATCAGAACGCTTCACATCATCATTGAATAGAGTGTAGAATGGCAGTCAACTCAACTCTGCCCCAACTTCATTGATTTTGGAAAGGCCTTCGACAGCGTCGACCGAGAAGTAATTTGGCATTTGCTTCAACACTACGGAGTGTTACAAACTTTTATCAACCTCATTCAACAGCTATATGAAGACGCCACATGCCGAGTGATCCACAATGGAAACCTCAGTTACGCCTTCGAAGTTAAGACAGGAAGGAGTAAGACAAAGCTGCTTATTATCACCCTTGATCTTCCTGATTGTGGTCGACTGGCTCATGCAGCAAACTGTGAGAAGATAGGGATAGGCTGGCGGATGGATGAAAGGAGCCTAGAAGATTTGGATTTCGCCGATGATGATTTACGTCCGATGTCACACAAACTGGAAGATCTACAGGCGAAAACTAACAAGTTGACAGAAGAGGCGAGGCAGCGAAGACAGTACTTCAGGTGAATGTAGAGAAGATGAGAGTGATAATGTTACCCAACCAACAACACAACGAACCACAAGCACCAATCACCATTAACGGGAGAAACCTATAGGGAGTAGTCTCTTTTACCTACCTAGGCAGCATCGTTTGAACTACAGGCGATGCTACGGACGAAGATGTCAAAACCAGGATCGGAAAAGCAAGATAGGTTCTCATTATTCTGAAATCAGTGTGGAGATCTACTGCATTCCATTCAGCATAAAGAACAAGATCCAGATTTTCAACACTAATTCAGTCAAGTCAGTACTTCTATGTGATGGTTCAGAGACTTGTCACGTCACAAAAAGCATTTCCAACAAACTACAGACATACATCACATCAACAGCTGCCACCTACGCTCACTCGATACTGATACTGAAGATCAGATGGCCAGAATAATTAGAATAAGAAACAAGGAATTCTGGCTGTCGACGAACCAACCAAGAACCTACCACCCAACAAATATACAGAAGAAGAAAGTGGAGATGGATTGGATTGGACATAGACTGAGAAGACGGTTTGGGTCATCACGTGCCACACCATGCCATGCCAGGCCAGTCCCTCGAGTGGAAGCCGAATGGGAAACGACGAGTTGGGCGTCGGTGCCAAGAGTGATATGGATGGGATCATGTGAGGAAGAAATGAAAGGTTGTGGGCAATCGTGAAGCTGGGCTAAAAAGATTGCAGAGAGGAGAGTGCAATGTAGGTGTGCTATTGAAGCCTTATGTGCCACTAGGAACTCAAGGGACAAATAAATAATATAATATTATACATTTACGTTTATTGGTGACATCATCCCGCTAAAATACATTTTATGTGCAAGATACTTCACATTTTATTAAGCAATATATCAGATGAGTTTAAATGAATTCTGTCGAGAAATTATTCTAAGACATTCTACGGAATCTGACAAAGAAATGCCTGCTAGCTGACTCCTGGAACTTGTCGCGTTAAATCGGAATTATATGTGAATTTTGAAAAGGAGTTTAAATTGCTGGCTGTCTTATGTATTGGCATCTCGGTGGTTTGAAAAGTACTTCGTATGGTCCAGGGTACATGGTAGCTACAATTTTACGTCCATAAACTAATTGCTCAGTCACATATTCGACATTTCATTTCAAATGTCAGTGTTGGTGGCAGTCATATTTAGGGGCACTGTTGTTATGTTAATGGAAAGCAGTATCCTTGGAGTATTATGAAGATTGGCTTAGAGATGGTTAGCATCTACAAAATTTCATCACAACTCTAGGTTCATTTGGCAACAAGTGAGAAATTAATTCTGCTTGCTTATGAAATTCGACGCAAATCACATAAGCACATATAACTTATTAGTTGAGGCACAACAATGAAATGAGTACACTAAAAAAACAGCCTCAAACTAGTCACTCAACTTATTGTTTAAAGTTTCATTCTTATTTGTATGAGTTTGTTAAGATAAGTGATAATGTCTCATTAATGAGCAAAAAACTAGTTATTATTATTTATTCGTTTTGATCAAGCATCTGATAGCGATTCGACCTCTTTCTATGTACGTTTATAACTAAAAATGGTTTTCATTTGACCTGGATCATTGGTTCAGATAGTTGATTTTTAACAGGTGAGTCTCGTGTCCGAACCCAGCTCCACCGACGAGGGTCCAGGCAATCAGGTGGTACTGTTAGCTTTCACTCAATGGGGGTGGCTCATTGCCTATTATATGGATGTATGTAAGTTTGTTCAAAGGATTTCACTTTTCTTCAAAATGAATACATTTCTATGGATGTCACAAATAAAGTTAAAATCTGCATTTCATTGTGCTGATGCATTTATTAGGTATAATTCACTTCTTTCCACATCCCGCACTTGTAAAAATTACAGATTATCCGAGGATTTCAGCCTTTTGTTTTTTTCCATCTCCTAGGAAGTGTGAGCAAGAGGAACCTGACATGTATGGTATAGGAAATTCTTGCTTCGAATTATTTATTGTGTTATTCGATTTCATTTAAAGTTTCTCAAATCATGTTATAATTTAAATTTTTTTGAAAGACATTCGTGTTTTGTAAGGCATAGAGTTTGTATATGTTATAGTAAGACAACATTTAGATATTTGTCACTGGTTTTCGTTTGTGGTTGAAATAAAGGACAGAACAAAGGATTGTTATAAGCATAGAACATGTCACAATTGTAGTACGTCAGGAAATTCCGTAAGTGTAATCAAATCACTAAGATGTGGCTGTGTTTTGTTGATCCTAGAAAATATCCATCAAATAGCTAAATAGCTAAACGAAAGGGTAATATGCTAATTAGTTCACTTTTAAGTAAGGACAACGATATATATTCGGTAAACAAGATGTTAAGACCATTTTTTGAATGAGTATTATAGGATTTATTTTAAAATCTGTTGGTGACAAAAATTGTCATAAGTGACCTACAGTAAACAATCATGTGAGAATTGTTTGTACTAGATTGATTCCAAAAATCTGTAGAATTTATCCTTATCTAAGCAATGGAATATGAACTTCAGATAACTATTACATTAAAGTCAAGAGTGAAATCGAGTCATAAAACCGGTAGAGTTTGTCTCACAGACATTCAATACTAAGTGGACATATTAAGCAGCCAAGTGTTTCCATCAAAAGTGCTGCCTGATGTCTCATGTATCACACCTCAAATATCATTATATACTTAACAAAAAATGGTTCTTTTAACTACTCACTTCATCAAGACATCGAAAAAGTAATATTTCCTTCACTGCATTGCTTAGTCTAGCACGTTGACTGTCAGATTTCGGATAGATTTGCCTTTCCTCTTCATTGTTGTCATCACTATCCTTTTCTGGATCGAAGCTTTCTGCAGCCACTAAAATTGAAATTTTGGAAAAAAATTGGTCAATTCAGCAGCAATACTTTAAGTTATGAAATCATGATGTTAAAATAAAAATGACGTCACCTGTACCAAAAAGATTTATTACAAAGTTAGGAGTTTGGTGCATGTCAGCTAAAGTCTAACACATAATTATCAATTGTCCCTTGAGTTCCTAGTGGCACATAAGGCTTCAATAGCACACCTACATTGCACTCTCCTCTCTGCAATCTTTTTAGCCCAGCTTCACGATTGCCCACAACCTTTCATTTCTTCCTCACATGATCCCATCCATATCACTCTTGGCACCGACGCCCAACTCGTCGTTTCCCATTCGGCTTCCACTCGAGGGACTGGCCTGGCATGGCATGGTGTGGCACGTGATGACCCAAACCGTCTTCTCAGTCTATGTCCAATCCAATCCATCTCCACTTTCTTCTTCTGTATATTTGTTGGGTGGTAGGTTCTTGGTTGGTTCGTCGACAGCCAGAATTCCTTGTTTCTTATTCTAATTATTCTGGCCATCTGATCTTCAGTATCAGTATCGAGTGAGCGTAGGTGGCAGCTGTTGATGTGATGTATGTCTGTAGTTTGTTGGAAATGCTTTTTGTGACGTGACAAGTCTCTGAACCATCACATAGAAGTACTGACTTGACTGAATTAGTGTTGAAAATCTGGATCTTGTTCTTTATGCTGAATGGAATGCAGTAGATCTCCACACTGATTTCAGAATAATGAGAACCTATCTTGTTTTCTGATCCTTAGGTTGAGATCATGTGTTTGCTAAGCATTTTCAGTACACCATCTTCCAAAACGTTTTTGCTTGTTAACATTGTCTCGTTAAAATACTAATCGTGATGTTCATAGCATTGCCAAAATCATGTAAATTTTAAAGATTTTCTATATTTTGTAGTTTACGCAATTACATGGTGTATAGTTTTAAAAACTGGTTTCAAATCTTCCAATCCCATTGAAGAAATTTCCTGCTTTTTATTATGTATGGAAGAAAATATAGAATCCTAAAAATATACCTATCAAGTCTGCAACATTCCTGTTGAAACGTAATTTACGAAAAAATATAAAATGTCTTCTGAAGCTGGGTTAGCTACTAGTGGGTATAAACGCTTTTGGTGTACAGTTGTTATAAGATTGCATAGGAAGTGTGTTTTTTACTCTGTTGAATAAAAGGGATTCGAAACACATCCGCAAAAACAGTTAATATGGACTCTTATCAGTTGACTAATGATTGCGAACCTAAGAGCACTGAACAGTTTTTTCATCTAGGTGTCTCTATGGTCTCGTAATGGTGGAGCATACGACTGTTGGGTGTTGTGGTGAACATAATGCTATTCAGTCACTAAATTGGAATGCCATGGTTCCGATTTTCCTTCTTTCGGTAATTCGGAAAATAACACCACTGTTGTGAAATTCTGTTGGTTGACCTCATTAGGCACGGCAACTCATTAGAAATCTGGAGTGCATGTCGACTATTTAGATGAAAGACTTAGCACCTCCTCATCATTTTTTTTTTTGCTGACAGGAAAATAGTGCTGAAGGCCAAATTTAACTTTATTGATTCTTGGCAATGACAAACGGGAGAGATCTACAATTTTCGACATTCTTTTTCATCTCCCGTCGATTACTAGATTGAAGTTGTTTATTTGAGTAAAGAGGAAATAGAGCACAAACTTTTTTTCTCTTCAGTCTGTTTTTACTGCGTCACTTTCTGTGGTAGAATAGAATTTCGACTGGCATGAACTTCACGTTTTCATCCATGACGGCAAGACATTGGATACTGTCCTCTTACAATTTAGCATTGATTTACCTTTCATTGCCTAAAGTTTAAATGCAATAAATTCTATTTTCACTCAGTGGGAAATACCTTTCTTTCAACCATAATGAGAATTTATTACCTATCATTCAGACAGTAAAAACTACTACAGTTAGTTTTCTAAAAACATTTTCTATCTTTTAAAATAGAAAAATGATAGACTGCAGATGAAAATTACTGATTAGTCAAAAAATGATTGAAAGTGATAAAACTATTGACAGATGTTGTTTACTAACCATTACAAAAATTAGATTCCTATTCAACAACTGAAACTGTACACTTTTAAGTTATTCACCACCAGTCGATTTTATCATTTTTAAATGGTGGTATTTGGAGCTGAATGCTATCAACTATAGAGTGAGGGTGAAAATTAATGAAAATTCTTTACAGACAAATCTGAACGGTGAACGAAGAATCTAAGACATTCTATTCAGTCATATCACAGAAATGAAACAACCGAAATGAACACAGAAGATGAAGACATATAATTTTAGGCTAAGCAACTGGAGATGAAACCATTTTATTGATATATGTCAAATTGTATATGTAACTGTTTTCCCATTTTTGCAGATAACTACTCTGAATACTTGTATCATACTGTCGGAATCTGTTAGAATGCTGCTTTTTTGTTTTACATGTTTACCATAATGATAGCTGTGACCTTGAAATTGCCGTTATTTTCTTGGAAGGATATCAGATAGCCCAGCAATCTGTACACATCTTATCACACGTTCTTCAGCTGCAATGTTAATGCAACTTCTGCATGAAAGTATTTTTGTATTCTGATTTTTTAACCAAGGTAAGAAAAGACAAGGTGTGGTTTCAGTGAAGAAAATTCTTCTTTTCGACAGGGTTTGATCAAACCACTCGAAGGGAGTAAAATCAAGGCATCTGTCAACAGCTGAAGTAATAACCATCCAGAAGTTCAAACCAGCTTCATGCGTGCAAAATAGGTACGTCCAAACTTTATCTTTGCCGTGGTCATATTAAAGCCTTGTCTGCCACAGATTCATTCTGCATCAGGTAAGTACACATGTATACCTTATTCATTTTTCTACTCTCATAGATTTCACCTGCACAACGTAATTACAATCTTATTTGCGTGGTCCCCTGTTTATTTTCATACTCTGTCATAAGTTTATCTGGTGTTACACAACCGCAATTTTATCTTCATAACCCTTCGTTCAGTTTCCTACTTTGCTATAAATTCATCCTGTATTACGTAGTTACATTTTATTTCATAATCCCCAGTCTACTTCCTCACTCTAAACACAAATGTGTATTAATTAACTTCCTTTAGTTGCTCAATATGTTTTGCCCCCTGACCGGAATTAATTCTGGTACGTTTTACCCACTGTAACATATGTTCACAAATGTACAGCTTAGTAAATGACTTCATCGAAAAGAAGAGTTTTTCCTCGCTGAAACCATATCTTGTCTTTTCCTATGATCAAATGGGTGTCTTCCGCTTTTTACCAAGATAACTTCTACTAAGGCTATTATTTAGTAGTTGTTAGTGAAGTTTGACAGGGGTGGTTATTTTATTTGGCATAACATACAGTGACAAAGTGTCATTTCTTGCAAAACGTTTTGAATTTAATTTATTCAGATACAGTGCCTCAACTTTCGACAGTCGGTTTTCGTAATTCTTTCACTTTGGATCCTTAGTAGTTACTGATTTTTTTGATAGAAATGAGAGGCCAACTTGTTATTACACATTGGACTTCATTTGACAGGAAGCCATAAGTTTCTTTTTGTTTTATGTAGTTTAAAAGTCATGTTTTATCTTAGACCGCGGTCCTTCGATAAATTTTATTCTAGATAAAATATGATGAAACAATAAAATAAATAGCATCCTAATGAACTAGTTTCATCAATATTTTTAATGCTATTTTACCGAGAATCGCTTATGTGTATTTTCACTTTTCTAAATTCTCAAAATAGTAGGTTTTATCCACTTAGGTGGATTGTGAAGGTGCATGAATTTCATGACATCTAATAACATGTTTAGTACTAGTTATCCAGATCAAGTGAGATTTCATGAAAGGTATTTTGTCACTAAAGTGAATCAAAAATATTTCACTGGAAAATAGGATAGATTTCAACAGATTGTGTTTCCTATTCAAACTCTTGTGTTTACCACTTATAACTAGCCCGAGATTTGTTATTAGATATTGAATTAATCGGTAGTAAGACTTAATCAACCTAGTTTCCATTCTGTAGGAGAACTGGCAATAAGATCTGTCTCAAACATTCATGATGTTAACACTTCTTCGGCAATCAAAACGTCTGTCGCTTTGTTCTGAAGTCTGAATGTGTGGTAAATCTGTTCACGACTATAAATGTAAAAGTCAGGTTCTTACTTGAAATACACACAAGTGAAATAACGTCAAATATGTCGCTGTGCCAAATAGATATTAATTGATGTATCATATATATCAGAAAATAAGCCAGAACTACATATGGCCTACATCACGTATGACGAGTAAAGAACGTCGAAAGCTACTTTAACTGGAATTTGTTTTGATAATTTGAATTGTGAAAGATTCATCGTTTTCAACTGGCTTCTGAAATTGATCAAACGACATGAATTGATTGTCTAACGATAAATTTATACCTTTAGTCATGGTGTTTCGAAATAATTTGAAACCACAAAAGAGAATTATCACATACAGTAAAAGCACTTCTGGAAGTCAAAATCAATTCATCTTCGAAGGTATAGAAATTGTTTAGCCCTTGATAGCTGTGAAGACGTTCATAGGGTTGTGGTGGTGATGAGATTACTGATATGGCGCAAGGGCTAAAGGTTAACGATTAGATATCGAATTTCGGCGATAATCTAACATTTGGTATTACGATCTTTCTCTGAGAACTCTTTAGTTCTATACAGCCTAGAAAGCATATTTATATCGAAAACAAATCTAAAACGTAGTCTACTACTTCTTTTTAGGACGAACAAGATAATGAGTAATGTTACAGCTATCACTTTTATTCTGCTAAAACTTTTTCGCCCTGATTTTTGAATATGCAGTGGTAGTTTTTCCATGGACATTTCTTTTCGAGAATGGATAACTGCATGTGTTGATATGTGAAATACATAAATGTTTTTCGCGCAGTAATATGGTTTAATTCTGCACATGGGCTTTATATTCTAATTGAGATCAGAAATAACTTATTTCCTTTAATGGGTGTGGTTATTCAACCTAGGAAATTTACCTAAATTTTCCGTTAAATCTTCAGTTCATTTTTATTTCAAAGGGAAAGAGATTAGGCTTGTTCTAAAAACTTGTGCTACTGACATTTACTTCCAGAATAGAGGAAAAGAGTTAGAATCATATCCTTTTTGCTGTGGTTATCATAAGCGATTGACAACTCTAGATAACTCTTTTATGATGAAGTTTGGTTTTATTTTGTATTCATTTGTTGGTTTTGAAATGGCAAGAAACATTTGAAGTTCATATGGATGTGTTATATACCACTAATTTTGCCCATATTTTGACTGATATTTGTTTATAACCGTAAAATAACTTTATTATTATTGTTTGTGCACCATTTTGATGCGATTGCCAGCTTTCGTTTTTCTCACTGCTTCTTACGGTTGAACTCTCATTAGCTGTAAACTCTTAACTTTTCGGTGAATTTAGCGTTTGTCAAAATTATTTAGAATGGATATATATATATTCAGCACAGGTCTTAGCTATTTTCACTGTTTTTGAGACAGTGAAAGCTCCCTGACAACGGTATGTCTTTTCTTCCTGTCTTTGCCTGCCTGTGGCATTGAGGGTGTGGTGTTTGATGTTTTGATTAACGATTAGTATGGATTCTTTTGCGCGTTAAATTTATTTCGTTCGTAGACTGATAGACTGCATTGCTGCCCATAGCAGGATGACCTCATTCGCTTTGTATTCTCAGAAGAGAGTGGTTTAATCATGGAGCATTCATTGTCCTTCTAAACAGCATCATCAACACCTTAACCTCAGTATGAAGTTAAGGTACTGATGACATTTTCTAGAAGAACAACGAAAGCTCTTCGATTAAACTACCAAGCTCAGAGAACACAGCACAATCAACATTTGTTGGTTTTCTTATTTTAATAACCTGTATATATTATTCAACTTTTCTTTTTTATGCAGTCTGTTTTCCACTTTGATCAGAAATTACTTTTCAATCTTCTGTCTTTTCTACCATAGACTCATGAATAATTAATGAAGAGAATGAGTTTGCCAAGAGGAAACATATTTCCTCACCGCAATCATCTCTCTTTTCTTTTGGTCAGCTGTTGTTATTAGGAGTACTGAGGTGTGTTGTGCATTGTATGCGAACTGTGGTATCGAAGCACTTCATCATTTTCTCTTACAGTGGAAATCAATTATTTCATTATTTCATTTATACTGATGACATTTTAATTTGTTTTAGTGCTTAAATCTTGCTCTTACATCATCAATTACTGTTGATTTTATAAGCAGCATGACTGTTATAGTTGTAATTAACGTTCAGTAAGTATTGTTTAGCTACAGTTTGAAAAAAACTAGAGGTGTGACTGGCATTTGAAAAAAACACAAGTAATTTATACTTTATTTAAATAATATGTTTTAATATAATCCCAGCGTGTTTAGAAAATCAAAACAAGATATATTTGGACGTTTTGATGTGTAAACTACTGGTTCGCTTTAAAATATGTCCTATTTAAAAATCTCTGAGGAGATGTTAGTTCCATCATATTTATAGAATTCGGCTGGCACTTAGGACGAGAGAAAATTTACTCAGTTTCACCTAGTATTCAATCAATACAAGCTTTATAACCAAACAAAACTACAACATAAAATTTGTTATATTATTGGATTTGTACACTTTAACAAAAAGACTAACAAGGTCATACTAGGTGGTCTTTTATGAGCCGGTAAATGGTTTTAATTTAAAGTACAAATGAAGCAACTATGTGGTGTCCTTATAGACAAAGAAAAGAATAGTTATGTTCGAATCATGATTCGTCATGTATGAAATATGGAGTTATGTAGATTATTATGGCCTTGTTATGTTTTAAATAGTAGTGGAAAAAATGTGATAGCTTTTAGAAGGTTAAATGAAACGTTTTATATGTAAATATGGTAAATGGAATTCAGCAACCTAAATATATCAGGGTAATCATAAGATACAGTGAACTTTGATTCAAGGATCATAAAATCACTGACACATTAGGCTGCCCAGTTGTGGGATAAGAAATATGTACAAATTCCATTTGAAAAGTATACATTTCTAATGAATAAACTTGGTCAGCAGCAGTAAAATTTAGGTTGTATGGCGTTATATCAACCTCGCCTGGTTAAATAATTCACTAATTACTAGCTGGTCCTAAGCCCGGATAAACAGCAAAGGTTGGGCATACGGCTAGCAGCCACACTCCGAAAACCAATCCGACCACCACAGAAACTTCAAAGCACAGACAAAATATAAAACATAAAAACAAGCTTATTCCTCGCTGGAATCGGAGAGACGAAATGACGCCAATTGGTGAAAGCCTTTGAGAGGCCAGTCAGCCAATATGTCTTCTCTCCCTCGATGAAAGCGAAAGTAAACGTGGGGACATGGAATCTCCACATACTATGTTTGAACCTAGTGAGGCATCCCAGATTGCAAAAGAGGTGAGAAGGTATAGTATTGAAGTGTTTGGAACTTGCGAAAGCAGATGGAATGAGAGTGGACTCTCCAAACTGTCAACTGGAGAGTCAATAATCTACTCCGGTCATCCAGACGACAACTATGAGCAGACGGAGGGAGTGGCTATCATGACGTCCCCAAGGGCATCGTGGGTTCTCATGCAGTGTGAACCAATCTCCTCCGTGATCATGACAGCAAGATTCAACTTACAAGGAAGGAGAGTCACAATCATTCAATGCTACGCCACGCACTTACAAATAATTCAGATGAAGAGAAGGAGGAGAAATTCTACAGACAACTGCAATCAACACTGGACAATACCCCACTCCAGTTGGCAACATCGAAGTTCTAATGGGCGACATGAATGCCAAACTGGGAGCGGACAACCCAGGAATAGAACTAACCATGGGTGGAGAAGCGCTAGGTGAGGTGATGAAGGAGAATGGAGAAATGTTTGCAGAATTCTGTGCATTCAACGATTTGGTGATTGCAGTGAGGCAGTGTGTTCAAACACAAGGATATCCACAAAGTGATATAGATTTCACCAGACATCAGACCCACTAAAGATCAGATCTACTTCATCGCAATGTGAAGAAGATCAAGAAGGGGAGCAGATGTAGGCTTTGACCACTACCTAATGCAAGGAACCTTGGAAATCAAGTTAAAAGCCTTAAGGGGAGCTGGTGATAGACGACAGTTCAAGTACATCACTCTGAAACTGAAGGACGAAACTACAAAGGAAATCTTCACATCAACCATCAAGACAAAATGGGAGATATCGAGCAATATCAATGGAGGATCGGGCTTGGAAGAACACTGGAAGTCTTTGAAACCAGTGTGTACATCTTCTGCACTCAGCATAAAGCGTGAATAACATCCGGATTTCCAACACCAACGTCCAGTCAGTGCTCCTGTATGGTTCAGAGACTTGGCACGTTACGAAAGGCACTTCCAACAAACTACAGACATTCATCAACAACTACCTACGCTGGCTCGTTACTGAAGATCAGATGGCCAGAAAGAGTGAGCAACGAGGAACTCTGGCAATGAACCAACCAAGAACCCATCGCTTTAGCAAACATGCAGTGGCAGGAAGTGGAGATGGATTGGACGGGGCAAACACTGAGAAGGCCGACTGGGGACATCACGCATCAGGCCAGTCGCTCGAGTTGAACCCGAGGGTGACATGGAGGAGATGGTGTGAGGAGGAAATGAGAGCTTGTGGGCTGTCGTGGAGCCAGGTTGAAAAGACTTCAGAGAACAGAGCGCATTGGAGACGTGCTAGTGAAGCCCTATGTTCCATTAGGAACCCAATGGAAAAATAATAACAATAATAATCGTAATAATAATAATAATAATAATAATAATAATAATAATGGCGTTATATCGTGTCAGATAACCACGTACAATTTATACTGTTCTGCTGTGAAAAGTATTTTGAAGTTTTAACGGTTAGGTTTATCCCATCACCACCAAAATGTTAGTCACTACTGGGATACATAATTTGGCATATTTTAAGTGGAGGTCTCGGGTACTATAAGTGTATCGAAACCCACATTTACACATTAAAATGTTTCACATTTTTTATTTACATGTTCACTTATTGCAAGTTACTACAAACACCACTGAGACTGGTATATTGGAGTAACTTTAGAGCAACTTTTTCAATAAATCGTAGGCTACTAACTTTGAATAGAGGAATTAATGAAAACAATAATAAAGCCATATTGAAGTTTTTTCATACGGATAGCAAGGAACTTAACAATTTTTAAAAAAAATGTTTAGGTTGAGATTTATGTTTTGAGAAGTTTGATTATCATTTACCAGTCGATTTGGAAGAAATGACAAAGAACTATACTGAGTTTATAAACAACGGAATGGTGAGTAGTTGATTGACAAAACAGGCCAGCGATGAGTATCGTACAGAAAGCAGAGTTGTTCAAAGCTCTACACTTCAAAATAAAACACAAGAGAAAAGCCAACAGAAAAAAGTTTCTAAGAATGAACAACGATTATTTGAGAATTAGGTGAAACAATAGTTGCACATCATGTTATGATAAATGAACGATACATAGTGAATGATTCTGATTCGTGTAATCACTTTTGAACTTTAATGTTTACATTAAGGCAATCAAAGCAGTCAAAACTACTCTTTTGGCTAAATTGATTTACTGAAATAATCTTTAATAAATGTCAGGGTGAAAATTTCAGTTAAACAGTCAGAAAACTCGATTAGATGTTAGTTAGTAAAAGGAATGTTGACTGAATTCCATTATGAAAATTCGTAGTCCACTCAAGTAACTTATACCCTATAGGTTCATTTATTTACAGAAGTTTTACTTGTAATGACTGAATCATGTCTTATTGCTAAGATGTTTGCTCACACTTGAGCCCAGATGTTTAATGGATGGTATTTTTTTCTCCAGATCATCTACTTATTACTCAATCATCTAAAAAATACATTTCTGAGCAGTTTGTGAGACTGCTTGACGTTGGTTAGGGTGTTTTCTATTTCTGTACTCGACTGGCTAACAGACGACTTAGAGTTGGTTGGCATTGGTTGGCTGGTTTATGCTACTAGTTACTCGTATTAGTTGAACATGATTGACTTACAACATGTCTGTTGTGAAAACAAATACTTCACGTGATCTTTTTTAACAGCTGATCATTCAGATATTTAGAGAATGCTCTTACTTCCTAACTAGATGTTAATACTAGAATAAGCAGATAAACAGGTTTCACAACCATATATGTATGTCAAAACATGGAAACGAACAATTTTGCTTTCAGTTAGACCTTCTTCAGGCTTTTGTATAATAAGCATAGCTTCCAGTATATGCAAGCCATATGCTGTGTTTAGCTATGTGGAATTTTTTCCAAGATTTTAATTGATGCAGTTGACCGCCTTTTCCTTCAGAACTCAGTGAAGGTTTACTTGACTTCAGTGCATCATTATGCATGTAATAATTTAGTTGTTCCTGGTCACAAAGTAACCTAACGTGTAGAACCAGACAATTGGATTTGCCGGTTAGTTAGAATTAGCTGTTAAGGATGAAGTTAGGTGAAACATTATATCGAGTTCTCCGTAAACATAAAATAACTAGTTAATACAGCCATGGGATAATTTTGATTTTTGGTACTTAACGAAAACAAGAAAACAGTTTTTTAAAGTTGAATTTGCGATAGCAATATTACGAAACAGTGAACGTTCCATTTCTAAGTACAAGAACCATTTAATATTTGTCGCTGCTTCCAATGAACAAATGTTACTTCTTTTTTTCATTTTTACACCTTAGTAACATATAACTATCTTCTTATTTTACCCGTGTCTAGTTTCGTTGAAGCTGTCACTTAGTATAAGTGAAGTCCGTTACCCTCTGACTATTTTATTGAAATTATTGCTAACAGTGGTTGTATTATCAAATGTAGTTTTGTTTCAACCTTTTCCATACACAAGCCTTACTTAGAATTGCTAATCATCTTTGACGGCCCTGTGATAAACTAAATCTTTATCCATATTACAGAATCCTTTTCAAGCATTTTAAATGATAGATAGTCAGTGGGACCAGTGGAAACATATCCAGCAATTAGTGTTCTGTATCAAAAACAAGAACTAACACAGGATAACACTTTGAGACTACCCAAATTGTACTCTAACAATGACCAGTGGGAATATTTCAATGTAACAAGATAAGTTTATCTGTAATAATGCTTTATTAGGTGATAGCAAGCTTATCAACATTATTACTCTCTACCCTAACATTTTCTTTGGAATGAATAGTATACTGTGATGAATGTTGTGCTTCAAATTTAAATCATATGTTCAAGGTTATCAAGTATTTGACAAACAGCACAATAATATAACTCAAGCAATAAGAAATGAAATAATTTTGACTAATCTTGTTTCAACAGTTTCTTTCGAAGAAGGGCCTTGTAAAAGTTTGAAAGATATTCGTCCTATTTGATCTAAAAGGAGGTAGTAACAACTATGAATCATATGGTTTAGACTGGACATATTTTTAAGTTAGATCAGCTAAAAATTGACCACTAACAATTAAGGAAGCAAGAACATAATGATGTACGGAAGCTGTTTACACTTGTAAATAGTCTAAATTTGCAGTAATGATCAAAAACGTTTCTCTACACCTAACCACTGATCATTTGATGATTGTAACAGACGATGACAGAAGGCCATTAGTATTTCTCACTGTTTCTTCTGACATGTATCACTTTAAAGACTATCCTTATCTATATATATTTTATATTTATTACACAGTCTCTTTTTCTGTGTGCCAACATTCTGTCCAAACCGATTTATCAAGTTTTAGTAATCAGGAATGTAAAGTGAACGATGGTTGAGTAGTAAGAACTTTCCAACTGACTTCTTGTTATTCCACTGAATACCATAGATTAACCTTGCAATATGGTCACCAAGTTGACTGACTGTATGAGCTGATGCATTTTATGTGATACCAAGAACACTTAAATGCTGAAATATTTTAGTCTTAATCAGCAAGATAATTTCGCAGAAAACTACTAAGCTATAAATCCATGTTTTGATTGCAGATTTTTTATAAATAAGTCATGGACATGATATTATGTTTATACTCCTTCTGTCTGTGGTTTTGGTCAATACTTTTTAAAATATTTTGAAGATACACCACACTAAAACCCACCTAAGACATTCAAACTGGGGCAGTTTGGCATGTTTCAACTCAAAGCATCCTACCTAAAAAATTAGTCACTCTTTAAAAGAAAAAAGCTTTTCAAAAACTAATTCGTGATTTTCGAGCGAGGTTGAGGGGAAAGAACACTCATGTGAGCTCAAGTATGGTTCTCATATGTTGCTAGATTTTCTAGTAGTCATATTATCCAAGTTTAAAGCTGTTATTGCAAAATATTTGGTGTTTTTTGACAGCGCGGGAAAAGTTTTCGTGAAAAATTTGACTCTAAGCTCAGCAGACTTCCAAAGTAACCATCTGTGCTGTGGATGCTAATACGTCAAATCCGAAGATGTAGGAAGCAAGCATGATTTATTGTATATATTACGCATATATACAAGATATACGGAAAGCAAACACAATGATTTTTGACTTTGCGTGAGTTATTTTAGCGAATAGACAACTATCCAAGGAAAATATTTCCTTAGGAGTTGCAAAATTCAGTGAAAGTGTTGTGTTTATATTCCTGAAGTAAATTAATATGCAAAACTTGCCCATCAAATATGTATTGAGATTTATAAATGCAAACAGGAAATTAAACGAAACAGGCTACTAAAACGGGATCTTGAAAAATATAAAGCTGTGTTTCTTATTATCAGATTGACTACATTATGCTAATCTTTGAACAGAAGAACAGTTCCATCACAAAATGCCACATATATTCTTTGTAGCAAATGGAAAGGATAAAATTCGGCAAAGTCGCCATATGTACTTCTCAACAACTGTCATAAAATCTGAATATATTGTAACGAGTTCTTAGGTAGTTTATTAAAACACAGCCTGAAAAATGAACGCGAACTGCAAGCAAATCGATTGTCCCTAAAAGGTGGTACATCCAGGCACCATGTAAGTAACGCAGAATTTTTGGCGGGGTTATATTTAGCATACATAAACCATATAACTATGGTGGCAAGTTTTAGCTCCGCTATCTAACTCTATCATTCAATATTTGAGAATTTTAAGGGATCATGGTCTTCGAACCACATAAATATTAGTGTGATAAAAAAACGTCTAAGTGTTTTCAAGGAGATATTGAAATTCTAACTATGGTACGATAAGTTAAACACTTTTTTCATGTGGAAAAATTTTCAAGTCTCACAGACGTTTGCAAATATTTTGTCTAGTGAAAACAGTAGTTCTACCCCTCTTTGACAGAACAAAAAAAGATATAAATTGATTTTGTTATGCTGAAGGCTACAAAAACTTTTGAATTCGACATGTTTACTGTTCTTTTTAAACTGACTGATCTATAGTAGGCTAACTAAGCATGGAACGTGCCATCATGATCAAATTTATTGGAATATCCGAAAACCACCTTTTAATCATTAGCTGGATTTTGTTCCAGAAGTTTATCTCAATGGATTTAAATATCAGTTGCATCATATTCGAAGCAATTTGGCACTTTCTCGTATCACATATAGCCTAGAGTTTTTGTATCTTCATGTGGAAGTAGCTGGTGTTAGAATTTTTTATATAAATGAACAGATAAATAAGCAATTTGTAAAGGGTTGCATGTGTGACTCAAATTCAAACTTCAGCGAATAAACCGTACGCCTTTTAGGAGGGAATATTATTTTTATGGTTTTTTTTAAAGAGTACCTACTAAAGTATAGTTGAAATTTCAAGTTGAGACTCTTAGTGATTATTTTTGTATATCACTATTATTTATATTTATTTTCCCCTTGGGTTCCTAGTGGAACATAAGGCTTCAGTAGCACACCTACATTGCACTCTCCTCTCTCCAGTTTTTTCAACCTGGCACCACGATTGCCCACAACCTTTCATTTCTTTCTCACATGATCTGCTCCATATCACTCTTGGCACCGACGCTCAACTCGTCGTTTCCCATTTGGCTTCCACTCGAGGGACTGGCATGGCATGACCTGGCGCGTGATGTCCGCAAATGGTCTTCTCAGTGCATTTTCAATCAATCTCCAATTAGATAAGTGTACGATGCACGAGGTTTCAATAGTTTTAGTGTTAATGTTTGTTATCGCATTGGTCACCTATTATTTTTAAAACTTTTTGGCTGAATGTATTCTTACAACTTGCTTGGGTGTCTAGATATTTCTGTATTATAGTCACAAGATATCGGAGTGCATTTCTTAAGCTGTCATTATAGCAGTTCGACAGAGTGGGAGAAGTATGAAAATATCACTGCTATTATTACCATTTCAGCTTCTAGTTTCAATTAAACATTGCATACCTTGTTGTATAATTCCTTGTAAGATTTCAGTCTCTGCTAGAATTACTAAGCCATTTGTTTACGTGCTCTTCATCAAGATGTAAATACGATATTAGGGAGCGATAGTGGGTGTTAATGAAATCCATACTGAAATCCAAAATCCATTAATTAAAAGACAGCGCGTAACACATTACACTACTCAGTTGTGAGAGACACTCCATGTTTAGCTGGTACAGTTGGATATCATAACTCATTATTTTCTATTGTTGTTTGCCTTGAAACAAAATGATCAGTTCGTGGTTTTATATGAGCTCCTGAGGGTATGCCCTGATATAGTCAGTGACTTTATTTTCATATTAAGGATGAACAATGGTTCGCTGTGAAACACGTATATGATTTTCTTGTTATTTCCACCGCTGATTATCAAGTATGCTTTCCATGATAGCTAAAATCATAAAAACGAAACACTTGCCAAAGTTGAAACAGTTTTTTCCCAATAATCTGGTATTATCTAGAATTAACCCAGATCTGTAGTTTGCCTTAGCGAAGTTAATTTATAGAACGCATATATGTCTCAAGATCATTTTACACTAATGAGCATAGATGAAACATATCATAACCTGTGCTCGCACTTGTTCCAATGACGACATTTCGGAAAGGAAACTGATGTTAGCAAGCCTTGGGATCTCAGAAAACATCGGTGAAATATGAATTAAATAGGTGACACGCTTTTATTGATACTTGTTCGACCTTAAAACAGTTAGATGGTCAAGTGCATAACTTTCTGGTAACTACTTAGAACGTTGCTTGAGTATAATAACAGGAATATTAAGTTCCATCCACAATGACAAAGAAATGGAAAACGGTCTTACTTTTTACGAAATGATAAAAAGTTAACAAGATGTATGAATAGCATAAGAAGTTCCACTTACCGCTTTGACGCCTGAGTAGTGAGTTTCTCGGAGGGCCTAGAATACAGATAAAAATACACATTTTCAGCAATGAGAACTATATTATGCTGAAAAAACTCCCTGAGTAAAATATTTAAAAGAGGGCTTTTTCTTCGGAAGAAAACTATGAATTAGAACAAGCGTGAATGGACATCCAATTCTTTTAACAAGTAATTGAAAGGTACACATTGTCATAGCAATTTTTTCCAAGAAATAATCATCTTTTACCAAATACGCTTACAACATCAACATCAAAATAGAGGAATTGCTGCCATGATGAAATTATTTCATCTTCTGGGATCTGAAGAATATAGGCTAGCAGCTTTAAACCTTATCTTAACGTTTCCACAGAAATTCGCCCAACAGCCTCAGGTTTGCGATGCTTAATTTCCACGAAAATCCTCCATTTTTCAAACCATTCCCAATAGGTCTCACTTCTAGGAGTCGCGTGTTTAGTGTATCACTCACCACAAATTTTTCAGTGCAATTCAGTGATTCAGAATATAAGGAAGTTAATATTTACTACTCACTTCTTTAACTTTGAAAGTTAACGAATAGTCTAGTCGTTTTCACTGTCATAATACTTTTCGATCCATGACAGATAATGTATTGGAAAAGTATCTTCTGACACTTAATAAACATCAAACATGCTCTTGATTCCCAAGTACTGAGTATGAGTTAAAATCTGTGAATCGTGCTTTTGGTGTAGCTGTTACTCATATATATATATTTTCTTCGGTCGAAAAATAAGTGGAAAGTACTATACTTTATTCGCTGCAACTCAGTTTTGAGCTCATTGACTTTCCAAGTCTCATCACAAATGAAACAATTGAAAAGATCTGCACTTTACTTGTGGGTCTTATCACTTGAACCTAAATTCTGCTATGTGACTTTAAAAGTTGATTAGCACAGCACAAAATCCCAGTTCTTAAATTTTATTGGCCAAACTTGGTTTTGTTACAACCAATACTGTATTTTAATGCCAGTGTGCCATATTTCCTCTTGATATGAATAACAATTCTACCATGTTATACTCTGATGAATTATTCCAGCAGACTTTATTGCTAGCGGTCGTAACCATCTATTCGTAAAGGTATGTTAACATTGCATTCTAAATCCTTTCTCCTTTCATCTTTCCTTCTTATAGCCGTGATGGTAGGAGTACTGAGTCATTTCTATGGCTTATTCTAGGCACTAGGCTAATATGCGAGGTTTAGGCGATTGTCTTTCTACCTTCTTGAAAACACTGCTTTTTGGAGACACCACTTTATTCTAATGAAGTTTCTTGTCGAGCATCAGTGCACTGACAGAAATCAAGGAATTTTCTGTAAGCTGTTTGCTTTTGTGGAAAATATCGCTCTAAATGTAGCGGTATCTCAATGTTCTGGAAATCGTTTAAATTCATATACGTGTAGAGAACCAGAATATTTTTAATTGCCGTGAGAAATAGCAAAAAGACGCTCTTATTCAAAGTAGATAAAGTGGATTCAAACCGGTATTTGCTGAGATAAAAGATTTCTAGCCATTAAGTAGTACGCGAATAAGAAATCAATTTTAAATCCTCACTATTTTCACTTTTTAGTTAACACAAAACTATTAAAGTTATTTTTACTAAATTGAGTGAAAGACAAAATATTGTATCAGTCTAATTAGCACATCAAACTGTATGTTTGCTTTTGAACACATTTGTAATCTCTGTGAAGGTAATACATTGAAAAGCATTCTCAGGTATGTGGTTCCCTTCATCAACATGAAAATAACAAGAATATCAGATTTAGTGGAACTGAATGACGTTACTTAATTGCATAATTTTCAGCTACTTCTCGGCTTTCGGATAGTATTTTTGAGTATAGAATAACTGTTAATATGCATCTCGGTTAGTGAGTTCACTTACTATCCAAAAGTGGAGAATAAGATAATTTATAAGCATTACTGGTGTTTGTGATGTTGCAGTGCAAGCTTTGTTTACAGTGACTGACATAATTGGTCTCTATTCCGTTCTAATAGCGTCTGAAATTAGTAGGTTTGAGCGTGACTGCAATTAGACTATTTATTTATTGCTAAATGACGACAAACTTGGATACCGGCAGTGTTTACTTTGCAAAAATTGAGTAGAAATTAGTCGAGATAATAGGCTATGCACTGAATCCAGCTCCTAATTATACTACATCTATTGGTTATGTAGGGTGGTCACAAACAAGTTATTCATGTAAAAATTCCACTATACTCTATTACTTTTGTTGTTCTTGATTTATTCACATTTTTATAATTTTAACAGTTCTGTAAACCATATATGTAGAAGTATCGACAATTGATTGAATATTATATGCCTTCATTCTTAAGGGACTGATTACCTAAGCTTCATTATAGTAAAGTACTTTTATGTTCTATTAATCCCAATCTAAGGCAAATGACGAAGCATATCTGAACGTAATCGCCAGTGCTAACGAGACAAGCCTACAGAATTTGCAACATTCCGTAACAAACTACAGTGGACTTGAGATTTACAGTATGTCATTCAGCTAATGCAAAAAATAAACATCATGATAGGTTAACTCCTGGGACTTTTTCAAACTGTAGAAGTCAAAGCAATTCATATTTTAAAGCCTGAACTCCGCATTATAAAGAAGCATGTTGAGTCACTTCATTTGTCATCGACATGATCCATATGAGAATTTCACTTCCAAATTCTTTTCTGTCATCCATTTATTACTATGTTGCTCTTTTTTGCACATAACATTCCTTCACGTTTAAAATTTTGATTTCTGACTAAACTCACCAATCGGTTGAATTGCAATACATCATTCAAACTGATGACAGATAAGTTTGCACCTGGTTACTGTTTTGGACGTCACGTAATTCTCTTCTTGATCTCTTGATTTATAATCAAAACTGAATTTCGTCCAAAAGTATTTTCTGAAACTTCTATTTTTCCGTTGCAATGTAAATATAATATTTATATGTAATTTTATAGTTTGAGAATAGCGTTGCTAAAAAAGGGCAACTCTTTACTGAACGTTTTTTCCTTATAAGTGTGAATTTTCAAACTAGTAGAATAATTACTATTTATTGATATATTTGTAATTCTCCGTTGTTTTATTGGATCTAATTGTTCAACCTCTATTGGCACATGGGCTCCTTTGCTGTTGCCTCCATCCAACTAGGTACGAACTCTGTTTGCTCACATAGTGGCTTACTTTCCCTACTGAAAATATTGATGCTACTGCTACATCGATGTGAAACAATATTCCTACGCAAAAGTATGTTGGAAAGCAACTGATAGACTACAAAAAACAAGTTCATTGCAATATTATCAAATATACTAAACACTGGACATTCACGATGCAATCCCTACGTAGAAATGTCGCACAATTATCACATTATTAGACTTAAGATTTTAGACTTCATGGATTATTTTTGTAATGCACATCACTACTTCCACTGATGACGTTAAGTATACGTTTCACTAAAACATGTTACCAGTCATAACTACTTTTAATCAGAAAGTTTTGTTCCTATTTGAAAAGTTCAAGTTATCTGGTCTTACAGTTATTATTTTATCCCGTGTATTCAATTTTTCTTTTTCCTATCTGTTTTGAAACTTTTTCATTGCTTAGAATTTAAAAACCTTACTTTGATTTCATGTTTAGCTATAACTTAGGTTAGAAGTTTTTCAGCAATACAGTAGATCTCATTTCCAAGACTAATCTGAAAAGAAACGAACTATAAACAAAGCCAGACCAATTGTTGTTCGCTACATCAAAGTATATATTAGTTTATCTAAAAAGGTTTGTTTAAGTTCTCGATGAATATTTATTATCGATACCTATACTGGATTCCTAGCCCCTTAATGGAAAACCATGCTCTAAATGGAAATAGAACATTATGAAATAAGTTTCCAACATAGGCCAGATAGCTGTATTTATGAAGCACACAAGTTTGAAGAAGCTAGTCGAAATGATTACGTAAAATAATCTGTTAGTTATCCTCTGACTGTACGCACTTGAAGGACCAAGCATATACTAAATATTTTGAACTGCATCACGTTAACCTCAAATCACTTTTATGTTTTCCTAAATAAATTCATAAACTTACCGTCGACATCGAATCGTACTGACGAAGGGACCTGTGTATCACTCAACCGACGTGCTAACTTATTTGCAAGTGTTGTTATAACTGATGCCATAATATAGTTGAATAGTTATTTCCAAATTAATTTGTAAATGTCTTCTATTTGCAGTTCGGTTATTTTATGTGGTTTTCATTCCCATGAATTCGCTCTAACAAAGTACTGACACCCATGATTTTGGCAGAATCAGATACCACTTTTAACAAACAGTAAACATTTGACTATATACTATAAGGTTTGAAATAATATATAGTTATAACACAACAAGTTTGTGAGTACTTTATCCTCTTGTGATTGGTTGATGATTGCATCGACCTCAAAATAACCAATCGAAACAAATACAAACACTTGTAAATAGGAAGAGTGGATTGCCTTATTTGAGTTTGCTTGAGCTGCAAAACCTTAGGCTATTGCTCAGGCTACAGACCTTGGGAAAAACGTAAAATTCCAGCAAGACAAATTTATTGGCTATTCGTTTGTCCAAGAAGTGTTCAACTTCTATCCAAATCAATTATAGCGAATGGAATTATCACAGATAAAATGTGAAGGAATCGTGAGTAGCTAAGTGGCAATCAGACATGGAAGTTTTCTGTGGGGAACTTCATAGTTTTGCCGCATGCTATATATTCGACTTTATTCTAGGATAAAAACGCCTCGTGATACCTTTGTGAGGTTTCTTAGTTCCTTCATGAACACAAAACGTGTTTATTTCCCTTGTTTTGTTGAGAAAATGCAGCTTACAAAGAGATTGTCACTTTCTTCGACATCTTGAAGTCCTTTATCTTTTCGCATAAATTAAAGAAGAGATCAGTAGGTCGATTTACTCGCACATACAGGGTTTGATGGCGTTAAGAATAACTTGGAAGAGCACTGACAAAAAGATTTTGTTGTCACATGTTTGTTGTAACTGCTTAATTCGACTTAAGTTTTGAGTTCTGCATGTGACATTGTAATTATAATTTCACTAATGTTTCTATAGGATGCATAATCTCAAAGATATTAAGTGGTAGCTTCATAAAATAAAACTAAGAAAATTTTCTAGCCCGGCAGGTGTTTTAAAATAGGGCTGGAGAATTCCGGAGAAAGCAGCTATTATAGACGCATTTTTTCAGTTGTGGTTACTGAGATGAAAGATACCTGTGCATATACGTTTCATCTTATTGCTGTTATTATTACCATTTATATTTATGACACTGTTGGACTGATCAAAGTATGTTACAGACTATCTTCTTTCCACAGCAGTAAGCCACCGTACTTTGTAAAGTTATTACTCATATAACTGGCAAAGTTCTACTGGCAGAAAGCATCTACGTGTTATTATATGTTATGGGATAAAAGCAGACTTCTCTCAACTTGACTAGAAGTATCACGGAAGGTAAATTTGTGATCGTCAATGATCGGGAGTTTGAATGGTAAAATTCTACAGTGAAAAAAAAGTTTATTAGCCGAAATAATTCTTTAAACAGTGTTGTCGAAATACAAATATCACACTGAATGATGAATTGAACCTTTTCTTCCTAAATAAGCTCTAGGTAGAATAAACGGGGCCGCATTTGTCAATATAAGGTTTCGATTCTTATGAAACGCTACAATAACAACACCAATAACAGAAAAATATCACCAAAGTTTCTTAATAACCAAATTTAACAAATTTCAATTGATCAGTTAAATTTTAGCTGATACGTAAGAGAGTTTACATGACATGTTACATTTTTAATACTTTCATTGAACAAAATGGGAAAAGAAAAAGTGCTACTTAACTCTAATTCCTTTCTTTTTTTAAGAAATTCTTAACAGCCTTTTTCCAGCTGTAACAATTTGTAACAGAAGTTCGGGCTTTTTAGGTAACTGATAAAAATAAACATGATGCGAAATGGAGAGAATATTTATATTTAGCATCACAGAACTAGTAGATGAACAGGTGGACAAAAATAACGTTTATCTGCTTATCAGAGAGTTCGTTAACAACCTAGAAATGAAAATGTGAGCAACAGTGTCAATACAAACAAACTCTCTTTGTTTACTTAGAAAATTCTCTGATTCATTGTAGCACACATAAGCGATCCCAACCAGCTGAGAAAGTGATTTACACCAAATTATGATTTTTAAGGTTCGTCACTTAAGAATATAATGATAAATGGAATATAAAGTAGTTGATCCAGTGTGAAAGATACTTGTCAATACACTCAGATGTACTTATTGTATCAAGAAAACATTTGTTAGGACAGTGTAGATTCCCCAGGTTAGTAGTTCATATTAATTCTACTGGAGCGCATATTTGCCTTTACTGTAACGCTTTCTAAACCTTACTCATTCATATTCCAGTTTCCACTTCCTGATTTTCTTATCTTCAGATTGCATAATAATAACTTTGGTCTATCGTCTTTCATTACTAATTGTAGTTGGATTCTTTGTGCCTACTAGACCATTGCCTCATGTTCTTTTCTTCTACGCTATTATTTTGCGTTCTCGTGTTATCGGAGTAGACTAGCATCATCAAACTAATGCGCACTTGTCTAATTGCATTCCTGTAACAACAAACAGCGAATGGATGAAAGCCTGTCAACAAGTGGTCGTAAATATAGGGACATGTTAACAGTCAAATCTCTCTAAAAAAAAAGTACGCTTAGAATATTAGTACACTTATTCGTGACTTATCATTAAATGAGAGTAACAGTTAGATATTACAGTTGATGAGAAATGCAAACAAGAAAACACTTATAAATTAACCAGTTAATCTTCACCGAAATTTCTGGTATGAATGACTGAATTTCCTTAGAAGAAAGAGATTTCTAGTTTTAATAAAACAGTTATTCTGTATAGTTAGTAAGGTTCGTGTAAATTGTTATTCAGCTACATGTTTTTCGTTTGGCCTGTATATGTTGAACATGATTATTTTTATCATCTAGTTTGGACTGTTTACACACTCTAGGCCCTGGGAAGATTACTGCACAAAACCCCATGACATCAGTTACTTTTTCGGAAAAAATTGTTATCGTTCCATTTGTAGCATCTTAAGTCTCTTTTACAATATCTTATCACCTTTTCTTAAATTCAGATTATCCATATCTCTCAACTTTTGCTGAATTCTTGTGGTTCTAATGACATTCCCTCTCTTTCAATTTATTCCCTTGTGAAGAATAATCATCCAGACATATTATGTTTAAGGATTTTCCCCTTGCAGATGGTTGATAAGAATACACAGGGTAAGGAGATATATTTTTCAACTTCCTTTACTGTATTCACATAAGAATGCATTTGCACAACTAAAAAGACATTAATCTTTAGATAGAAAAATCTAATATTACTCAAGCGAATGCACTTACATAAGTGCTTTAATTTCACGTATATAAAAATTATTAGTTTCATTTTTCAGTTATTATGCCATCTGAAAAAATGTTGACAGAATCTTACCCTTTATGTGTAGTGCATAGTGCGTAAAGTTGTTTCTTCTGCCTACACTATGGCAGAAATACGAAAAGCGAAGTACGCACTTATATTATTACATTGTCTGATGCAATTTGCTATTCATTTAGTTGCTGATAAATATGAGGATATGTCGAAGGATCAATAAACAGGAAACAAACCTAAATGCAGACAGCCTGTTTGCATGCATCGTGTGATTGAAACTAATTAAAAAAGTGTTGCAAAAGGACAAGCGTTATGCAAGTGGTATACTGTTCAAGCGCTAATTGAATGGAGGTAATCGGCAGAAAGCCCCTGAACTAGTTCCCATGCCTGTTGGCACTTGTCTCGAGGGGGCATCTGAAACATAAGGCTCAGTGATCTCTCGTCTGAGATTTTAAGCTGCATCATCAACTGTTGCAGTCAGAGATGTTACCATTGAGCTATCTAGGTCATGACTGAACTCCTGTAGGATTGAAGTTAACACTAGTTAGTTATTAAAGTGCAATCTATTTATGCTCTCTAGCCATGAATGCTGACCAAATGACGAGCCAAAAAGCATTAAACTTAGATATAAGTTTTCTTTCGAACTGCCTTTATTTGAATAATATCTATAAAGGTACAATATGATGGCGATTGCCGTAGCATAGTGGCCACATCACGAAATGATCAGCAGAAATTGGTGAGCCTTAAGAACTAGACACCGTGAACTTGGTTACCTTCCGGTGGAATACGCTTATCAACTAAGAGCCTCTTCAGTGCTCTAGATGTACCATCCCGTTGAAAATGTGAATTCTCACCATACAATGACCATGTCAGTGATTTGAAGTTATTGCTTATTAGAAAGTGAAGTTTTTGCTTATCAGTTTAGTAACTTAACTTTAAGATTATAGACCATATATTCGAATCCTGCTCCTCAGACCACCTAGAAAACGTGGTGGTATCCCAAATCCTAACATATAGAATGTGACTCATATCCTAGCACACACATGTAAGCTCATTTCATAGTTATGCACTTATAAGACTTCTCTGTATTTTTATGACTCTGAAATCAATATCAAATTGAGAAGCTAGTTGGTGAACCTCTGTAGCCTCTACGATTTAGCAGCTAAAGAGGCTACATTTAAATGCCACAAAAATGTATCGTTTCTGGATATACAAGTAGAAAGAAAAGTGAAACATTTTCTTCAAGGCTCGAATAATATTTGTGAATGAATAACTTTAGGATGAGATTACATTAGAGTAAACATACGAGTAAATTAAGGTGTGGATTATTTCTGACAAACAGACTGAAAATGTGTTGATGTTCAACATCGCTTTAACTTTTCCTTTCAGGAAACGAAAAGAATGACAGATGTGCTAGCGAATAGCCAAATTCTTTTTAGGAATACAAGCTTACGATCTTCGGAGATGAATAGTAACATAATTATTGTGGGAGAAAATGCGTATAAACAATTCTTTTATCAGGATTACTTTGAGTGATTGATAATGAAGTACATTATGTGATATTAAGATGATACTTATGGATTTTAATGAAGCAGTTTATGAAGAATTTAAGTGTTGGCACATACAGCTTGATAGTGGTAAGATGCAGCAACTCATCTGGTTTTTGCATAACATAATTCAACCAAAATTAATGTGTTCTTTCTCATTTAACCTTTGAAACACACTTTCTACTTAGTTTCACTGATATCTAAATCGGTTGTTACCTAAAATGAGGACAGCATTCCTATCGATAAGTGATACGGATCTACGCAAATTATCCATTCATCTATTGTCTCAGTTTTGCAACTATGATGTGGTAACATTGATGTTCTTTCCGCGATTCCCTTGGTTACTTTTGGCTTATCCTCTCTGTAAAGGATATTTATGTTGAGACTGCAGTCACAAAATGTAGACACTAAAATGTCGGTGTATTATTACAATTTGTAGATTTCTTTCCTTTCCACTGACATTTATGTGATCATTTTACGGATATATCACATTTATAGTTGAAAATATCCTTCTTCAACATTTTAACATTATTATTATTTGTCCTTTGGATTCCTAATGGCTTCAGTAGCACGTCTCCAGTTCACGCTGTTCTCTGAAGTCTCCTCAGCCTCGCTCTACAACTGTCAACAAGCTCTCATTTCTTCCTCACACGATCTCTTCCATGTTAACCTCGCCTTGGACGCCCAACTCGCCGTTTTTCATTTGGATTCCACTCGAGTGACTGGCGCGTGATGTTACCGAATGGTCTTCTCAGTGCATGCCCATTCCATCTCCACTTTCTTCTGCATAGTTGTTAGGCGATAGGTACTTGGTTGTTTCTTTGCCAGAGTTCCTTGTTGCTTATCCTTTCTGGCCATCTGCTCTTCAGTATCGAGATAGCTTAGGTGACAGCTGTTGATGAATGTCTGTAGTTTGTTGGAAATGCTAATCGTGACGTGTCAAGTTTCTAAACCATACAGGAGCATTGACTGGACGTTGGTGTTGAAAATCTGGATCTTATTCACGCTTTATATTGAGTGTAGTGAAGTAGATCTACACACTGCTTTCAGATTAGTGAAGGCCGTCTTGGTTTTGCGATCCTGGTTTTGATATCCTTGTCTGTGCGGCCGCTTGTAGTTGAAACGATGCTACTTTGCCTGGGTAGGTGAAAGGGACTACTTCCTTTAAGTTTTTTCCGTTCATGCTGATTGGAGCTTGTTGTTGTTGGTTGGGCATCATGATCACAACTGTCTTCTCTACATTGAGCTGAAGGAGGTCCGTCTTCTCTGCCTCTCCTCTTCTCTCAGCTTGTTAGCTTTCGCCTGTAGATCTTCAAGTTTGTGTGACATTTGACACAAGTCATCGGCTAAATCCAAATCTTCTAGGATCCTTTCCTTAGTCCAGCGTATCCTTTTCTTCTCGTTCCTCACTGTTTGTTGCATGATCCAGTCCACCACAATCAGGAATATCATGGGAGATAGTAGACAGCCTTATTTTACTCCTATCTTCACTCCGCTGCATAGGCATCACTGAGCTTCCCATTGTGAATTACTTGGCATGTGGCCTCTTCATATAGTTGGTGAATAGAGTTGATAAAAGTTTGTGATATTCCGTAGTACTGAAGCAGCTTCCAAATTACCTCTCGGTGGACGCTGTTAAAAGCCTTCTCAAAGTCGATGAAGTTGGGCTAGAGAATTGACTACAATTCTGTACTCTGTTCTATGATGATGTTTAGTGTAGCATTGCAATTTGGTCCGCACATTATTTGTACTTCCTGAATCCAACCAGCCTGTTCCGGTCATAGTTTTGAATCCAGAGCATCCTTTAGTCTCTCCAGGATTATGCGGCTTAATATTTTGCTTGAGGTGGACAGGAGCATGATTCCTCGCCAGTTCTTGCAAACGCTTAGATCTCCCTTCTTTGACAGTTGGACAAAGTAGCCTTTCTTACAATCGCCAGGTACCTTTCCATCCTTCCCTCCCTTCAATCCTTCTATAGTAGTGGTATGAGCATGTCCACTGTCATCTTTGCGTCTGTTTTTAGGGTTTCTGGTGGAATTCCATCTGGTCCTGCTGCTTTCCCGTATTTCAGTAGCCTTGTGGCATTCAGGACTTCGATTTTCGTCGGAGGGTTTGTGTTCCCTGTTAGTTCTGTGGCTGCAGGTGGTATTTCTGGACGAAGTGAAGATGGTGGTTGATTCAAAAGCTTTTTGAAGTGGCCAGCCCATCGTTTTATTTGCTAATCTTCTTTGGTAATTAGATTTCCTTCATCATCTTTTATTTGTTTCATCTGCGTTGATCTCTTCGCTTCCAGATCGCAGCCTGGTCATTTGATACAATGTCGTCAGGCCTCTGTCTCTACTACCTGCAGCCAACTCTGCTTCACTTGCCAGTGGAAGTGTCTTTTGTGTTTGCGCGCACTCTTCTGCACTTCTTTGCTCAGTGTTTCATAGATCGTACGCAGTTCTTCTTTTCGTTGGTCATCTCTGCACTGCACTCGTTCATCTTCTGCTTCACCATCCTCCTCTCCTTTATTAACTTCCACGTGTCCGGCGAGATTCCTTCCTTATCTTATTTCTTCTTCTCTTCCTAATACGGTTATGCAGGCTTCACTGCAATCACCAAATCGTTGAATGCACAGAATTCTGCAAACATTTCTCCATTCTCCTTCATCACCTCACCTAGCGCTTCTCCACCCATGGTTAGTTCTATTCCTGGGTTGTCCGCTCCCAGTTTGGCATTCATGTCGCCCATTAGAACTTCGATGTTGCCAACTGGAGTGGGGTATTGTCCAGTGTTGATTGCAGTTGTCTGTAGAATTTCTCCTCCTTCTCTTCATCTGAATTATTTGTAAGTGCGTGGCGTAGCATTGAATGATTGTGCCTTTCCTTCTTTTTGAGTTAAATCTTGCTGTCATGATCAAGGAGGAGATTGGTTCACACTGCATGAGAGCCTACGATGCCCTTGGTGACGTCATGATAGCCACTCCCTCCGTCTGCTCATAGTTGTCGTCTGGATGACCGGAGTAGATTATTGACTCTCCAGTTGACAGTTTGGAGAGTCCACTCTCATTCCATCTGCTTTCGCAAGTTCCAAGCACTCCAGTACTATACCTTCTCATCTCTTTTGGAATGTGGGATGCCTCGCTAGGTTCAAACATAGTGTGTGGAGATTCCATGTCGGCATGTTTACTTTCGCTTTAATCGAGAGAGAGAAGACACATTGGCTGACTGGCTTCTCAAAGGCTTTCACCAATTGGCGTCATTTCGTCTCTCCGATTCCAGCGAGGAATAAGCTTGTTTTTATGTTTTATATTTTGTCTATGCTTTGAAGTTTCTGTGGTGGTTGGATTGGTTTTCGGAGTGTGGCTGCTAGCCGTATGCCCAACCTTTGCTGTTTATCCGGGCTTAGGACCAGCTTGTAATTAGTGAATTATTTAACCAAGCGAGGTTACATTTTAACGTACCACAATGTTATTCACTCAGTAATTCTGCTAATGGGTAGATCAATAATTCGCTGTCAGGAAATGATAATGACAGTGTAGAGTTACTGCTAATAATATCATTCGAATTTTTCCTTGTATTGTAAACATCCTAAAGCGTTTAAGAACAGGAGGCAGAAGAGACAAGTTTTCAGTATATTGGGTCTTCAAAAGTGATAGTAGTCCTAATATGCGCCGCAATTAATTGAAAAAATTTACAGACCATTCTAAGAATGATATACTATGGTGAAAAATAACCGAAATGTAAATAAAAGTCGTGAATCACGAAGTATCTATGAGTGGCTATGATAACTACATGAGTGTTGATAATGTTATTCATTGATTGATGACCTTTCAAATTTTAGGGAGATTTCCAAACACTGAGTAGAGGTTTTATTTTTTGCCACATGCTGAAGGTTGACATGTTTCATGAATAATTGTCACAGACCTCAGACCACACTAGGGATTTCTGTTACCAACATATTAAGTTAAAAGTTTGTGGCTACTTTATGATTTTCTCTGAAGTCTCGCAAGCTGATAGGACTGATCTTCATGTTTTTTTAATCTGAGAATCTCATAAAGGTGATCACTGTTCACAATAGCTAGGAAACTATTTAAGAAATAAGGTGATATTACGGTAGAATTGCGAAATTCGAAGCTTTGTTTCGTGAGACTGACATTTTGCATAACAATGATTTACTTCAAAAGAGTTTAGATGTTACATCAATTTGTTTTTTTTTGACGATAAATTGTTAGGAGTAATTTGGCAAGTGCTTTACGAATAAAAATTGGTTTTCCCAAGTGAAATAAGGGAAGGAGTATTCTGAGCACGGATAAGTTGTGCAGATGGCCAGTGTAATGAAGGATGAAGTATGAGATACCTCTTAGCAAACAGATTTGAGTTGTTCATTCGAATCCCCATAATTTTTATCGTCTGTAAAATGAGAACTCGTGTGGCATAGGTAAAATTGGGTTAGAGGTTGAAAATAATTTTTAAGATGTTTTTACTATCAAGTCAAGGGGGAGTATGAACAATAGGCTAGAGTATACGTCCCGATATTTTTCTTGTCCATTCTCAAGCTAACCATGATGTATTATGTTAACCTTTAGCAATAATACCAGTGAGGACCGTTGTCTTAACTCCTCAACAATATCTTTCAACCAAAGAAACAGTGTTTGTCAATTTTCTATTCAACAATGTCACCCTTATCAAACTTTGGATTTGAACTGATTACTTTTGGTATTGAAATTTAATTTGATAAACAATGTTTCATTTTAATTTACGGCAGAAAACATTTCATACATAACACTTGGTTATCAGGAGTTTTACTTATTTTCAGGTTCACAGTCCAAAACTCGTTATTTTTTTTAATAAACAGTACCTACTTATGAGATCTGTTGTGGAAAGTGGTTAGGAAGAGTACATCTAAAGTGCTCTCCAGTTTAACTGAGCCTTTAGGACAAAACTTGGTGCAGCTTGCATGAACTGATATAAAACGTTTCTTACACAACATTACTGTATTTAATGACACTTAAAGACTTTATTTTGTAGTCGAACCAAATAACGTTGATGGATAAAAATATATCAATTTGTTCAGTATTCAGTGGAGCAGACTGTTCTTCACAGTGAATAATTTGAGCCATGACTTGATAGCCGCTATATAACCGGTTTATATCAGTTAGAATTGGTTAGAAGGGTGATCTAAGGCAAATTCAATGCCCTGTGATGACGATATATGTCCAAAGAAGTCTTTTGTCACGGTAGCAGTTAAACTACCATTCTCTAAAATGCAACACAAACCTGATTTTCGCTTTCATCCATTATTTGCATGGTTGTTAGATTATTCATAGACAGATTGTATCGTTCTCTGACTCAAATATACATCTTTTAAATAGCCCGAAATTCGATTAATAAAATATTAACCTTCAAAAATCAGAGTGATAAAAGACTTTACGATATATTATCCCACTAGTTACTCACAAATTATGAAATAACTAGGATTCATTGTGAAGTAGTATGAGTAAATATGGCTATTTAAAGCCGTTTGAATTTTATTTTTTCAGATACAAAGACATCTTAAGATTTCAAGGCTTTTACAAAACCTTTTTTATAATATGATGGTGTAAGAATATTCTGTGTCATATAGGCACATACATGACTACCAAAATAAACACATAATAGGTTTGTTTATTTTATTACAATAAAACAACCTATCTACCATCTTGATAATTATTTTGAAATCTATATTCTTCATTTGTATTAGCTTCTTTTCACAGTTTAAATGACTGCAGATTGTAGATGAAGTGCTCTCAGTGGTTATAATAGAAATTCAGTCTTTATTCTCATATTTCTGTATGACCTAGAATCTTAATTTGTTTTCCACAGGCAGAGAAAAATAACCCAGAAGTAAACATTAGCTTCATTATCGATGTATGATATTAGTCATTAATCATCTTTTTGCTGGGTGACAATTAGGAACATTCATTAGGATTATTGAGTAAGTGTAATACAGAATGTCGAAGTGAATGATTGAGAAGCTATAAAGTCTAAGTTGTATCATAGGACTAGTTGTAAGACAGGACTAAGTGTAACGATTAAGGTCACTAATACCAAGCTTATGATAGAAATATGAGGCTTGAATAATATAAACAAGTATACGCTCAAGAAATAAGATATATCGACCGCCTAAGGACCACGATACTACTTGGTTGAGGAAACTATGAAAAAAATGTAGGATTTAAAACACACGCACACACACACACACCATTTTGTTTATCTAATGCAGTTATTGACTGTTTGAATGATGAAGTCATAATCCTTTTGACTGTAGAGAAAAGTAACGCTGAAAGAATTTTAAAATCGTTTTCTTTACCAACAGAAATCAATCTACGGCAGATTACTACCTGTCATGCTGTTGCTACAGTAAGTGCATATGATTATTTTTAAGCTATCTCTAATGTACTTGGAGGTTTTTAATAGGTTGTGCAAATTTATGAAAAGGTAATTATAATAAAGTGGTCCCCGACTATTATTTTTTAAGTTATATTGGAAAGTATATACTATGGCATACTTAGATAACTTTGCGTCATATTGGTCTTAGGCATTATCGTAAAGGTGAACGTTTGGATTACACTCATAGAGCTAGTGATATTATTCAAAGCCTAGTTATGAATATAGATTAGACAGACTTGCCTATCATCCTTGGATATTTCAGCAAGTCAACTTATTACTGAATTCTTTTAGTAATGAATTTTCTGATTAGGCGTGGCATTTATTTTCCGCGGAGAATTGATTATTTCATTTATCATTTTCTACTGTATTTCTCTGTCCAGTTCAATTTCGTCGCTGTAAAAGAAAAATTTAGCCAATTTTAAAACTGCCTACATAAATTAAAAGATGAACGGAATCTATGGTAAACAAACTATAGCCTCGTAACAACAGCAGGAACAAGTTTACATTCGATAGGTAAGTTAAAATCTTATTTATAAGTGACAGATTTTTGGGTTGAAGATCAAATGAAGTTCACTTTAATGTGCTCCACATACTAAATATTTCTCTTCAAGACTAAAATGAATCAGTATGATCAGTGGTTGAGTAAAATGTTCTTATAACTAGTTGAATTCTAGAATTAGAAAAAAAAACCTCGGTTATACTACTTAATAATGTGAGTATTTAGAAGCTATGTACTCTGATATCCAGATTTCGCTAGGTAAATCAAAGTTTATCAACGGTCGAAAACCGGATTTATTCGTTTGAATTGAGCAAATCGGCGGTGTATTATGAAAAATTCATCTCACAGAGTGGGACTGTTTGTGTCACTTGAATATAGCTGTCTGGCTAAAACGCACTAGCATGCCATAACTCGGACAAACAGTTTGCAAATCACTTTTATCTACTGCGTAAATTCTGCAGATCAGCCTGATTGCTTTATAACTGCTTACCCAGTTCACCTGTTTAGTTCGTATGTTCACGACACTTTCATACTGTGTATCACACTTTGCTAAGTTAGCTGGACGGTTTCGAATGAAAGCCCTGTTGAAATCACGTTTGGACCTGTAGAAAACTGCTCACTTGTGACAAATATTTCAACAAAGTTTGTAGTTTATGATTAAATTGCAAACTGATCACCCAATCTTTAGTTATTACTTAGCAATCTGCGTTTGCAACGCATGCTTCTTTGAAGCACTTTAACTTTATCCTTCATCCTTCTATGAATAAACTATTCTGGCAACCTAGAATGCATTTAGTCTAATCAATAAGAGCACATGCGTACCAGTATTCAGTATGTGTTCTTTAGTAGGTTGTTTTTGTAGAGATGGTGATTTTTCGAAACCTAACCAATCTTCACGACGTAGTAAGCATCTCCTCCTTCAGGGTTAGTAAAGTAGGATTCTTCGGAGGTATCACACTTTCCTCGGAAATGATACTCCTTGCTTCAAGGATACTCGCTATTCAGGATCAACTTCTGGGAAAATTATTCCAAAACTGTGTGTACAAAGTTTTCAGATCGTTGATAAAGAAATCGATTTTTCAATGTGAGGCGGTCAGAAGGATATCCCAGTTGTAAGAGAACAATTAAGCATTATTTGCCTTTGATTGTTAAAATGCTGAGCATTTATATGGTAAATCATGCATCATGATAGTTTCTCGTTTTCTAATTTTAGCAATCCATAGTAGTTAACACAGTGAACTCGGTCGTTTAACGTTGATCTGTTAGTAAACTAAATCACTGCTTTGTTATTGCAATTCAAGTCTACGTCATGGATACAAGTACGGTAAAGATGAAATTTACTACTCAATTTTATCAACAAAATACTCTCATGCTTCTTACAAGTGTTGATCAGAGGTTTAATGGATGAATACATTGGAATCTCGCGTATTGGTGTTATGTGCTTGGCTACTAAGATGTTGTGAAAACCTTTATCACAATGGTTATCAATGGTGACTTATGACTAAAATTACCCATTGTTATTGAATTAATTTAATTGAGTCAGTGCGTCACCACTACTTCATATTTCCACTTTACATCAAATTTCTGTACACTGAATTAAGTCGATTAGATGGAGTAGAAATCTTGTTAAACTTGATTTATTTATTCTCTTCAGTACCTGCTTATTCAGTTTAATTATTAACTTGGGAATTAGTGGAAGGCAATCTAAAAGCTTCTGAGTATGGATATATTTCTCTGAGTTCGTTTAAATTTTCATGATTTATTACCCACCTACCCATTGTTGATTCCATATTTTTCAAAAGACAAAAAAATTTCTTCTGATAACTGGAACCCACAACTTACTGATGACATTTTAGAGATAAATATTCGCTACTATATGATTTGTCACCTTCAAAGATTGAATATAATGAAACAATATCAAATTTTTATACTAGATTTTCAAGTAATGAATATTATCTCTGAAAATTAACTTATTTATACTTGAACGAAATAGAACTGATTTGAGGCAAGATCGTTTCCAACAGCTCATAACGGGAATGTCAACAAAATTGAAAGATATTAAAGTTTACAGCGGAAACAAGAAGAACTTGAAAGGATTACAGAAACACATGTATAGGTATTGAGTTCATTGTCACTGTAACCACTGTTAATGGAGGATTATTTTGCATGAAATCTACACCAGTGTATTTCAAGCAGTGACTGGTGGATATCAGCCGAACCGCAACTTCATTGTTGCATTCTAGTCAAGATTTGTCACATTATGCTTTCATGCATGCATGGACCAAAACACCTCGTCTAAAATGCTATCACGTTATGAACTAGTCTATAAGTCATGCATAGTTCAACTAATTCTTTATATTTATCCTAGGTTTGCAAATATATACATCACACAAGTTTACCTTAAAAGACAACCGTTAAGGCGTAACATACAGACCATCAGCAGCTGCCTACGCTTGCTCGATACTGAAGATTAGATGGTAAGAAAGGATAAGTAACAAGAAACTCTGGCTGACTGGCAACGAACCAACCAAGAACTTATCACCCAACAAATATGCAGAAGAAAGTGGAGATGGACTGAGCATACACTGAGAAGGCCGATTGAGGACATCACGTGCTAGTCTCTTGAATGCAATCTAAGTGGGAAACGACGATTTGGGCATCTAAAGAGTGAGTGACATGGAGGAGATGGTATGGGGAAGAAATGAAATGTTGTGGGCAGTCGTGGAGCGAGGTTGAAAAGACTTCAGAGAAGAGAGTGCAATGGAGGCGTGCTACTAAAGCCCTATGTTCCACTGAGAACCCAAGGGAAGAATAAATAATAATAACAATAAGGAGTAACAGGAATATCTTCTTTAAATGGACAAAAATTTGATAGAAGAAAATTTAAATGGGTCCATAATTTTCACTGGAACTCGTCTGCTGGATTCTGCTTTTAATTGTGTTGATTGATACATCTATGAAGCAATACAAGTGGCATATCTAACTCAAGAATTTTTGACAGGGAAAATGATAATAAACCGTTATCTGACTTCTTATTTGCAGTTTGTCTACCTCATTAACAATGACATAATTTATATTCAACCTTTCAATTTCAACATCCATTCCTGTCGTTTTGCATTTACATTTGACCTGTAAAAACTGTTCATTTCTGTGCCGTTACATCTCAAATGATTTATTGGTTTATGTTCCATATGCATATCTGTTTTCCTATATTGCCTCGAGGTATCTGTAATCAAGTGTGTAGAGAATCCAGCTGACAAGTTCTACTGGAATAATTGGATTTATTAGATGCATCTGTTTTTACAAAGTTTCTGTTTTTAGTTTATATCGAATATATATATATATATATATATATATATATAAACAACCGTGACTTAAATATTTAAATGTGTCCAACAAATGAACTATCATTATTGTCTGTCATATTCTAGTTTTATTTGAGGATTAAATCATTTAGGTCTGTCATTTCAGTCAAATGAAGAAAAATTAATTTCACTTTCCATTGCACAGACAAAGAGAATATGAATTCACCTTTCAAATCCTCTTTCAAGGTGATCGATAGCAAATGAATTACTAAAGTTGAATTCTACATTTACGATAGTGTTTCTCTTCGGCGAAGAACAAAAGCTTTTCTGAATACCCTACTGCCTTTTCTTGAGAATCCTTATTAAAAAAAACACAACTATTTCAAATTATGCTAGTGGTACCACAAGCTAAAGATTTCAGTGGATGAAGTTTATGTTTTTTAGTATTTACGAAATTAATCTTTCAGATAAAATTTCTTAATGCAACTGAATGGACAAAAAACAACAATAATTACTTTGTTCCAAATAATAATTTTTAATACAGTGTGGAGTTCTAAGTGTGACATTTCAACAGATTTGCTTCTCGTACATTATATTCAAAATAAATAGCTATTACATTTGTATAAGGTTGTTGGTAAGGGTAAGCTTAACAATAATATTCAACTACCAGTTGTTTTTAGGTTGACGTCTAGTTTGTGGGTACTTGGTTGCATGAGGGGGGGGTACAAACGGAAACGTAGCTGTTGGTTAGTTGATGGAAGATCATTCAGCTTACCTAGCAGTTTGCAGTCCCTGTTAACTATTCCCATAATAGTTATGTAATGAACTGTTGTGGACTCGAGAGCCAAGTGTCACAAACCGTGATATTTGTTTGTAATATTGATTTAAACTTGTGTGGCGATAGGTTGGAGATATTTTAAGAATGCACGAAAATTTGTTAACACTTGAATAGTTAGAACAAATGCAAAGGGAGTAATTTGGTGTATTATATATTTTGGAAACTTTCTGGCAGCCCAAAATTCTTTGCAGATGGCTAGACCTTTAATAACATTAGTATTCGAGAGATAAAGCTAAGATTTGAAAAACACCCTATTATGTCCAGGATGAATTGTTCTCTGAGCTGGTTTCTAGTTGGTTGACGTTTCAGTGTCATCAATCAGAGTCATAATTCCTCATGAAGCTCCGATGCATTGATGAAGTGATAGAGTGTGATGTTGAAACGTTTGATGGCAGGAAACCAAGTTTAGAGGACAACTCTCTCTGATTATTCAAACCATATTTGCCGAAATACCCTAATGTATGCTGATGATGTAAAAATAAAAGACGGGATTATGTGAAATCAAGCAGTATTCTTGTGCATTAGATGTTCAGTCTATACTCCTTTTTCTAAGAAGGAAGTTACGACCTTATAAACTCATTTCTCTAATTTCAGAAAATAAATCCATCAGTAAGTTTCAATAGAATTCATCTCTTCCTAGTTTTCTTTAGGAATTTTCAAAACCTACCTTCGGTTTATTTCAGTTGTGTTTTTCATATATGTTTCTGAATTTCGGACAAATGCAGCAGACAACTCATACACGCCCTGGATTCTAGTGATAGCCATCATCAAGTGAATTTTGTCTAACGAAGCTCAGTGGTAAGTCTCTATTAAAGTCGCTTAAATGTATGACCTACTGGTCTGTTTTGCATATCCTGAATGCTACTTCTCAAAAGTTGTAATTGAAATTTCTAGCAAGCTATGTAACAAAATTTGCCTACCCACTGGACTCATCAAAAAGTGTTCTTAAGTTATTAACCGACGTTTGATACCCGGAGCTCGGAGTGACTTATAGAATTAAGCTTCCGAAAGAAACAGAGAAGTATGCATGGGGTCGTTATTTTCTCACTGATGACTACCAGTGAAATCCGTGACGCGAGTTTCTACGAATTCGGGAGTTTCAAGCCGCCTGTGTTCAACACTCGGTGAGAGATGTTTTTCCCACTTAGACTTAAGCTTATCGGGTGAAACTGTAAGCATCAATAAGATGATACACTTTGCAGATGACTCAGTGGCCTGGCGGATAACAATCTAGAGTTTCAAGCTGTGAGTGTCAAGTAGGAATAACATCACTCCCAGAATGCGAGTACATCCAGTTGACGAGTCCTAGATAAGAGAAGGCTTGGGAACTTGAAGGCAAATCGACACCGAGGCGTCTGATTAAGGAGCATATATGCCAAAAGAGATGAATTAGTTCTATTCATTATGACAATTAGAGACAAATTGCAAGTACTGCTAAATGTGTGCTATTAAACCTATTGCATTTAGGCCCGAATGTTCAGCATAACCATATTTATTTTTATGTACTTCCACTGTGACTCACCTGTGCTCCTGCATAAAAGTATGAAACTGCAGATATCGTCTTCATTTTTACTAAGTAGCAGTTCATGTGCATCACTAATTATCATCCTGCAGAGAATGACATTGTTGAAGTCCGTATTTCTTCTGTGAAGAATTTATTTCAAGTGCTCACTAATTTGAAGGTACTGGATTATTATTAGTCGACAACGGATCCCAGGATGCTCACTGTAGTCTACATAGGATTCGTTAGTGGTACATGGATGAATTCTTGTTGGTATATATTTTAAGACTGGCTTCCATTACTCAAGGCTATTGACAAGAAAGCGTCATGAATTCATCTGCTAGTGTAGGGGAGATACACATTTAGCGGGAAGTTGAATGCTTTACGGACTTTGTTACTACTTATCATCCGCTTTACTGGACAAATTTTTTTCTCAAGTGTTTGCCTTAAAGTGTTTACACTAAATAAAAGAACTAATTTCATTATTTGTTTATCATTTATAAAAAGGTTTAACGTTTTCAGAGGTGGTAGAAACAGTTATCTTAAGATCTGAACAGAACAAAAAAAATAATTAGAAGCCAATGAGAAAAAGATAGATTTAGTTCCAAAATAATCGATTGAATGTGGGGGAACTAAACATGCTAACTTGTGAAAAACTTACTGAGGGAATTTATGCTTCATTGAAGAGATTCAGCTGTGACGGATTGAAAATAATTTTACTAGTGAACTGTTTGCATCGAAAAGAGAAAATAAGTAGAATAATAGTGGTCGTTCTGAACTTAATCATATAACTATACACTTTATATTGATAATGAAGGTTTTTAGGACAAAAATAATTTTCTATAAGGTAAATGAATATATTGAATTGTCAGTTAAATCATCATCATTAAAGTGCTGTTAACTGATGATAACTCATAATAACTTTTTATTACTTTTCATGCGGAAAGTGGTATAGAAAATGAAAGATCACCCTAATGTCCACTGGTAACAATTTGTTAGCTGTTGTCAGACCTTTCCATCATCCTTCGTTGACTATACATTTCTGTAATGCCGTGTCAGTCACATTATGCTCTGTATGTGACTGTTCACTTCTGAGCCAATCCCTTATATGTGGAGATTTAGTCAGTTGACTGACAGCTTCATCTTTTAATATTCTTCAAATTAGATTAAAGTGAAAGTCACAGCTCGAAACACTTCAGTGAATTTTTTTAAAACTAATGAGTTAAAATATTGAGTTCAGCCATTCCAAGGTTTTCTTTCGTGGCAGAGTATCTGATACAACATGAGTGACAAGAGTAATTGCGTTCGATGAAGTTATCTATGTCTTAACCGATTATAATGGTGAACTGAATAGGAATATACACTGTGTGTCATTCACATGAAGATTAATCAATGTGAACGGAAAACTTGGGAAAAAATGAAACAATATTAAAGTTCACGTTTGTAGAGTTTCCAGTTATTCACCGGAATAAATTACATGAATTATGTTAAAAATAGCATGAGTCATAAAATGACCGGTGTGTAAACATGGTTAAAGTCAAGGCTTTCAAGAATCAATAAGTTCTCTTTGAAGTGAGGCTCGGGAGAAGAACTCAAACTGGTTTTCATTTGTAAAAAAACTACTAAAATGGTTTAGGCAGGGTATGGAAGTAAGAAGCAAGTCAGAGATTATCATTTGCAGAACCTTGAGATAATTTAAAACCGAAAACTTCTCCCTATTTGGAATTTAGTTGCTTCCTGGCCCATGTTAATGGAAAAAAAGAATAGCGTTTCATAAGATTATAAACAATCATACCATGGTTGCAACGAATGTCCTGGAATAAGTTGAGCGCCGATTCTGATTGAATCATTATGAGAAAATATTTTAGCATAAACATGCAGGGATGTTTAGAAAATCAAAACAATAGCACATCAGATATTCCTCTGAAGAAGCTGTGGCCTACACTGTAAAACGTTAAGAAATGTCTTGTTTTTATTTTCTAAGCACACTGGGATTATATTAAAATACATTCTTATAATGAATAGCATTTCACCTTGAAAACAAAAGTGCCTTTATTCTGCGGTACATGGCTTTCAGCAGTTCAGTCAACACAAGCAGTTTCTTCCCGAGAGACGCACTAAGCAAGCTAATAGCAACCTGATAAATGAGATTCCTACATGTTTTAGAACTGTGGTTTTCAACAATAGGTTTTTTCAGTGACATTCAAATGAGGTAGGTTAAATTCGTAGAAAAATTCCTACTACTGTTAACTAGTTAGTAGTCAACATATTTTTGAAAACATTTCTCGCATTTTCAACATAGCGAACGAAGAAATAAAAATAGCATATGCAACTCGATAGTAGAGTTCTATCTAATAGTAAACATATCTTTATAATATAAAACCGCATTCTCCTTAGCCTTTCGAATCCCGAAGTACCAACAAATGCATGCAGTTCAAAAGATACAAAACATTTTACTTTCTTCCCTAATTAGTCTATTTGTGGTGAGATAATAGTTTTTCGTTAATGCTATTGGGAATGATTGTAACAAAAACCTAAATTTCTTTCATTGGTGGAATTTCAAGGTTGACTGAATACAGTCGTTTCCCTTAAATGAGATATAGGTCTTATGTCATTGTTATAGCCTTAAATAACTACTCAGTAATATCATTTTTTGCAGTTAAACACCTGAGTTGAGTAAAGTTGACGTACTAATCTGGGTCACAACATATTGATCTTTTTGCATTACAATAGTTATTGTCTACAGTTAAATCAAGGCAACTCAGTCAATGCAAAAATTAATTGTACTTGCTGAAAGTTGTGTCTCTTTTTAGAAGCGGTATCACCTTCCAAGATAATTAGGATGAAATCTGAATTTGTCCAGTGGATGATTACTCTGTTTATAACCATTCACTTATCACAGGTAAACTCAATTCAAAGGTTGATGAACAAATTGTATTGCTACTGGTTGTATATTTGCAGAAAACTTTCGCAAAATTTATTTATTTTTCTTCAAGTTACTGGATAATGTTAGTTACTTTGAACTATGTATATAATAAATGTGTAGTCAACAGACGATGAATAGGCAACTGATAACGTGAGTACAGTTAATAAAAATAATTTTGTTTCAATATAGAAGAAAGAGTGTAAGTTGGTTGAAGGTATTTGGCAGGAAGCTCTAGGGCCATGTTTCGTGCCTTTTGGCACTCGTCAGCAGGGCGTAACTACAAAATCAATAGAACCAGTTTTCACCCCAGATTTAAACCCGTGTCACTCTCTGTTGCGGCCCTAGACGTTACTACTGAGCTATTTGAGTCTCAGCTGACCTCCTCTAGGGCTGGATGAGGCATATTGATTGGTTGCCATAGGGTAGAAGGCTGCATGTACACTAGTCCTAAGCCAGTCCAAATGGAGGTCGTTCGTGGCCTAAATAGTTCAGTGGTGACGTCTCCAATGACAACAATAGGTGACGTGGACTGGAAACTCAGCGCGACACCAATTCCTCTGAGGCTGCAGGTAAGCCTTGCTGACGAGTACCAGAAAATAGTAAAACTAGATTCATAGCTTCCTGCTGATTGTCTCCATTCAACTCAAATGTAACTGAGTGCATCCCGCTGGTGAGCATCCTGCCCCTGTGGCCACACTGCAAAATGATCTAAGAGATTCCTTCAACATTATGACTGGCCTATGTGAAGTTGCTTTACCTCCCTTAACATAAGAAGGAACAGAAGTGTAAACTTTGAGAGCGTGCAAGATTGTATGAGTTATTCGAACAGAAAAAATCTGTCTGCAGTGAAATATAGTTACCATACAGAGAACATTAAAGATTTTCAAAAATGAAGGAAGTTGAACGTGAAGTCAAAAACATCGTTCATAGTACCTAACCAAACATCATTTGTGTTGGAAGAACTTAGAAATCCAGCTCAAATTAGGTATTCTAACTTCAGCATGGTAACAGGTCTAGGGAAATCTCCGGCCGTAGCCGCAAGGGCTGTCATGGAAAGTCAGCCAGTAGGATGGGATGAAGTATTGACCATAAAGTTTAACTTGGATAGATGATGAAAGAAATTGATAACTGAAGGTTTCCTTAATCAATCAATATCCTACATAAGAAATAACAGTAATGCAACACCAACTCCTGGCTTGTATGATTGAATAAAACTATGAAAAACAACAGTACTTTCAACAGTAGACCAGAAAGTTGTTTAATTACTTTGATAAGATTTTGAGCAATAAATCTTATTCAAACCATCATCAGTACAATCTATCGTTTTACTGAGGGGCGGAAAATAAAATAATTATGATAACATCGTATCCTATCACACTGGACATGTTCTCCTATAGTATTAACAAGTTATAAGTCACCGTGATGAAACCATGTTCAGTGAATTTGTAAATGATTGAACAAAGCATGAAATAAGTAGCAGAAACTAGTTCTGGGCTTCATCGTTTTCACTGCGAAGTTTGTGAAAGCTAAGCAGCATTGGAAATAGTTATTATTCACTGTCTTTTACCAAATATTTTTTCTGAACAGAATATGCTTTGTTCTAAAACAATAGGGTAGTTATCCCACACGGACTGATATTTAAGTGTACATATTCCTTCGAAGGAATTTTACTTTGAAGTCACTTCGGACAAAACATCTGCTTGAAGCTGACGTACAAGATTTGACCTTAAAGTCATATTAAATACTGAATACTACACTATGACTTTTCTTTGAGAGATATTTTGAAATAAAGGTAAATCCGTTTATTTTTGATTATTTAGTCTGGTCAGAAGAAAAGTTATTCAGGCAGGAGATATCCTTCTGTCCTTTCTCTAACACCTTGTGTATGATAGGCCGGTAAGATTGTCGTCCAAGATTTCTCTGAAGTTTAAGGTCAAAAATATCCATTTATAAAATACGGCTTGCATTTTTATTTGTTGAACTGAGTGCTCCACAATATGATTACTCTTGTTTCAAGTTGTTATTCATCGTAGACTGACATCAGTATTTTTCATTTTTCTGCAAGAACTAACCCAGAAATTAGTTAAATTCCATCATACAAATATGTAAGATGTTTAAATAGAATTCAGTAAATCATACCAATAACTGAGGCAAATATTCACAACAGAATCATCCCGAATCATATACATACGCATACACATTAAATCTTTCTTGGTAAATTCAAGTATTGAAAACGAACTTCGATGTACTACTAATTTTCACTCTATTGATTCCATTGTTATTCGGCCTTTAATTCAGCCTATCTACCTGACCTCTTTTTATTTTCTCACCCCTTATCTTCATGAATTTTTATATAAATACCTACGACAAGTAAGTGTGTGATCAGATAGTTCAAAATATATTACGCGAATACACTGCACGGTCCAGACAATTTACGTCTTATTTTTTTCTCGAAGTTTATAAAGGGAACTAATTGTTTTAAATACAATAAAATTTCGAAATGAATGTCTGAAAATAAACTATTTTCTGTGAGTATTTTAATGCCTAGGTAATATCCAGTTTCAAGGTAACTAATTAATGACGATGAGAAAATCAGTGCTGAATAGTAAAGTGTTTAGGCTTTCATTGATCTTCAAACAGTCGTAAAATTACTAATAAGACACAATCATGAATGAAGTGACATCGTATCCGCATACATCTGCCTATAGTCCATTGTTCATCATCTTTTTATACCAGAATTCATTCAAACAAATAGTAGATTCGATATTGATGCAGAAAAATATTTAAACATTTATAGTACGGTACCACGGAAGATACTTCCAAGTAAATTTTAAGAACAATGAATACCATCTAGTTTTAATTATGCTCAAATATGAACTGCGCATAGCTTCAACCAGAATAGTAATACATATATCTTGAGAGCCTTCAGTTACCATAGGCACATACATACAAATTAAAGGCAAAGTGACGTCATGAATGAAGCGACCTTCAAAATGATGTAATAAGGTTTTTTAAGATACTTTGCTTAACAACAGGAAACGAAATAAATAAGATATGGATAAGGAAATAATATTCTTACATGTCAGTATTTTTTCTTCTAAAATACTTCATCTTTAAGCAGGAGAGGGAAAAGACCTCAAGATAAATTTTATCTTTCTGTAAACAGTGTAGGATTTCAACACACCTGTGGTAGACCCTTATTAAATTAGGACATAACAGATATTTGTGAAGATGATTCGTGCTAAATGAAAATCTCTCTTTTAAGCAATAACCTACTGCCTAATAAGGGATTACTTTCTAGCGGAAATCTCGAGATTTCATTAGGAATTTGTAATCTGCAAGATCATAAAGCCGAAACTGAACGTAACGCTGACATATGACTCTGGATACAGTTCGTGCTTCAACCAGTTGACAGAATTTAGATAGCATAAAAAGCGACATACTGTCATGAACTAAGAGACTGGATACTAAAATGCAGTTTGATTTAAGTTGAATAATTGAAAACAGCAGGTGAAACTGCTTCACGCTTGTTGGTGCTGGCTGACAGAGATTATCCGAAACCAGAGATGGTCAGTGCTTAAGAACAAAAAACATTTTGGACTTCACTGGCTGTCAAATTGTTGTATGACTGATGAACACGTTTACTGCACAACACAAAGATGAATACCCACAAAGAAGTGTGCGCTCACACAACTGAACATAATGGAAAACAATGAAGAAATAAAAATATAAATTTTTTAAAACTGTGAAGGTTTATGGTGAATATATTCCACTTTACAAGCGTGGCGAAAAGCGTTTTTGGCGAACTGATTCGATTTTGATTTATAACCCTTTAAAATTCTGATGCTAATGCTCACAGTTTCTCCGTTGAATAAACTGGTAAAACTTTGTTCCCTGTCTTTGGCATGATGATCAAATCTGCATAATGGAAAACTACTTGGATAGAAATAACTATCAACTAAGCGAAATTTTTGTGATAGACAGCACTGTCGAACCAATGTATGAAGAAGAATAAAATGTCTACTTTCCGTGATGTACTACTTTTAAAAATGTTGTGCTAATCAAGGTTGCAATTTACCATTCATTAAAGGATTAAGCAAGCAATACAGAGTGAATTTTTTCAACTACGGCTTGAGATACCTGCTATTCTGCAGAAACATCCTACAAACGTATAGTAGACAGACTGAGCCAACTAATCGCATAATAGTGTCAATTCTTACTTTGCAGTGAAATCCGGTTTTGAAATTTTCAATTAACAATGATCTACAGGATATTTTTAGTGGAAGATGTAAATAGCTAACGACATTTTTGTTCAGAATTATTGAGGTTTTTGTCACCGTACTCAGAATCCTTTCTTTTCAATCATGCAGACATGAAGAGTTTAAACAACATCAGCACTAATACAGTATTTCGAGAAAGAAAACGAAGACTTTATGTTCGACTATTCAACTTGCAGACTTCAACAAAGCCAAGATATTTATGCATATATATATGCATGGCCGTAAAAGGTCACATAAGAAAGTTCATATAATTTTCCTACCCCTCACAGTTGTCTCCTAGTTTTTAAGAGTTCACCTCTTTTATGACGGATTGTCACAATTGTCTGCCGCCTTACAACAAAATAAAAAAATTTCCTCCATGTTTCCTACCAGTAATGCATAAATGTCTGTGATTACTATGAGTATAGTTTAAAAAGACAACAGTCTTTTGTAAGTGAACAATAAGAATGAGTTATGGGTTGGATAGAAAAACTTGGAAGGTAATTCCACATACCTTTATGAAAATATTGTTCCCCTAGATTACTTCTACTGTCCTAGAGGTCTTTGTATGTGAAGAGACATCTCTTACCGAGCAGTTTTCATCACCGAATTTGCACATAAGACCCAGTTCCACTCACAAACTTTCTAAGCATCTCATTTCTGTGCATCGTAATATATCATCTCGTCATTACTAGCAGAGCTGTTGACTGCTTTCACCTAATAAGGTTTTTGTGTTCATTTTTCAAATGTTGTCTCTTTGATGACAGTTGACGCATTAATGACAGTAATGGTTTTTCATTGATGCCGTATGAAATATAATTGTATTCTTATTCCGAAACTGAAGCATGTTCTGACGGAACTCAAACGTGATCTAGTAATTTAAAACAACTTTTATTTTATGTATAGCTTATGGTGGCTTACCGTCTAAAGTTGTTCACATAATATTCATAAGTAATAGCTGTTTACCGCCAGTTTTCAACTTAGCCTGAATAGAAGTGCTTTATGCGATTTTCAGTGGCAGCTGATGGTTCCTACCAGTTATTGTAAGGATATTATGTTACTCTAAGAAGATATTAGTTCTCTATAGGCTGCAGATAACATACTTTTAGAGCTTTCTGTCAATTTAACAATCATAAAAAGGTGCAGTAATGATGAGTTTCCTAAGGCGGTGATCACATTACAAAATAGATCAATAAAATCTCCTCCAGTGACCTCTCACTATATTGAAAATACAATTTTCTCTACGCTGATCATAGATAACCGGTATCTCATCCAAGATACACTACAATTTTGAATTTAGTATTATATCTGCTGTCGATAGCCGTTTTTAGTCGTTAAGACAGAGATATTTATTATCCCTTCTCACCTAGCAGTAGCGATACAGATTTGCATAACACTATTCGGTTTGCATCGAGTCTTGAGACTGATAGTTTCGTTAGCGTAGTCATAGTTTAAGTTCAAACTAAACATGATAACAAGCTATTTTACTTATAGATAGTACATATTACAAGTAAGTAAAAATTGAGACACTTAGCTCAGAAATAGTTGACCCTAGCTCATATTTGAAACGTATAAGTTTCAAGCGTGTTTTATCCCTATACTTCGATAATTTTTCAAGAATACGTTCACCAAATTATTAGTTCTGTTGTCATGAATCCCTATAATTCAGTGTAATTAATGTGTTGGCTTTGCTTCCCTTCCATATGTTCAAAGAGAGTCTCTGAAGTCAGTTACATTTATATATATATATATATATATATATATCACTCGCTTCAGCAGTGTCAGTGGTTAATACAAGCAACATTTTCATTGCCATTCAAGTACGCTAACTTAATTTAAGTCTTTTGTATGAGATATCAAATAACATTTCGATAGTGAAGGCAAGAAAGACATTTTAAAATCAGTCAGGCATATTTTAACAAAGCAAACTGTAGTCAACAGAATAACAAAGTGTATTTTAGTCACAAGTGATGCTCTGAGAAAGTGTAAGTTATCAGTTAACATTACACGTTAAACTATTTCATAAAAACTTGAGGAAATCCGTTTCTATACAACCAACTGGTGGATAGCAGACTATTGTTTCCAAAATTTAAGCAACCATTTTGGATGACTCCTTCCTTGGGCATGGTGGCTAACAAATACCAAACAAGTGCTTGAATATCAACAGTCTAGTTGGAAGAAGTGATGGTGTAGATGTTCGACAAGGAGTTGTTCAGCCTCTAGTCCAGGAAATCGCCATACTTAACCTTCACTCAAGATGATATAAACAAATCAAATAATTATCAAGGTCATATTAAATGAACTGGCAAACGATAAGTGTTGCGAGAGATCGTTTGTTTTGCAGGATTTTGCTTTCAAAAAGAGGTTCATGTATGGAGGAAAAAATGCGAAACTTTCCTATAACATATGCATCTATAGTCTACTTGGCGGCTAGCAGCGGAGTCCCATCTGGAACTCATCATCTAGATGCACCTGCATCTTAGTGTTTACTGTTTCTCCCACTGGGAATCAAATCCAGTACCCATCGCTTAAGACAACAAAACATTCCCCTAGGCCACTGGGGCACGACAGCCATCACTTATGTGACGGGTATCATTTGTTGTTTATCTATAATTCTGCTTTCCATTTGCTATACTGGGCCAACTTGCTGGACCTTTGTTAGCAGATGGTCTTCTACGCGTCTGCCTCTACATTGACCGGATATCCGCTGTATTGTAGTTTACTTGGTAGTTAGCAGCAGGATCCAGGACGAGAGCAGTATCACAGTGGATAACACTCTATCGGTTGAAACGATGGGTGCTCTGTTCGAGTCTCAGAGTGAGCAGAATCACTCACTGAGGTTATCGTACATCCAGGTGACAAGTTCCAAATAAGACGAAATGAGCATCCTGGATTCCACTTCTAGCCGCCAAGTAGACTACAATATGACAAATATTCAGTCAACATCAAGGCATTCACATAGCAGAGGTCGAACAGTTTGATCCAGTATATCAGTGGGAAATTATAAGCTTCAATGAACAACATGTACACTTATCCGTCAGTACGCTAAGCTTTTTCTGCGACCAAAATATATGTTATGTACATTTATTCTTATAAGAACAATATTTTATGCATTTAGTCTTATAAAGTCATTTTGTTTGTCTTCAGTTGCAGTTAATTTTTGAGGTAAAAAGAAATTATTATGAAATTTGATTTATATTCGTGGTTACTTTTAGATTTTTTCGTCAGATATGACCTGAAATTAGAGAATGAGAAACAGATAATAAAGTACAAACCACACATTTTTAAAACTGTCGTGCTATGTAAAAGTGTGATTTTAGGAGTCAGCTTACGTTCTGAGTGGCTTTGATTTTTTTAACAGGGAGATTATTGCTTTTCTGTTATTTTTCACAACTTATATCTCTTGCACACATCAGCAAACATCAAAATGGGAAAGGCCTTGTTCGTATGTTCAGATAAACTGCCATCGTCTTAAAAAGAGTGCTAAACGTAATATCTGATTAGAGTGTAGAATACTGATCCTATCTCCTGCTTGAATCACTTACTAGTTATGAAGATTATCACTCTTTTCCTTATTACACTTACGGCAGGTAACTATTCAGACCAAAGTAACACATTTTAAAAATTGTGATTACCTTTACATGAGTTTTCACTTTTTATCTATATCTGTCTATCTATCTTAACAGTAATTTCCATCTTAACGGTGTGTTGATTTATTTTATTCCATAATTAAGGATTCATTTTCCCCTCACTTTTCATTGATGCGTAATGATTCAACACTCATACTAAATATGTTGCATAGCTGTTGTCATTTCCCTGTAATCAAGCGATTATATTTAACTAAAAACTGGTCTTCATCATAGAAATATGCAGGTTTCGAAAATTTCATCCAGAGTACAACAAAGAAGCTTTAAATCCCTTTTACGTGAATAAAACAACTAGTATTAACAATTAAAGGCAACAGAAGAGATGTTTCGCTAAACATTGAGGTATTATTCCTTTTACATAGTAATCATCTCAAAAATATTATTTGGCTGATTTGTATTTTCCTAAACGAGTTGTAGCATACAAATTACGATGAATTAATGAAGGAACCTAACAATTCAGAGTATTAACTAATGCTGTCTCTCTGAATTTCGATTCTGAATAATCAGTAGTAACCGAAGCCATGATTCCACTTAGTTTAAAAGATGTGTTAAATATTAACTGTCAAACGTCATAATAGTTTACACCTAAGTGTTACGCTAAGTGATGATCATAAGCAAGAGGTATCTGGAACCATATGCAGATTAGTGATCCTTGTGTGATTCCCAGCTGAATTAGTTTTCAGTGAAGGCAGAATCGTCATCACTGAGTTATTCACATAGTAACTGACTCTCTGAAGGATTGAATTGTTTACATAAGTTAATTATCAGTCGGTAATTGATGTAACTCTTTGAAATACTGGAAGCTTATAAACCAAACTGGAGGACTATCGATCGACTGGCTTCACACGTATTAGATCAAACTGCAGTTCATCATAATATCGTGTCACCTGACCTCATTGCAAACTTCATTGTTGAAATTTGGTATGTGCCGAGCATAAAAAGCTATACAATAACATCGGTTTCCTGCTGTCTATCAGTTGCTGTGCAAAGCACATTATTTCGCTCCGTGAAAAAGCTACTGTGAAAAAACACAAGCAAGCCGAAACAATTATATGATTTATTATTTGTAACTATGCCAACCAGCTTTTCTGACACTTCATACGTTGCATAGCTCAGCATTTCCACCACATTGATTATCTTCGTGTATAGGTGTTTGCACCGATTATGACATTTAAGCTATAATTTATATTGAGAACATATTTACTTTAGGAAAATGTCACAAGTTGGTTGTGAAACACTTTATCGAAGAACTGCGGTTTACATATTAAATAATGTTGTTACTATTGAAGAATAATCTTTTATCATAGTTCACAAAATAATGAGTTCATATCGGTGCACAAATGAAACATGAGGAAATTGTGGCATTTCTAATGATCTGGATTCAGTAGGGACGTGCGACTTATCAAAACAGTTGACAACTGTCAAACTTTGCCTAGTTTTCAAGGTTAGATAGCTTGTTTGAATGAATGCAGGTACTTAAGGCTTTAAGGTGAGAATATAACATGACTTTATGTCTGACTTCTCATGGTCACCAGAATTCACTTTCCGATTATCAGTTGAGTTAACGTAGAGGACCACTTTTCACAGTAGAATTTTATGTTGAATTTTTAAACCTATGCTTTAAATTTAATTCAAATGACCCATAAATGCTAAATATTGTGAGTACTGTTTTATACTCTGCCGCGACAATTGTAATATACGGTAGCATCTTAGACAATTAACACAATGCGGACCACTCTATCTTCGAGTTTCAGAATTCCTAATGAAAATTCCAGGGAATTATCCCCTTTTAAACGGCCAAAAATGTATTCGGATCATGACACCTATTAAATAACATATATTTCACTACTTGTCATCTGTTTTTTTTCAAGATAATAGGTCTTAGATACAGAAACACTCATTTTCACATGGTTAAAAAGTAATAGAGCTCTAGTAGTGTGACATGATCTGTGGGATAAAATAAGTAGGATATAAGTGACAGTCGTCGTTGATTAGATTAAATATTCATACTAATACATCAGATATTGACAGAAATTCAAATTATATACAAATTGTTACCTACTCAATAACTAGATTTAGTGTTTGCAGTACAAAATCGGATAACAACTAGCCTGTTAAAACATTCACTGTTAGAATTCAGCTTTAAATAGTCTCCAAAAATGTAGCATCTACTTAGCGATCTTCGAGTTTCAGTAGATTCTAACGGCGCCAACAATGGAAATTAACGTTGAATTGACCTAGTGTTTGTATATGCCCAAGTATGGATTTAATTTCGATAAAGCAGCATATTTTTTGACTTTGTTAACAGGCATTTAGGCGTATTAGTTGATGCCTAAAGTTATTTCTGTTATTGGCTCTTTCAATAATTTGTTTATACTGCAAAAACTGAAATATTATTTCATTGAGAAATGGGAGACTAAAATAATGACAAAGAAGGTTTTCGTAGGCAGAGAACAATGAGCAATAATTTATGCTAGAAACGTCATCAATTAAATAATAGTAGATCACTGTGTGTTACAAATCAAATAAACAAATCTAATGTAGAGAACAATGTTATTCGATATGTAGCTATTGGATACATATCCAGTTACTGTGATGGTTTAGATGGTATTTCGTTTATTCTGAGATCAAATTTTAATTTAGTCCACCTAAAAAATATCTTGATATCACGAAACATTTGTATATATGTGATTGACAGAGAAGAAATTTGAGGAACAAAACAATCCTGGATTAAATCAAATAAATAGTGAAAAAAAACCTATTTTGTAACAAAGAAAATGAAAATACTTTCATGTTTTATTATTCATGTTTGAAATAAGTTGACTGAAATTCATGGACAGTGTGACTGCTGATGATCAGAGATAAACGTTTATTGTTGTTTATATCCATATCATTGACTTTTGGCGTGAAACTAGTTATTCCGGTCAAGATCAACCTCTGAAAGAACCACAGTGTGCATAGAGAAAGGATAGGCTAGTGACTACTGAATTCATAGCTATAAGTGTAGATTGAAATAGATTAGCCCAGTGAATTTATTGTCTTCGTTAAAAGTGGTTCATTTTTCAGCATCACGATAAAGCTTAAACCTAATCGAGAAATTTATTGGATCTGCAAGGCAATCCAAATTCTACATACTTCATAGAAAATAGTTCTGTATCAAATATTTTGAATTAGGTAAGTTGAGAATAAAGAGCATGTTGGTCGACAATAAGTGTGCATACTCCGAACTTCATTTCGTAGCATGTTTTACTGTGTTATATTCCCTATCTTCTTACACTTTTCAATCACCCTACTTGTACTTGAACATTTATACTTAGATATACTTAAAAATGAGTTTTCATTATTATTCATACACAAAAGAAATAATGTATAACACAAGTTTCATGCACCATTCTTCTAGTGAGGCATGTTTGCATTTCTTGCTTCCTTCAGCCATGTGGGAATGTTATAAATATCTATGACTTTCTAAGCCTTTATTATTGCGTGTTTTAAGTGAGTGAATAAAGATATGAATTCTTTCTCTTAACAGCTACGTTGAATTTCATAAAGATTAGTCTGCTTAACTGATAATGTAACAAAAGCTAGTCTTTGTTCCAGGTAGCTTTATTAGGTTTGTCACCCAGTGGATAACCATAATCTTGGCTGATCTTGGTGGCACACTTCGACGTGTGAACTTGATTTCTCAATTATTATACAACAGATATTAGATTGAGCTATTTGAATGGCAAAAATTACTTTAAACTTTCTAAATGTGTTATTTGGTGGAACTCGAAATAGATTTATGTCGTGTTGAACACTTTACTATGAAATGTATTTAAGTTCGACATATAAATTAAATTGTTTTAAGTTAATTGAAATTCAGGTTAATGTTTTCATCGGTGTGGCACTCTGACGCTGACTTTAGTAAGTAACAACAAATAATTGTGTGACAAGAAAACTAAGTACTTTTATGCTTTCTATGTGGTATACGTTTATGGCCGGTCAGTTATTCATGCAGCGAGATGAGCAAGCTATATATTTTTATTGAATGAGTAATTTCACGATCTTACTTAAGGGAAGTAGGATATTATTTAGAAGCGGAAAACGAGTGGTATTCTCAAGATTGAAATATAAGCCCATTTCTATCAAGCTGATCCTTATGAAGAAACAGAAAAATGGCCGTGTGAAAATAGAACGCGAATTTGAATGACTGTTCACATAATTTTTTATCAATCGTAAGGACACCATAGGGAGATAAAATTGGAGAAAAACAGTTTTATGTTACACTCACTGTCTCCCTAATAGTCCCGTGAATTTTTCAAGGTTTTCTAATGATTTATAACTTTAAAGTTAAGCTCGTTTTACCCCTAGAACACGCTAAACGGAAGTCCACCTTTTGAAGATACGTAATATCGAGAAAAGCCATAGCAACTTGAGCAAGGAGCGGTTACGTTTTGTGGACTTGTCCATTTTGTAATATGAAACTGCAGTCGATAGCGATTTGTGATTTGATATCAAATAACTTTCTTGAGTGTTGTTTGGTTCTGTAAACCACATGTTTTTATCACATCGCATTAAGTAACCTGATATTACGCAGTAATCTGAATCAAAATCCGCTCAGCAATATTGAACGTTTTTGTGCAGTGGGCAATGAACGATAACTGTTGTGTAAGAGCTAGTGATGCTGTTCGGCTCCCCAAACCTCAGCAGGTGGAGCGGTGTTCGGACCTGGCACCCACTGGTTGATGAAAGCAAGTTAAGCCACATAAGTAAAACTTCGACACATATGTTCTCATGCTTTTATTTAATGAGTGCTTTTGATTAACTAATAATGAACAAAACATAAAAAGCTAGTAAGTACAGTTGAGGTGAAATATGTCCAAAAAAGATTCGAAGAAAAGGCTCTGCATGCTGACCTACGATACCCAGGTACTAACCAGATTTATAGTGTATTCTGTTAGATAAACAACAATGAGGCTGACTGCATAGCCAGAGAATTACCCTTCGGTAAAAAAATGTCTAAACATCTATACAAGACAATTTTCCGTTTAAAATGTGGAATTCATTTTATTTTTATTTTGTAGAACCTGGTGAAGATTTACTTTCGAAACTCTTCAAAGTAATTTGGAAAAGATGTGACGAAATTCCCGTTTATAATTTTTCACGAGGGAGAGATTGTTTAACTACCCTTGACACTTGAATAGACACAAATTCTGCTATGCATAGTCATTGAAAAAAAAACCCAGTTGTCCAAACATTTTTTGAAAATGAATACTTCGCATTAGGTAAAATTTCAACTGAGATAATCATATTTCGCCTACATGCTAAACTAGTGCTATGAAACTACTAAAATGTGGTAGCGAATTGAACTATGAAAGTGTGAATGCCTTTGTCCACGGTGAAAATGATTTTTACTCGACATACTTAATTATCATAAAGAAGCTGATTGAAATGTTTGATATATACAAAAAGCGGTATAATTCGACTTTAAATGTGCACAGCCGGAAGCTAGTGAAAATGTTTAAGTTGATTTCTTTCATTAAGAAACAGTGTTATTATACAAAACCTAACAGGATGTGTCGAGGCACGAATGGGGTTTTCTGATAACCTACTACTACTACCACTAACAATAATACAAACACTTGGACTATAGCTGTTACGAGGGTTCTGGAAGAAGTTGGGCGCCTTGCCTATATAATAATAATCAATCTATTCCTCATAGTTTGTCTGATACTGAATGAAGTTCCCAGCTTCTGATATTTAGACATATTCACTCACTTTACTATGAGCATATCGTTTCAGTATTGTTGATAATAACAGTATCACAGGTAACAATATGAAAAAAACCAGCTGTTGTTAGGTTTCTATTTAATCTGAGAAAGAGGAATGATAAAGGAAGAGTGCGCAGTTCGATGGTGATGGCTAATTCAACCGGTGTGAAAATTCCCACTTTAAGCTGCTTATTCTGCTTCCAAAGGTCTATTGCCACCTGTTATGATATTTGCTGCCTTTTTTATTGTCTACTTGCGAGGCAATCAGTTAAAAACATTTTGTAAGTGTTTGAAAGTGCATGCAACGTTTGTGACAGCATAAAGATTTATCAAGTTAAAATCGAGCAATTTTATGTAATATATTCTGTAGAAATCCTTCGTTAGATCAAAGATCAAACAAGCCGCCAACTGGGAAGACTGTAATTGTTTAAGAGCACTGGATAACATTATTGACTTACCATTAAAAACAGATAAGGTGTCTTTGGAATAATTAAATAAATGCTTTCCATCGTAGAACTTTTATATTCATGAAGTCAAAAAAGAGTTGCTGCAAATGCCATTGGCATTAAAACAAAGTAATAAATGGTTAATTTGCGACAAAAAGATGACTTTGATATGATAATATTGTGTTCCCTAATTAGATGGGAAATCGGACTTCATTGGAAAAGTCTACTCGCAGTTCATCGTACCCCTGTTATCTATTCCGAAAAAACATCCCTAACTACCTGATAATCTCATTGTTTAGGGTTTTGAAAATTCGGTAATACTATCTCATATTCAGTTTTTAATCTTTAGGATTTCACATCAGCTTCATAAATGCGGGAAATTAGGTTCACTGAAGCTGATACAAAATGAGATAGGCATTCAGAATCATCAAAGGAAATAAAGTCGTGTTTTATGCAACTACCTAAATAAAACACTTCAGTAAATTTATCTTGGATCTTTAGCATCAGAAAATGTAGTCTTCTAAGGATTCTGCATCCTAAAGTCACGTGAGCATGTACTTATAAGATAAAACTCATACCTAATGTATATTGAATGAACAGGATTTTATGCCATCCATTCTTTTTCGTCTTACAGTAAATGACACTGTGACTGAGGTAACATAATGACATAGAATACTTTTGGGCATAAGACACTAAATATTAAAATTCTACTGAGCTAGTAATAGATGATTCGCATTCAGTAAGAAGGGGAGCAGTATAAGCTATCACAAAAAGTAATTTATAAACTTCAGGATCAAAATTTGACCTGATAGAGTTGAATAAGTTGAGAATTGGATAAATGGATTGTAAATGATGTATATTTCATTTAGAAAGAATGTTGTTTTAATTACTGTAAAAATATTTCAGTATTACTACATACCTTTCTTGATTGCTTACATACAATTAATTTCCATGTTTCCGTTTTCAACGAACAGAATTACACAAATTAGTAGCATTATTGCTGATTTTCTCTATTTTTTTCGATAAAAAGAAATTCAACATCATTTTGCATTGACGTCTACAGATGCTCTGCCAGAATTAAAGTTTGTTTTAATAATCAGTCATATTTCCAGGCAAAACTTTACCAATTTTGCCTGGTTTATTCAGCTTTAATTGTCTTATGCAAAATTTGATTAATTGTATCACCATTCAAGGCTAAAATAGTCGTAATACACCTTGGAAAATACTAATTTTGTAAAAGATTTCCAAGATTTGAGAGATTTATGTAAGAAGAAATGCTGGAAATACGGCCAAAATGTATTTGTCAGTACGTTTTTCTAATAAACTATTTCTTTTATGTAAAGTCATATCAGAATTCTTGACAATTTAGTTCAGAAACCGTGAAGTTTATGAACTGTCGTTCAAGGACTATCCAACCGCAGTAAACTGAAATCTCAGCTGGAATATAGAGTACACAGAGTTTTAGTGATAAGAACATACTTAAATACAGAAGTATTGCAACAGTTCTAGTTCATACAAAAAGTTTTGGGAGTGTATATAGTCTAAGAAAAGTGGTCAAATGTTCTGATCATTTAAAATTGTGGAAGTCATTTTCAAATATTTGATAATACTCTGAGAGATGTAGACAGATTATTAGCAATTGAGTGATACTTGTAGTTTCTCACTGATTATTATTATGGTATACAGAATTGATCAATTTTTGTTGATATTTTAGCTTTTCAGAGAATGCTTCGATATTGCTTGAAAATTCATCATGACATAGTTCGCTGCTAGCCGCAATCGTGCAAGGTAGAACATTTAAATATTAAGATATAACGAGCCAACCAGCTATGCATTTAACCTGAGCAGTAAGGCTTCTCTTTGATAATAAAGGCTGTTCCATATATCGAATGTAATATAAGTTTACAATTCATTTTAAGTAATTCACAATTCTTGGCCATACTCAGGATTTTCAAGCTTTTAAGTTTTTCAGATATTGTTTTTGGGTTATTTTTTGAATGTCTTTTAATCGCCCACAAACACATTTGATTCTTACTGGGGAACACAGACTTTCTGTTCTTAAGTGCATGTTCCTTTGACCCATTAACCCATTTATCTTCTCTCCCATTCGTTCACAAGTGTTCATCTTACCTGTTTTGGGAAGGATAAATCTGTATAGTTTTATTTTCCAACGTGTTCTGTTTTGCATGAAATTCCCTAAATACTAAGGGAATCATAAGACCTAAACTTTGAAGTGATGCTTCTTGTTTTGCATACAATAAATATTTTTGGAAAATATATTCACAATTAATTAACTCTCGCGTGTTCATAAGTCCAAAGCATTGAGAGCTTGTTAGAAGTGAAAATGATGAAAATGAGATGAAGTAGGTGTTCTCGATTATATTCACGTTGTCCTAAGGCTAAAGCATGTCTATAGTAAAGATGGATAGTGGCTAGCAGTGAAATTCAGGATGCGTGTTTCGTCATGTTTGGGACTCTTTAGCTAAACGTATGACGGCATAATATGAACATTTATACTAAAACATGTCTGTTTAAAAATTAAAATTTATAGATATTATATGCTTATCCAATGTGATTAAAACTATAAATTTAACTCTTAAGAAGTTACAGACGTCACAGAAACATAAAATCAATAGGAAAAGAAAGCTAATGGGAAAATAAGTTAGGCTGATTTACGTTTACCTGTGGATTAAAAGTCAACTTTTGGTAAGAAGCTGAACTCAGTTTAGTAAAAGCAGCGTGACATTGGGGATTCAAGAACATGGTGTACGGAGATTAATTACCTAACCTTTACAATACTCAATAATTCATGTGAAATTCTAATTCAGAGCTTAAGATGACTCGTCAACAGCTGGTTATCAATGTAATTTACCAAATAGGAAAGAATAGTTTATTATAATACATATACATTGAAAATATATCTCAAGTAGTTTATACGTAAACAACCACTTGAAATGGTCTGGGAAGCAGAAACTATGTCTACAGTTTTTCACCAACGTATTTTGCTCCACTGATCCATACTTAGGACCATTTTTAATGGTTTCATTAGACTAGCACATGTGGACGGAAATATAGTTTAGTCTGGATGAAGATAAGATAAAATAGCTGTTTACAAGTTACAGAAAAGCAGTAGACATGATTGCTGAAACTGTGCAATAACATAAGCCTAATGCTTGGGCACAAAAATATTCGCCACGGCAGTTGGTGACCAAGAAAATGAGGTTTCGTCTTTTTCCTATTTTTTGTAAGCGATCTCACAAACAAGGGAAATTCTCCATATCAAGTTTTTTCCGAGCAGACAACTGCAAACTCACAATTGTATTTAGGCAGTCCCTTAGGTCTGGTAAGAAGTCACTTGTGCTGCAGAACACTTTTATTTGCAGTCAAACCCAGCTTACCAATATTAGCTTCATTCATTCTATGTGGTTTCATTGTTAATCTTTGAAGTAGTTTTAAAAACATATGTGTATCAGCTTGAGAAATAATGAAAACTGATGGGCATGGTACGGTTGCTTCATTTCAATTTTCGGACGCCTAAGCAACTAGCACCTTTTATGTTGTGACAGATTCAGCCGACATTCATCAGCTTTGACAGACATAAATCTGCAATAATTTAACTGGGTCAGATTTTCTGTCCCCAATTTCTTATTTTTGTCAATGCATGTTATAGTGTCTTCAGTTTTACAATGCTTTGCCGATTGATTTCAGACCACGACTGAATGTTATTTAAAATCAGTCATCGTACGTGTAATTTAGATGCTAATTTTTCTGTTTGCAGGAAACTGATTACTCTACTTATGTTGATACAATTATATTTCACAAATCAAGCAGACAGTTGACAGCGCTAAAGAATATTTTTATGAATAAAACTCTCACACAGTTTGTACTTCAGTGAAATTGTTCTTAATTATGCTCAATCAAATTATATTTCTAACTAGGCTATCAAAATGCTGTTTGCTTAAAAGGTTATATGCATTAGGATCTTGGAAAATATTTTATATCATTTATGTCGACATACTCTCTGTCTAACGATATGCAGTTGTATGTTTCGCAAAAAACTTAAGGGTAATCCTACCTTGGCAACAGTTTTATGTGAAATATATTAGATTGATAAGTGGTCGATAAATTCAAGGGTATGAATGTTTCTTTTGTGCATTTAAGGTAGGTAAGAATAGTCAAATGTGGAAATAAAAAAAGACAATTGAAATTTATTTCGTTGAAGAGATAATATCTTGTCAATAAACTGTAATAAAATTGACTACATAGTTATGCATAATGCAAAACTTTTGGTTTAACCCTTAGATAAAAAGATATATTCCATCAGACACAGTTTGCGAAAATGTCATTTTTTGTTGTGTCAGTTGAAAATCAATATTTCTTTCGATCTAAGATGAAAAGCAAGATAAAATCTTTGGTTCATACTGTTTAGTGGGTTTCCACTTTTTATACATCATCTTTTTAAGTATGAAAAATGTGATTACGTACAAAACGAATCACAGTAAGATGACCACAAATTTCCCTCCTCAGAAGGCAAACACACGCATTATGGATGACAGATATGATAATAAAACAAGTCAGTGAGTTACTGAAATTTCTTTTTTCTTATTACATGCCTAAAACTTACATTTCAACAAGAGTACCGAAAAAGTCGAAACTGTTAACTTTTTCATATCTACCATTTTGTTAGAAGCAACGGAATATAGGGCTATAGTTCTATCAGGAATGTCTGAAAACGAATAACAGTTACGTTTTACAAAAGATATCCTTTGGGGGAAAATGAGTGTCTTGTATCCCACTACCGAATAGTATTTCAAAGTGATACAGTTGTAAAAAAATATTATATTGGATATGTCTTTAAAAAAATCTGTTGGGTACAAGAGTATATCTTGAGCGCTATGGTAGAAGGTCATTTCATTCCACCTGATGTATCAGATGTACCACACAATGAAACGGTTCCGCTGCTTGGTAAATTTGATAGACCATATAACCTAGAAAATTTGCTAAAGCCTGTTATGGTCATTTATTAGTCAGTCCTTATTAAAGACAATACATCTTCGAACCCTATAGCTTGGGAAGAGTATTTCTTGCTCAATAATGAAATAAAGCCCCCTTATATCTGTGGCTAACTGGCAACACTACATCCCCAACAACTAGACTTTAGTCAACAATGAGGTATAAAAATACGTTAATCGCCACTGGATGAATAGTTTCAGTAGAAGTATTTGGGACTGTGAGGTGTCAGATATAGCCCTAATATCTTTGGTGTACTTTCAAAATTTCTCATTGGCTTATATAGCAAAGGGCGGTGAGAACCTATCAGATTTTTCATGCTTGCTAGAGAACGTTTTGTTCAGAGCTCTCTGCTGACAATCCGAACATTTCAAACCATTTATATTTCATCACAGATTCTTTTCACAGGTTGTTGACTTGAAGACTTATTAGGACTGACAGAGAATTCAGTTAAATGTACATGATAAAAAGTCATACGTCTTTTGTATTTTACCCAATGATGCTTCAAACACTATGTGTTAACTGGTGATTCTATTAAATGAATTCTAGAGGACCACAAGATGTTTGTCCTTCAGTATCACTTGTAATGCACATAAATGCCAAAGAGATCCTATGGAGTATGAAACAAAAAATTATTTTTCAACGAACCAACGACTCGGAATAACATAAACCGGGTGATTTGGTGTTTTTACATATGATTTACAATTTTATACTACAGCTTTTTTAAAATTTAATTCACACCAAAGAAGAATTAATGGATCTGAGGATAATTGAATTTCCACCCATCATTTTAACTTAAAATCGTTAGTGCCTTCCACCCTGCTTATAAAATCTATTTCTGTCCAGTTTTTGTCCTTCATCTGCTTGTAGCCTTGCTAGAACTAGGGTGGTTCTATAATTTATCACCTTTTAGGTCAAACTAAGAAGGTTGTGAGGTGGCTAAAAATTACATTTTTCCACATTTCTCGAACGTTGAAAGTATTTATATGCCAAAAGTGCCTAATTCCTCGTAGCACTGATTCTCAAACTTTTTCTGAAATTCGGCTAAAGATATAAAATGTTGCAGATGTAACGAAAGACCAGCCATCGTTCCAGTAGTGACTTTTCTATCCTACTTCTTCTATGAGCTAAAAGTGGTCATAGTTTTTAGTTCCTTTAACAAGAACTAAATCAAATACAGTCACTGATGTTAGTGATCAAAGCTTCGTTCAATCTTACTTGCAGTTTTAGTGAAGGTTACTTAGGTACTAAGTTAAGTAATTATCATCTTTTCAAAAATAAGGTGTATAACAGTAATGTTCAACAAGTATGCAAACCAACTTTATGACCCGACAAAATTCTATTGGTTATTTTTGACAATGTCCAGAAAAAACTTATGATTCCTATTTGGATCAGACATAGCGGAGAGCATCTGATGTTTCTGAAACATCACTTGAAGAATTTGATATCGAGATATCAAAAAAAGCCGTCATTTTCAATGATGTCATACTACTAACAGAAAGAAGTTCTCAGGTATACTTTGTTGTGCCTCGAGGAAGTGACCAGTCTATCTGGCCTAACGAGCACTAAAGTGCTTAAAGATGCTTATTTTGGCACAGGTTCCAAATTTATCATGTACTCTGTTTCTTTTGTTACTCAGTATAAATGTTTGCTGAACTATTCTGCAATATTTTGACTCACCACTCAATATCCAATCTATTAAATGTACAAAACTATGAGATCGCAAATTTTATTCATTCATCCCATATTAGATCATTTATTTGATGTGGTACACAGTGACGTAGTATAATTTTATTGAACAAAAGAGATTCAGGAAATGCTTTTCGTCCTATTTTGAACTCGTCAGCTGGGTGAATCTACCTTTCAGTGGGCTAAGTTGTCTACCGAAAGGCTCACTATGTGCTAATTAAATAAACAATCTAATCTGAAAAGATACTCGATCACAGCATCCCAGCTTTCTTGTGCATTTGTTCAAGCTTTTTAACATCACGTGTCACAATCAGTGAGCTCCGTCCTATATTGGACTGATCGCGGCCATTCGGTAGAAATCCTTTAGTGTAGCTTCACTTTACCTCTTTTCTCTGGCTTTTAATTGGTAGTACAACATTTGAACTGATAACTGCCATCAAAGTGGTAGTAAAAGACATCGTCTCAAGTCAAAGTAACTCCAAACAAACTGTAATCTCTGCATATATTTAGCTAAGAGGTCTAATCATAAGAAAGATGATTTCTTATTGCATGAAAATTTTCATAAACCAACTATGAATACATTCAATTTGTGGTAATTTGCATTTTCTTCATTGTCCGTAGTTAGTTTATTTTATATTGTCTTATAATTTGAGTTTATTTGAACACTTGGGTTTTTGTAGTTCTGCCTAATTTACCTACTTTTGCCAACTTTCAAGTTATTTTGAACAATCATAGTCTTCGAGCCTGAAATGTATATAACATATCTCCAACTCTGTTAGCAAAGGTATAACAGCATAAAAGTTAGTCCCGATTCACTAAAATGAGATCGCGTACTTTATATTTTTTAACCTAAATTAGTTTGTGAGTTAATACCACTATTCTTTCCTGCTGACAAATATTCATGCCATTATCATCAAAAGTGGCAGATTGTCACAGTGAACGCTTTCGAAACATCCTCAAAGACGAAATATTTCGTAAGAAAGTCATGTACAAATTGTATTCATACCTTGCAAAAATGTTTATGGTTGCAGTCAAATTTTTTAGTCAAAATACCCACCTTATAGACGAGGCCTTAAATCGTCCAAGGACAAAGGTTTCATGGAAAGTAACTGGATCAGTAAACTGACTTTTTAAAGTGGAAAATGAATCGAAATGCTTTTGGAAATTGTTTGTTAACTATGGGTTAAAGATTTGAAGTGTGCGTGTCGCGTAATACGGTTGTTTGTGCAGATCCCTTACAAACTTTCTATATTCTGCTAACATGCATACTAACAAGTCGAAAACTGACCCAACAATTTTCAAAGGTCAGTTCATCGTTTCCATTTACTACCGCATGAAGCTTTAGTTTCTCATTTTCCTACTGTCTGACCACATTTTGCTTTTAAAAAGACAACGACCAGAATCGCGTGGCCAAGCAGTTTCTGATTAGCTTGGTGAATGGTGAGTATTTAACAATGACACTGTCCTTCCTTTCACACTATATAGTTCTAGTTCGATCAACGATATTTTCACCACTTGTGTAGAGCAAAAGCGCTAGTAGTACCTGAAATAAGCTCAGACGTTTGAGTTAGAAATTATTTATTATATTCATCTGGAAAACGTTCAAGTTACAGTATTCAATCTCACTCTGCAGCTTATCTATTAGTCCCCTTTACGCCATTATTTTGAGGCATATTTTGAATATCTTCACATTTTTAAAAGTAGATTTAAGTAGTTTTTACCTCTCAAAGTCAATTTCTTTCTCTAATCATCCTTTATTCAGTTTACTGACTTCAACAAAATTCGTCTTACTATAAAATACAGCGTAAATTAACTTAGCTTTAGGTTGTGCTAATAAACACAGTTTGATAATAAAGTCACCAAAGTGAAAATTCTAGTTGTTGTCATTCCTGAACTAAAAAGGTGTACTCTGTCAACTTTTGAAATTCTTTGAAATAATTTCTGTTTCACAAATAATCATTGTAATCTTAAGAAACCGTTGAGCGTATCTTATCTCCTGGGAAAAAAAATGTGCTACGGAAAAAAATTATTCCCAGTTGAAAATTCTGAAACATGATATGCAGGACAACATGCTTTAGGTTGGACAAGAAAAAATAAGGCAGTTGAAGGCCGAATAAATTTCCTCATTTTATAAAACTATATCGAAAAGATCTGGCTCATATTGATAGCCTATACAATGAATGAGCATTCTTAATATTATTGAGATAGTAGAAGAGATTCTTAGCTCAGGAGAAAAGTGATAGTCTTTCTTATAGCTTTAAAGACAAAAATCTTTCACTTTTTACAACTGATCCATAGATTATTATCCGCTCAATAGTGCAATCATAATTTGCAATTTCATCAGATGTACAAAACTTATTAATCGAATTGTGAAATGTATGGTAGACTCTGTTTTCTTCTGATTAACCAATTGATTTAGAAAACCCTTTTCCTAAGAATTAATACTTATTTATGCATGTAACTAGAAAGTTAGACATGGTACTGTGCAGAATGTATTGAGTGATGATAACTAACTAATGTCAGCTTTTGATATACATTCTAAATGACAAGATATATATACATAAATATGGTTCGACAAGTTATTACCATCCTTTCATGCTGCATTTATAGCTATATGAATCCTGTTTTCATTATGTAAGTATGTAGGTGTGTCTGTATTTCTTGGATAGATAATTCTAATTTCTGTCGAAATATAAATGTAGCTAAGCAATATGTTACCTTCGGTATTGAATAAAATTTAAGGTAAATCATATTGGAATGAGAAAGGTAAAATTTAGTTTTGACAGTCATTAGAATGTATTATCAAGATATATATATATAATGCCAAATAATGCCTAATCTTCTTAAAGGTCAGGCTGATCAGCCAGTGAAATAAGTGTCTACCAATGGAAGTTTGAAACATGGTAGTCAAGACTGTTACAAAGTCTAACGCGTATACCGACATCAGTTATTCAATGAGTTTAGGTAACAGTGGTACCCTCCATCATTGAATATTCACTAACTCACTAATGAAAATAATTTATTTTTCAACGAATGGATAAATGTGCATAGTCATTAAGTATCTATGACTCATCTTCACACATTGATTGCACGAACAAAATGAGGGGGGATAGTTTACTGGTTAACTTCAAAAAATGCACAATATCTTTTTTCAAAACATGGATTTTAATTTTATTATTACATAGATCCATCCTTATCAGGTCATTTATGTTAAACTAGCATTTCCATATCATCTTTTCAGTTACATTTGTCTTCAAACTAAATTAAACTGTAGTTTTCTAAGCTTGCGTAAATGGAGTTATAACATTTCATTTGAAGCATTAATAACTCTTATGAATTTGTGTCGTACATGAAGAAAAATCTGGTGTATTTACACAAAAGTCTTTGAACAGCATGATTACATATTTGCTTGTCAAAACGCTCTAGATTAAAAGTGAAAGTGAAATGGAGTCGAACGATTGCCTTAGAGGAATAAAGAATTTGAAAATTTATATACCATTTGGTCCAATCAGGTTTTCGTCAGATTGATGTCATCCTTATAGTCTGTGACTTATGCAGAAATAATACTAAAGTTCCGTCGATTTCTCCTGTGCAGAGAAAATTTACTGATTATATTTTCAACCATAATTTGTAAATTTTAAACATAAACTTCAGTACAGCGACACTATTAACTTCTTCAGAATGCTTGACTGACTGAGATAGGCGTTCTGAATCAACAGTATAAAAAAATGAACTATGATATCATCCATTTCGTAAGTAAGAATGGATACACACTGCGTGATGGTCAGATTTTACTGACGACTGACGTATGTCAAGAAATAAACCGCTGAATTACAATCCAGTAGCATAATAGTCATGTTTTTTAAAAGTTGTCAGGCATTTCTGCACCCAATCCTTAAGAATGTCATTGGTTCATTATGTTGAGAAGTTTCCGACTAAAGTGAACAAGGCCTCCAGTACTCCATTCTTTAAAATGATCTTAGAAACGACGTCAATCTATTATGTAAACATTTATATGATCAAAAAATCCCACAATATAGCTTACTGAACAAAAGAAAATAACTCATTTAACCCTATTAGCTTCAACTATGCAGTCTAATGAACAAATTATTGTTTATGGATCGTTCACCGAAACAGAAATCGACTAAGGGGTTAGTATAGATGCGGAGTGCAATCGGAAGGAAATAATTTCAGTCTTCTTTGAATCACCCATTTGACCTTTCTGACTACCTAAGAAAAGACAATGCATTTATCAAAAGTTATCTATGCCTTGACCAATTCACCCTTGTGATTGTTAGTCCTTGTAAATTTATTCATTTTCTTTAAGTTCAACTTATTTAAAATAGACGTTACAACTGCTCAGTGATAAGCTTTGTTTTACTTTAGAAAGTAAATATTTTCGACAAGTCAATGGCATCGTTACAGTTGGTATTAAGGAGCCACTGTTATCTTATATTTATGCAATGAGTGATGATTGAAGGTGAAATAAAAAATTGGACCGGAGCCGGATTCGAACCATCTACAAGGGTTTTTGCCTGACTATCACGTGAATTCGTGCCGCGTTACTACTACTTGACGTGAATGCCGAACTTGGCACAGACAACACAGGAAGAGAACCAGTCATCGGTCGAGAAGCACTTGGTGAAATGAACGATAATGAAGAACTGTTAACAGACTTCTGTGCATTTAATGATTTGGTGGTTGGAGGCACTGTGCACAAACACAAGGATATTCACAACGCAACATGGGTTTGATTTCACCAGACACCAGAGACACTTGAAATCACATCGACTTCATCTCAATCTAAAGAAAGTGGAGATGCAGCCTACGGGACATAAGATCGTGAAGAAGAGTAGATATAAATTCACAACACTCACTATCTAGTATAAGGAACTCTCAAAATCAGGTTGAAAGCACTCAAAGAAGCTGGTGACAGACCACAAGTCAAGTTCAACACCCAGAAACTGAAGGACAAAAATACAAAGCATATCTTCTCGTCAGCCATCAGAAGAAAGTGGGAGAGATTAAGCAACATCCCTGAAGGATTGGGCGTGGAAGAACACAGGAAGTCTTTGAAAGAGAAGTGGGAGGAATTCTGCACAACCGTGTTAGGAAGGAAGGAGAAACAAGACAAGGAATGGATCTCCACAGATACATGGAAGCTGATAGAGCAGGAGGGGAAGATGGTGAAGCAGAAAATGAACCAGTACAGTACAGAGATAAACAACGAAAAGAGGAAGTGAACACGTTTGATAAAACACTACACTGGACAAAGAAGTGAAGAAGAGTGCACGCAAACACAAAAGACACTTCTACGACACACTGGCAAGTGAAGCAGAACAGGTTGCATGTAAGGCAGACAGAGACCTGACAACATTATATCAAACAGGCAGGTTACTCTCTGGGAGGTAATAGATCGACACAGATGAAACCAATGAAGGATAGTGAAAGAAACTTAGTTACGTAGAAGAGTGGAGAAACGAAGGAAACGATGGGCTGACCACTTCAAAAAACTCTTGAACCGACCACCACTACCACCTACACTTCATCCGGAAATACCACCTGAAGCCACAGAACTACAAGTGAACACAAATCCTCCAACAAAAATGGAAGTCCTGAACGCCATAAGGCTGCTGGAATGTGGGAAAGCAGCAGGACCGAATGGGACCCCCCCAGAAGCACCGAGAGCAGATGCAGAGACAACAGCGGATATGCTCACACCACTATTGCAGAAGGATGACAAGGAAGGAAGGAAGGAAAGGTAGCTGCGAATGAAAGAGAGGCTATCTTGTCAAACTTCTAAAGAAGGGAGACCAAGGTCTTTGCAAGAACTGGCGCAGAATCATGCTCCCATCCCAGGAAAAAAATTAGGTCCGATCATCCTGGGGAAACTGAAAAATCTACGTTGTATTGTGTTCTCTGAGCTGGATTGTTTAGCTGTGAAGCTTTCATCGTCTTGCTAGACGACATCATCAGCACTAACTTCAGTATGAAGTGAGCTATCAACATCTGTCCGCGAGTGACTTAGTAGCTTGCTCTGACAAACTGATTTGCGATTGGTTGTTTCCTTTGATTGTTGTGTGATTGATTGTATAGACTTTTTGTTGGCTCTTCCACTGCTTAACCCCTGATCTTTCTGTCGTTTATCATCTTTCTTATTGGTCGATAGACTGGGTCTATGTCTATACATCTATTGATTGCTGACTGACCTGAATGCCAAGCTCCTAGGAATTCTCTGACATTCTTTGTGTTTCATCTGTCCAAAATTTCAACATTGTTGAAATTGAATTCGTGTCCATAATTATCCAGGTGCACTGAAATGAGTGACATAATGTCGTGGCGTTTAATAACCAATTGGTTCTCATGTAGACGAAGGTGAAGAGGGTGGCCACTTTGTCCAATGCAGTGTTGACTACAGTGATTGCAGTTGATTTTGTAAATGATATTCGGTTTGTCTTCTTCAGGTGTTGCATCCTTTGGTCTGCATTATAGTGTTTGGAGGGAATTTGTTGGTTTATGAGCCACATCAACTCCAGATGGTCTCAGCAGTCTTGTCATGATTTCTGATACATTCTTTATGTATGATAGGGCGATGTGTTTGCTGTTTTCTGTCGATGACTATGTAGTTGATGATGCACGGGATAGGCATCTTCTGACAAAGTTTCGTGGGTAGCCGTTCTTCTTTAGGATGGACATCAAGTAATTTTCTTCGTTTCTCCGTGAAATTGTTGTGCTGTAGTGTGTTTTCACTCTTTTGAATAGAGTCTGCACGCAACTGATTTTGTTTGTGTCGTTGGGTTGTTGCTATTGTAGTTGAGGATTTAATCAGTGTGTGTTGGGTTCCTGTACACATGATTTTCCAGCTTTCCGGTATTTGTCCTACTGAAAAATACTCTGCATTCAAGATTAAGGTCAGAACAGGCTGGTTGGCTGGCTGGCTTTAGGGAGAACAAATCATGTGCGGATCAAATCTCAACGCTACGCTACGCATCATCATAGAATAGAGCATGGAGTGGCAATCAACTCTCTACCTCAACTTCATCCAATTCGAAAAGGCTGCTGCTTCAACACTACGGTTTTAGTGCCACAAACCTTTATCAATCCCATTCAACAGCTGTGTGCTATATGATGCCACATGCCAAGTGATTCACAATGCAGCTCAGTGATGCCTTTGAAGTGAAGACAGGAAAGAGTCACACAAGGTTGCAGCCTACTATCACCGATCATCTTCCTGGTTGTGGTCAACTGGACTGGATCATGCAACAAACTGTGGGGAGCAAGAAGAGGGGCATATGCCAGCTGGACCGATAAAAAGATCACAGGAGAAGATTTGGATTTCGCCACCGACGACGATTTATGTTTGATGTCGCACAAACTCGAAGATCTACAAGCAGAAAGCAAACAAGTTGACAGAAGATGCAGAACAGAGAAGATGGGACTTCCTTCAGGTGAATGTAGAGAAGACAAAGGTGATGAAGATACCCAACCAACAAAAACATCAACACACACCAATCAGCATCAACAGGAGAAATCTAGAGGAAGTGGTTTGTTTCAAATACCTACCTAGGCAGCACTGTTTCAACTAGAGGCGGTGGCGGCACAGACAATGACGTCAAATCCAGGATCGGAAAAACAAGACAAGCCTTCATTTACCTGAAATCAGGGTGGAGCTCTACTGCACTCCACTCAGCATTAAGCATGAAAGAGATTCGGATTTTCAACACCAATGTCAGTTAAGTCGGTGCTTCTATGTGATGATTCAGAGACTTGGTGCGTTACGGAAAGCATTTCTAACAGACTACGGACATTTGTACTGAGTGATGTTGGAAGGTGAGATGAAAACCTGGACCGCGGCAGGACTTGAACCAGAGACCGTCGGGTTTCCGGCCCGTTGCTATTCGAAACGACCTACGAGTTCCAGCCGCCTACCGGATTTTTATTTCCCTTCAATCATCTATGGTTTTGACCAACTACAATGTGAATCTGGTACGCATCATTATTGCTTGGTCGTATTTGCACCGGCTGCCTAGTCAGGACTTCTCATTCCAATCCAAATCTAACTGAATCAGAGAGGGTGAGAATCATATTGATTATGATTTGACTATTTAAGATAGCTGTAGTTTGGCAGACTAGTATTTGTACTAGGTGGTTTTCATCTCACCTTCAATCATCGCCATGTCAGACAGTCAAATCATAATCTACAAACATTCATCAACAGCTGCCACCTACGCTCACTCGATGCTCAAGATCAGATAGCCAGAAAGAAAAGCAACGAGAAACTTTGACCGGTCAACAAACCATCCAAGAACTCATCGCCCAACAGATAGGCGGAACAAGGTGGAGAGGGAATGGGCATACCCTGAGAAGACTATTTGAAGACATCACGCACCACCCCTCGAGTGGAATCCAAAGGGGAAATGAAGAGTTGGGCATCAAAAGGTGACATTTAAGAGATCGTGTGAGGAAAGAATGAAAGCTTGTGCGCAGTTTCAAAAAACTGCAGAGAAGAGGGTGAAATGGAGACGTGCTACTGTAGCCCTATGTTCCACTAGGAACCCAAGTGACAAGTAATAATGATAATAATAATAATAATAATAATAATAATAATAATAATAATATGGTGGTAGTCTACTTTCAGGTTATACAGAAACCTACATGATCTAACACACTGTTGCTGATGTTGCAACCATATTCTTCAATGAGTCAAATATGAATTTTATGTGTGTGTGCTTTCACTGAGGAAGTTGGTCGTGACTTAGAGGCAAGATGGAAAGCATGTATCTTGCGTTCTTGCATAATACTCAAACTCCGTTTCAATGGTAGTTGAAAGGCTAAATATGAGAGGATGACTTTTGAAGTTGAATTTTCCCGCACGGAAAAAATAACAGTCAGATCCATTAATGTGTTAAAAGCTTGTTTCAGTGTTCCGATTTCACTGACCTCGGTGAATATAATGGAACTTAAACTCTTTTATCTGCTAATAGTCTTCCAAAATTTTAGAGTACCTACATTGGGTGCAATATTTATCTGTCGCCCAGAAAATTTAGTTTTGTCAGTGTATGACACTACTGTTTGTAGTCATTATGCAACTTAATCAGATTCCTATTTAATTCTTACATTGACTTACTAAGTGTTCTGTGGCCTCTTTAGAAATTTGAAGAAAAAATATTGCATGCACTTTTCTACTCTCTATCCTTAAATAAAAGAGGCTGGTGACAAGTAAGTAGTTCCCATGCAGTGAGACACCTACACTTTGAATAAGATTATAGGATAAAGGTAATCAATGTTATGAAAAACTGGCTATCAACTAGGCGCCTTTATTCCTGTCATTATTCCTACTAAAAGTATTTAAAGTAAACTCGAATGTATTTTCTTAGCAGAAGTAATCGTAAATGAATAAAAAATTCGACATGTTTCCATATTTGTCATCAATACCTTGAAAACTGTATAAAATAACCGACTGATAATATTGACACCGCGTGAGTTATAGCAGAAACACTGAAAAATTACCATACAGGCTTGCAGATTAGCTTTGTTCCACTTTTGTTAATCCATTCGGTTACTAACTGAATGATTGTCAGAAATGTGGTATATAAATGTGAACAGATATGTACTCTGATAAAAATTACAACAACTAACAGGTATACAGTTATCAATAGGCTAATAATGACATTTTATTTTCCTGCATCTGTTTTAAAGAAGGAACGATGGATCTTCTTTTTCGTGCAGAAGAAAAGAGACAAGCAACCTCCTGTTTTTAGCCATTGAAGGTTTTATCGTGGAAACTCATAACGACCGGAAAAGAAGTTAATTTATCAGCTTAGTACTGAAATAGCTTTCATATACGGAAAATCGTTCGTAGTCCTATACACACGCCGCTTATGTTTTTACCAGTGTGAACATTATCTAAAGTAATTTTAGGGCAAATAAAAACAGCTCACACAGTGAGGATTCAGGTGCATCTAGACTGATGGTGATGTTTCAGCTATACCAGAAGGTCTTCTTCCTTTGCAGACGACTACATAACCGCGAAAAATAATATTCTCAAGGTTTAAGTTTTTGCTGTTTGTTATTATTACTAACTGCTTTAGATGCAAGGTGTTTGCCACTCAGTTTTGTTTATTATAAAAACTGTAACTTCTAGGAAATATGTCATAAATGCAGTCGTACGACATGGTGTATTCTTCTATGCTTTGAAATTGATGGGCAGAATCAAACCCAATCCATTACTTCAGTTCAGGTGATTGGATAGGTCTTAACACAAATATAACACAATAATTTTGAATACAAGCCTGTACAAATTTCAGTCATAGAATTTAGTTGCATCACTATATAGTATTTCCATCACAGATGTGGGTAAATTATTCTAAACTTATGCAATCAACTCTGCTCAAACCTATGGAATAACGATTTCGGTAGTAATAAGTTTCTTTCCTCCGCTCAAACATTTTACTTCATTCAGATTCCTCAGTAGTTTTGAGCTGTTTTTAGGAAGAATCAAAGAAATTATTTTGTTGAGTAATCATAAATTTTCTAACGAAGGAAACAGGGAAGTAGATTATTCATACTTCTGTTTGCACATTCAATGTCAATAACTCTTTTGAAACAATAAGAAACTAAGATTGCAAGTAGGTTAAAAAAAATTATTAACGAATAACCCGGTCAAATATTTTCTGCATGAATAACTAAACAAAACAGAGTAGAATACAAATAGGCAAAAACATTGGGAAGTCATTTTCTAAAAAAAGTATTGATTCGGAGCTGTAATGAAACGCTTTTAGTCTTCCTCATCCACAGAATATATCAATATTTGTGGTAATGTGATCTTTTTTAGAACTAATTTCCTATCATAGAATATGAAATCATTTCAGACAACTACAGTCAATACTAAGACCTTTGAAATAACATATTGAAAGTATCAACAAGCATCAGTTCAACGTTGAATGAGAATACTGAGACTAAACACTAGTTAAGTACGGATCCGTGGCCATCTAAGACAATTCATTGTGCGCCGTGTACCAAAAGGTAAAAGCTTAGGTATTATTTTTCGTCTTCTTTGAGGCAGATGTAGTTTCAATAGACGTGAACATCATATATCCTTGCGGTGGTATATACAAAGTGAACTATTTCAAATAAAGTAGGAGGTATATTTATCAAGATGTATGGTAAAAGCTACTTTACAAACTTACACTAAGGTTATCCGTTTACATTCACATGTGGCATTTTTCAGGTGAAATTTAGTTACTGTGGGAATTCAGTCGACTATTTAATAAACCAAAAACTGGAATAATTTTTAAAAAAATCTCATTTCCCTCTGAATGGTCAGTGTTTAAGTTGGTAAAGTTTACTTCTACTTTCATTTTTAAGAACGAGATTAAACAAAGCAACACCTTTTCTGCTTATGTCTTGTTTTTTTGTGATACGATGATCTTTGATGAAATAAGATTTAACTTAGTGTGGAAAAGCAACCGTCAGCATGATGAGTACGTTCAGAACAAATGGTGCGCTTTAAGATATATGCCTCAAAGCTATCCATAAATCGGTAAATTTTGGATCGTACAGCGTATTTTTAGACTGATCACAATTTACCTAATGATTCACTAAACTGATGAACTACTGAAGAGCATGTACACAGGGATTCAGGGATAAATATGGATTTTTTATTCCCTATCTTCTAAATGAGCTGCATGTTATCATTATGCGTGTGTGAGAGCAAAAGATTAACTTTTCGGAATAAAGTTACGGAAATCTGAAATTAGTTGAAAGAGAAACTAAATATGATACCTGCTTTTGTAGGTTTCGAAGGTATTAAAATGTTTGAAATAACATCAAACCAATGAGCTAGTGACTACAGGATATTGAATCAGTCAGCAAAAATTCTAGTTGAACCATTTGTAAAGCAACAAGTTGAACAAAATGTATTTCTTTACAATTAGCATCGACTTCACGCTAATATATAGTTTCTTTTGATCAAGACAATGAGAAGAGAAAGTTTGGTGGTAAAATTTTAGATGCTGTAAAGATTTTCATTCTTTAAGTGAACATTAAGAGGATGCTAATCGGTCTCGTAAAATAAGATAGTAGTTCAGAAATCATGACAATGGCACATAATAATGTTGTAAACGTTAATGCAAACTGTTAGCCAACACTTAAATGGTATTGTAAATAAATGAATGCCTTATTCAAGTGGTTAATTGCTGACATTAGTTGTGTAAGAATAATGATATAAAAAAGGAAAAATGTAAGAGACAGCTGGGAAGGTTCATTTTTAAACGTATTATTAATCTTGAATTCACTTACCTAAATGCTTAAGGTAAAGACGAAATCTGTGAGAACTTCAGTTTTAACGATATTAGTTGATTAAGCTAGCCAACAATGCATGTAATAATATGCATAGGACTATAGGCAATAAGAAAATCAACTGAAAATGATATGTTTCGATAAATTTGATGCCCAGTGACAAGGAGATGTCGATGTATGGAGCTTATTTTCAATCTTGTTTAATATTCACAAAATTAAGGTGGATCATTTTCAGAAATGAGATAATAAACCTACCTAATGGTATGTTTAATGGGACTGACTCCGTAAGAGTAGTTAGAGTAGAAAATTCAAATACAAGAAGTTTATCCATACAGCCTTTTTTGATTACATCAACTCAATACCATTTGACTGATGAATAAACAGTATAATTATTCTATGTTGAACACTTTCAAAAGTTATCTTTGTATACAATAATACAATCTCACTAATTTCACTTGGAAAATGAAATTTTATCCTCAATGAGTTCTTCAATGTAGTTAATTATGATTTTTCAAAATTTGTTAAACTATTATCTTGATAAAAATCTGCTAAATAACTAGTTTTGAATATTAGATCATGGATGATATTGTGCTTGCACTAAAAAGAGACACACTTGAACAAATAGCTCTAACTAAATGAAATTATTATTCTAGTAAATTCTTTTTGTGTATGTAAACCAATTCATATTGATTTTTTGTATAGATTCCTTTTTATTGTCCTATCTACTTTCTACGTAATCGGTAGACCTAAAAATATTGAGTGATAACTTAAACTTAGCTGATTATTCTAAACCTGTGGAACTAGTTATTTATCTGAACAGTGCACATTTAAACTTTACAGGAGATTAAGTTTCATATTATGTACTAAATCACTCATTTCATTTAAAACAGGTATTTACTTTTGTCATGTAAGTGATGAGTAGAACAATGAACACGTGAATATTTAGACAAATAATGTGGTATTATTATTAGTCCCTTGGGTTCCTAATGGAACATAGAGCATCAGTAGCACGTCTCCAGTGAACTCTGTTCTCTGAGATCTTTTGAACCTGGCTCCACGACAGTCCAGAAGCTCTCATTTCCTCTTCGCACAACCTCCTCCATGTCACCCTCGGACGTCCAACTCGTCGCTTCCCATGGGGATTCCAATCGAGTAACTGGCCTGACGCGTGATGTCTCCAGTCGGCCTTCTCAGTGCAAGCCCAATCCATCTCCACTTCCTCCTGCATATTTGTTGGGTGATAGGTTCTTGGCTGGTTCGTTCCCAGAGCTCCTTGTTGCTTATTCTCATTATTCTGGCAATCCATCTGATCTTCAGTAGCGAGCCAGCGTAAGCAGTTATTGATGAATGTCTGTAGTTTGTTGGAAATCCCTTTCGTAACGTGCCAAGTCTCTGAACCATACAGAAGCACTGACTTGACGTTGGTGTTGAAAATCCGGATCTTGTTCCACATGCTGAGTGCAGAAGATCTCCACACTGGTTTCAGGCTAATGAATGCCTGTCCTGCTTTTCCGATTCTGACTTTGACATCCTCGTCTGTGCCTGTGGCGCCTGTAGTTGAAACAGTGCTTCCTAGATAAGTGAAGGAGGTTACTTCCTTTAAGCTTCTCCCGTTTTTGGTGACGAGTTTGTTGTTGTTGTTGTGGTATCTTCATCACCTCTGTCTTCTCTATATTCACTTGGAGTCCCGTATTCACTGCCTTGCCTCTTCTGTCAGCTTGTTAGTTTTCGCCTGTAGATCTTCAAGTTTATATGACATCAAGCACAAGTCATCGGCGAAATCCAAGTCTTCCAGGTTCTTTTCCGCAGTCCAGCGTATTCCCCTCTTCTCGCTTCCCACTGTCTGCTGCATGATCCAGTCCAGTCGACCACAATCAGGAATATCATGGGTGATAGTAGGCAACCTTGTTTCACTCCCGTCTTCACTTCAAAAGCATCACTCAGCTTCCCATTGTGAATTACTTGGCTGGCATGTGGCATCTTCATATAGTTGTTGAATGAGGCGGATAAGGGTTTGCGGTACTCCGTAGTATTGAAGCAGTTTCCAAATTACCTCTCGGTCGACGCTGTCAAAGGCCTTCTCGAAGTCGATAAAGTTGAGGTAGAGAGTTGACTGAGATTCTATGCTCCGTTCTATGATGATGCGAAGCGTTGCAACTTGATCCGCACATGATTTGTACTTCCTGAAGCCTGCCTGTTCCGGTCGTAGTTTCGAATCCACTGCATCCTTTAGCCTCTCCAGGATGATGCGGCTTAATATTTTACATGGGGTGGACAGGAGAGTGATTCCTCGCCAGTTCTTGCAAACACTGAGGTCCCCCTTCTTCGGCAGTTTGACAGGGTAACCCTTCTCCCAGTCAATTGGCAGGTACCTTCTCTTCCTTCCACACCTTCTGGAATAGTGGTGTGAGCATGTTCGCTGTTGTCTCTGCGTCTGTTCTCAGTGCCTCTGGCGGGATCCCATCTGGTCATGCTGTTTTCCCGCATTTCAGTAGCTTTATGGCGTTCAGGACTTCCACTTTTTTTGGAGGATTTATGTTCACTTGTAGTTCAGCGGCTGTAGGTGGTATTTCTGGACGAAGTGCAGGTGGTGGTCGATTCAAAAGCTTCAGTGTGGTATTACTTAATATATATATATAGCACTCATGAAAATAGATTCGGAATTTTGACGTAAGTTTTTTTTCTGATTAAAAATTCTCTCGGTACTGAACTAGAAAATAGAAACTTCTGCTTGGAATATATAATACACCACATAAATATATTGAATAATCATTGAAGCATAGCCAGTTTCATGTGTTTCGAGTCTTATGCACTAAATGAGCTCTTTTAAACATGTTCGCATCAATCAAGGAGATTCTTAATCATAATGGACTTTGATAAATGTTAGTTTGTTGAATGAAATCAAAAGAAAACACTGGACCTAGGGTTAAGCAAGTAGGTTATTGTCAGTAAGGCGTAAGTGTAACCTTAAAGGAACTGATGAAGGCTGTTAAATTCTAACTCACGTCAGTCAGTGCCGTGGCGACAGATATTACCAATAAGCTGTTAAGGCCACGACTTACCTCTCCCAACTCCGGACTATAAACATTATTTGATCCTGAATGTAGTCAGTTTGATGCTGTCTAGTCTAAAGTGCAGACCGAATTCTGCAGATCATTATGCATAACATTTAAATTGATTTCTTTGTTTTCAGAAATATGCTTTTCAAAGTCTTCACTATCAGTTGGTTGCCTCATAATGGTTTGAGTGACTGTGACACTTCCATATGAGTTTAAATGCTACATGAGTACCAGTGTCATTCAAGAGCATTAGAAATATCAAATTTTCCTATTCTTATCAATAAATTAAACCACTAGCTTCGTAGTTTAAATACGACATTTACACTTGTCTTTTTATGAATACAGATGGTAACAATGTTCTTTAGTTTAAAATAAAATTTGTAGTCGATTTATAAGTTCAGTAGTGAACGAAATTATTTAACATTGCATACAAGGATACAGTATTACTTTGCTAAATGGCGTAGAAAACGTTACTGCCTATACTCTTGTTAAGCTGATCACATAATTTTCTTTTAGTTTCATATTGCATCATTAACGTCTTTTGGACTTGAATCGTGAACCAATTTTTCGAAGATCTAGGATCAGCATTGAGTCATTCTTGTAACGTATGATTAGCTTTGGTTCAGTGAACAAAGATTCCATGATTATCCGTCCATTTGTCTTTAGAAATGCTATCTTGTACCACCCACCCTATTGGATGATTGATTGCCATTGCATACATATCATTGGTTATATCTCCATCTTGGTTACTTAAATCATTCAAATCTATCATTCATAATTAGATTAAGCGTACATGCTCTGCTAAACTAACACATTCAATAAGAATGAGACACTCCTAGTCTCGGATACTTGAAAAGCTGTACCACCATTTAAGTCAAATAATAAAATGTGATGCAGCTATGTCAGACATGGAAACTGCGTAATGACCTTGAGGTGATTATCAACAGTCACCTTTGTTCAGAATATCATCGAATAAATAATATTGTATCATTATATGCTATTTCAAATAAATTTGTTTGGTATGTAATTCCATTCTACCACAGTGTTATAGCATCAAAAAAGGCAACTGAATTGATGTACTTCGTTGTTTATCCCCTATAAATCTGTAAATTATCCACAGGTATTTTGAAGTAACTTCAATAAAGTTTTACAAGTCAGTTTAACGGGTTGTTCCGGTTATTCTATGACTTCTTTCGGTGTGTATTCCAGAAGTGTTCATACTTATGGTTATACCACCTACAAATCAATACAGTTGCCAATAAAATATGGAAATTTTCTTGTTGCTATCATTAAAGTGCTTTTTGACACACAGAAAAGTAAACCATGTCATATAATCTGTATAGGAGAGAATAATAATAACGACAACAATAATAACTTTAATCTGAAGGATATTTCAGAAATACTGTACAGAGTTTTCACCATGTCATATAGCATCAGTTGGACAGAATCATTGTATACGTATACGTAATAAAATGAAATAATACGGAAATACTTATACAAGAGAAAAATCTTAACTCCATCTAAAACGTTCTTCAAAATCCAGAGGGAACTTGAGTAAACAGTCACATTAGCAATTATAATCGTGATACGTAAATAACAGCAAACTGTATAATCTTTAGTTAGTTTGCTTTAAAAAACTGAAGTTGATTTGTTAGTTCATTTTTAAAACTTTCTGCCTTGCACGAGATACGAGCTAAATACGGTGTGGTAGAGTTTTTATATGTAGTAGCAAGTGAATTAGGTCTTATATACCTGCTTCTGATCCCGCCTGAGGACTCATGCGTAGACAGGTTTGAGTGAAGAGAACGCTGGTCATATGATAAAACAACTTCCACAAGATGTTTATATGAGTTAATAAGTTTATCCACAACTCTGTTCATCAGGAGGTTTAGAGGTACACCATTAGATCTGCGGACAATTTTCGAAGTTCTGAGCAGTATAGAATAGTCTTTTTTCAGCGACCTGAGATAAAATAAAAATGAACAACAGAGGTGAACAGGGAAGATGTAAGAGTTCATAAAACACAGGGAGACAGGCTGAATTATACCAGATACTCTCAGCTTCCTTATGTAAACGTTATGCTGAAAATTCTTTGAGAAATTAGTAAGATATCAGAGGACTAGTAAAGGTCTGAAGAAAAACACAAGCCGACATAAATCACAACTATCAACAGAACAGGACCTAGGAGACCTTAGCAGTTTACAAAGGTTACTCTCATGTCTGTAACTAAGGCTTATAGGCTGACATTAGACATGAAATCACTCATTTGAGAACAATCAGTTGAAGAGAAGACAGGTATGTAAACTGTCAGATCATCAGCTTATTTAACAAAATTGATACTACCTAAAGACTACAGGTTATACAGAAAGAAAGAAAAAAGACGGAAGGAAAGGAAGGCACTTTGGAAAACACCAGCCACAGTAAGCAGTGAGGAGGAGTGCTTCCTTCTGTGAGTAATACATTGTTTCCTTTCACAGACATAGGAATAGTCAGTTGATTATTCAGGACCCCCTGCTTGTCGCGGCTAGCTTGTTTAGCACAAAGGGTAATGGAACAGAATCAAATGCTGAATTAAAGTCTAAACAGATACAGCTGACATACTTGGCATTTACTTTAATATTACAAGCAATATTGTGATATAAGAAAGTAGTGGTATTCAGAGTGTTTCTATTGCTCATATGTTCAAATTGATTGGGATCTCCGAAAACATTTAATAACGGTTCAAGCGTGCGTGTTACTCACCTGTCAGTTGCTTTTTAGAACAGATAAGTAACTGCGATCAGATGGAACTTCAGACATATGCTTTAGGTCATCAATCTATATACGGGGACTATCTTAATATCTTTCCAGGAAGATATTATGGCGTTTCCTGAAAAAGATCTATTGAACATATTAGATATTTGATGGCATAATATTTCAGAATATTTCGTGAACTTAAAATTTGACATACCGCCCTAACCTAAACTGTGTCAAGAGTGTAGAGATTTGAGACAACAGAAAATATCTTTCTCGATGAATTTTGAACAGTATTCTTCATTGGAAATGGGACAGTTAGGATGGAGCATAATCAATTCGTTCGAAGCAAAGGTATCAATAAATGTTTCTTTACTAAGGTTTTTACTTCCAATGAGGTCCTTAAAACGTTTCCACACACTGGAAGTGCTTTCGTATGACAAACATTTCTGATTATATAGCAGACTCAGACGTTCAGCTTCCTACCTATTTGAAACGTTCAGTCACCGAACACTGTCGTTATCATCTAATTTATATCGCCTATCTTTTCATCTCTTTAGTCTGTTTATTTAAGAATAAGATATACGATCAAAGCGTAGAAGTAATTTTTCATAAAAGCAAGAGATTTCTAACTAAAACTTACGATAGAGTACCTCACTATCTGTAATGCTGTTCAAAACATAGCTATCAAACATGTTCAATCTTGCACATTATAGCATTTCTCTTAGATTAAAAATGTTACTATGGGAATAGTTTCTATGTAAATTTTCCAATTTGTGAAGCCTGTTTTGTGCAGTTTGCCATGTTTTTTGAGCAAAACAAGTATAACTCAATGATTTGAGCTAAGCAATGTGGTTACCTTTTGAGTTTCACATGTAGCAGTATCACTGACGATTACCAAGTCTAGTGTTGCATTCTGACGTTTTGTGAAGTTAAGGTTTTGGTGTCCAGGTGTTTTGGGAAGGCTATGGTCACGAGTGTTAAAATCACCACATATTATTGGCAGGGAACCACACAGTATTGGAGCTGCAAACTGGGTGAATATATCAGAATAAGATAATTTGGAGTGATCACAACTTGTAACATAAATAAGGCAAGATTTGCCCAAATGTTTTGGGCGCTATTTAACACTGATACAATCTTTGTAATCATCTGAGAATTTGAAGCATATTTAACTGAAAATATACCAGTGGATATTGATGAAGGTAGTTACTCCACTTCCATATTTATTAGTAGAGCTACATAGACCCAGACGAAAACTTTTGAAACTTTTACGAGAAAACAAACTGTCAATATAGAGACCATGTTTTAAGTTTCTTTCCATGTAAATGCTCCAGCATTACGGGACATATTGGAGGATAGAATAAATCGTAAATAATCCTCTTTTCCCTGCAGTGACCTGCAGTCCGTGCTTATAATTTCAGGCTGAGTCATTTGGGATAAATTTATTCGTCGCATAGCATATTACGGTCCACTGAGATATTTTTTCCTCATCTTATTTGATAAGGGACTTGTAGGAGGCTGTAAACGTTTTGAAAATGTGCATAAATGTATAGGGAGATCAGAGGATATGACGTGACGAATGGAAGCATGGGAAAATTTGATGAAATACAATAGATGGGAAATTTGGTAGTCCAGATATAAGAACAGGGCGCTGATATATATCCGGAATGGGGATTTCTTGTGCCTTCCATGATCTGATAACTAGTGAGCACTAGGATACACTAAAGGTTGCAGTACAGGGGAAGAATTATCTCTTGTGAAAGTCTTATATGAACTTAGCTGACAAGGTTAATCAAGATGACCTGAGAAATTCAAGAAGAAAGATGGTGCGCTTTAAAAAGACACATTTCCCTTTTTCATCGTCTTATTTTGAGGGCTTTTAGGAATCGTCTACGGGTGACATAACATCAATATACCTTCCAGGCAGCAGAAAATCGAAAACCTTCTTACACATTGGTGTTTCTTTATTTGCATTATCAGGAGAATTAGTGCTGACTTGGCAATGAACTGAAATTCTGTGATTTATATCCAAGATATACCCAAAAAAGAATTGTGCTTTGTTTTTCTCAAATTACTATGTGCTTTCAGTATTTTGAGAAGTCACTTTTATAGCATATAACAAGCCAACTTTTTGTCCTTAACTGTATTAATGGGAGTGCATATCACACCTGGAAGAAGATAAAACGCTGCGAACGATACAATCAAGTCTACACATGACGAAAGAAGTTTTCATCATGAGCCAACTATTTAGGATTCTGACTGAAGTATTGTTTCGTTCAAGCTAAAAACTTTACAACATTAATAATCTTCGATACCATTGTTAACCACGCTAAAAATACTCATATATCATTGAATAAGGATTCGAGAATACAATAGTCAACACATCCAATCACAGTCTATTGTAAAAACTTGGAAAATATTATCCATTATCACTGTCAGGCCCTATCTCACAGCATGAGCGTAGCTCCTGATTAAACTTTTGCGGATTAAACTTCATAACAAAGCATTGATGATTCTCGCACTTCGTTTGTCTTTCAAGTTTTTAGCAGAAATTAGTCTGTTCTATTGCAGAAAAACTACAATTACCATTCTTATAGCTTTCTCTTTAAATTTCTTTCCAAGAAGCTATGGGTTTCTAATAAAATTTCCAACAAATCCTACTTCACTAACACATTTCTCTGAAACTGCTTTTTTGGATTCAGCTAGAATTTGGCTAGTATAAAAAATAAGCGTCAGAATTCTTCTGAAAATATTTTAAGAATCATTGCTTTGGGAATAACATGTAGTGAAGTATTGAATTACTACATTTTCAAATTTCGAATGCACGTAGAAAACAGTTAGCGTAGTACAGAAATGTAGGAAATCACACTCCTTTTTGGTATTCAGTGATCTTGAAAGTGAAATAAGGTAGCCATTTTGCAAACCGAAATGATACCTCCCAGTCAAGTTTAGCTAAAATTCACTGTCAGATGTCAAGTAGTTATAATCACTATTAAGTTACTTCTGTATCAAAGGCCATGACTCGATCTCACATGTACTTGATAGTCACCCGGTGACCTTCAGTCTAAAATGCACCTAGTCTTGTAGAACCTATCACGGGGTAAGGAGCATCTGTAGCCTGTTTAACCAAAGCATAATAACTGATGAGTTACATTATTTCTGCATAATGTTGTTTGACTCTAACACTGCAGCTAAGATAGACAGATTCTTTCGTTTTTACCATTTGCTAAAGAATAACTAGGATTTTGAGGGGGTTGATATTTCTGTATAACATCAGGTAATTTGGTTGTCTGTACCGATTTTTATTGATCTTAGATTCACGTCTTATTCCAAGATATGTCGGACTCTTCCTATTAGGTAATATACGTTTAAATGCAATTATTAATAACCTCATCGTCATAGATATCAAAAGACATAAAGGTATATGTCGGAAAGTTGGGCTTGAGTTTCTAACTACTGTCTGAAATTATAACCAGTTCCATTCAGTAAAAGTTTGATCAATTACATGTGACTCTGAAGAACAGCATGCGAAGCGCCCTATTCTTCACTGCTTGATAACTGATTCACTAACGCATATTTGAAGTTCTATCCAACGTCCTTTTATAAGAGGCAAATGTGCATCATTGATGAGTGTTCGTAAAAAATAATCATAGTTTTAGTTTTCATTTATTTATACTGAGATACAGTTAAGGTTTTATAATTTTTTTAATCTGCATTTTAGGGTGTAACGCGTGAAATCTAAAATGCTAACGAAACAATTTGCGTGACTATATTAGGTTTTCTGTTCTTAAAAGAATTAAAAAATGGACACGAACCCTGAATTCTACTTCTTATCCAATAATGATGTCGATAAGATACTTCCACTGAAGTTAAATGTAACTGTTGCACTCAGTCTTTTGCAAGTTATTTACTAAGTCTTCAAGATTTATCACATTTAATTGACTGAAAGAAACCAAAACATGTTTGAGGAAAGCCATTGGCGGTTTGAAACGAAAACACTATACCTCTATCTTTCCATATCCAACTTAATAATTGCAGTGAGTTAGCGGTCCCCATATAACCACGGAACATGAAACAGTCAGCAATATTGGCAAAAACGAAAGGCGCTAGCTGTTTCTAGGTTTGCTTTTTATGGCTTAGTTACTTAATCACAAGAAAAGAAAAGTTGGATGTTCACAAGTAATATCTTACTCCGTAAATTCGTTGCATTATAATAGTTCCAAAACTTTACTTGAAAAAAGGTGAGGAACATATGCCAAGTAACTGCTAAGCCGTCAAACAAATTGTTATTTCCTGCTTATAAAAAACTACAAATATGAACAGATCGTACATTAGTTAATATAAAATGAGGACATAAAGAACCCTTAACTCATTAATCCATTATTTCTTAATAGTCTTCAAACCTATAGCAAAATCATGCATCTTGAATCCTTATGGTACTTATCCTTCGGAAGTTAAAATGGGTAGATAGTTTCTTCAACTGTGAATAATGCTTCTCAAGGGTAATTAGTATATAATACTTTCACAATAGTTTCAGTACTATTTTCTACAACCAAAAAAGGTGTTCACCATTAAATTTACGAATAAGGGTTATCAATAAGAAAGCATCTGTGATGATATGATCTGAACTGGTTTGGAAAAGCAAGTATTCTATCTCTAAAATTTAAAAACTATGTGGAAACATTTATCTGTAAGGCTTTCTTCGTTGTGTCTAAGTAAGTAAACTCAGTGGGCCAATTAATGAGAAGACTTTAGGTTCACTTAGCCAAATATAGTGTTTAAAATTGTTCTCGATTCTGCAAGATGGTAACCTTTATGGAAAGAGCTGTCGCTAATTCCATGCTCTACTTATAATCTTCCCCTTAAAATTTAAAACGTGACTGCCTGTCGCATGGCTTAGTCTTATTCTATATAGTAGATGCAAGTAGCAAAGTAGTATAAATGCACACCATATATATCTCACTCAAATTTAAGCTGTAGAACAAGATGACGTAGGAAAGAGTCTGTCAATTTTAGTAAATATACTTTGATGAATGAGTCCTGATTCGGTTTTTTACAAGAAGCTATATGTCGACATATTGCACTAAGTAATTTCATTCATATGCGTGCTTAAAAACCTTTTTATCCGGATGAAAATTCAAGGCTACAAATACCAAAAAATATTTTTTATAAGATCTTCACATTCTACTAACAAACTTGACAATTAAAATCACAAAGGAACTAGAATTTAAACAAAAACAAATAAATGCAAGATTGTGTTCCCTTGAGAATTTCAAGCAACAAAACATAAAATATCTTAACTGTGATTTTAAACAACACCTGAACAAGTTTTCAATATCTCATAAGAAAAGCAAGAGAATCCACTGCATTTCAGAAACTCTCAGCGGCTACATACTATTTAAAGTTGGTAACTGCGCCCAAAGATAAATTATAGACAACGAGAAAGAAGTGAATAATTATAGCACTGCAGGTAGGTACTGTTATTATAATTCACAGAAAGGACTTATATAGCGTGTCAGCACAAAAACTAGAGGTTTCATATCAATAATCTATCAGATCATCGAACTGGTGATAGTATATTAAAAGTTATACTCAATTCGTAGACGAAAAAAGAAGAAACAATCAACTTTGTGTTTGTATAATTATGTTTACCAGTTTGCACTACGTACAGAAGCATAGGAAAGCGGATACCTGGTTATCTAGTCGAATTGTAGAGCGTTATGTCAAGAACTAAATTTCAGTTGATTATATATTTTTTAACAGTTTTTTTTAACACTTTTATGAAGCCATATCCACCAATTTATTACTACTCAAGTTGTTTTGCTACAAAATGAGTTATGATTATTCCTTGTCACTGTAGTACCAATTACCACTTCCTTGATATTTTTTTTTTCTGAAACATTTTTATCAATGCAGCTGCATATTTATGACACAAGGTACAAAACTGACCATCCTAAATTCTTGGACGAAAAATAAACTTCAGACTATTGCTTATAAAGCCTGTCATTGAAAAATATCATCAAACAAGTCTGTGCACTTGCTAAGGTTGAAGATTTTTTTTACATGAGACTGAAAGAATCACTAGTATTTATGACAAAATTTGTAAAACAAAATTTTAATAATACATTTCAACAGATTTCCAGTAATCTGCAATTAACGCGCATGACCACTTCTGAAGAAAGAAACTAGTTTGATAAAAATCTAATTTTAAGTTTTTATTTATCGGGGACTGACATCAGTTGGAGGAAAAAAGGAAACCTGGGGGCACTGGACAGTTGTTTCGTCCTAGTATGGGACCCCCCGGCAGTCCACACCCACGACCCCGCCAGGTATCGAACCCATGATTTTTAAATTCCGTGGCCAGTACGTTACCGTTGAGCCAGTGCTCCCAGATTTCCTTTGTTCCTCCAACTGATGTCAGTCTACGCTGTATTACAACTTGAAGTATTTTCAAATCCCCACAACTCCATGAGAAATCTAGTTGTCGTTGAAAAAACAGATCTTCAGGAAACCATTTAATATTCATGATATAGTAATTTGAATGGCTTAAATATTTAGCAGTTAACTGAACACCATCCAGCTTTTTTTGATTTCTCTAAAAGACTTATTGCACACAATTTTTATTCAGTAGATTTAATTTTACTTTTGTATTACTGTCCTATAATGGATTCAAAGCACAGTAAGTGAATATTTTTTTCATCATATTTTGTAATGTAAGGATGCCATACAAGTTTAATTCAGTAGGGATTTTACTAAAAACAAAGATACCTTTAGTTATTTGTGAAAGGATGCTACCTATCTGAAGAACAACCAGTCACGTGTTAATATTCCCATTTATCACCTTATTGCATGGGTGATGTAATGTATTTCGTTGGGTTTGTTTAAACGTTAGTAAAGTATTTCCACATGGTTTTGTTTCCATCTATGAAATAACTGACAGCTTCACTTGTTGCTGTCTATCGATGTAGCTTCCTTTTTTGTTTTGACTTGTTTGTTAGATGTATTGCAAAGTAAAACGGTATTATTTGCGAAATAGCTTTTTGGATACAATTTAACTATTAGATGTAGTCATATCCTGCATAACGTAGAGGCATGGTTAGTGTACTTCTGATTATTGCTTCTCCCTTGTTATATGGGGACCAAATCTTCCCATATATCTTAAATAGGTGCTAAGTCGTTCCTCTTGCATGCATTTTGTGCTGGTTTGGCAAAACAAGTCGGTTAAAGATCTCTTACTCCATCTCACTAAGTTGGTTTCGATGGTTTACTCTGTCTCTTCCTACTGTGTGGTTGTGTTAACTTGCAAGCATAGTCGTAGCCTAACTTTTCTCTAGTTTTTTTGTCGTTCTAGAATCAATCAATCTTGATTCATGTGGAGTTTTGTGTTTGAAAAGTCAGCTTGACAAGAGTTGGCCAAATTAACATTATACCTGGCGTATGAATCATTGCAACTGACTTCATAAAACAAGGTGTGTTAAACTGTTGGATCAACAAGATCTTTAAGCCAACAAAACGCTTTTCTTTTTGAGCTTGAAGGTTTGAATACCACTCTGATCCCCTCAGACATCCAGTAGAAATAATTTGGCACCTATTTCAGACATGTGGAAGGTTTTAATACTCTAATGACAAGGAGTGAGAGATAATTAGAACTACATAAACTGTCTGAAATTCGCAAGATTAACCTTGATATGAAAATGATAGGTAAATTGTTGGAAACGTTATCCAGTATATAGCAAATTTACGATATGTAATGCATCTAGCGAACGGAAAAACCGAAAGAGGGGTTACCACAATATCTAAATTCACCTCATATATTAGCTTCTTTGATTGAATGACAACGCAAACGACGAATCTGACGTTTTCAAACGAATTACCGTGCATCAAAAAGCATATTGTTTCTTTGGTTATCTTTCATATCCGGGCAAACGTATGAAGCAAATATACATCAAAAGAAATACTCTTCGATTTTACTAACCGTCTGAAGCAAAAATCGTCAAACGTAGTGTTGAATGGCTGTCTCAAAGCAAGTTCGTTAACCCTAAACTACCAAGTTCGATGTTACTTTCAGGATTTCATTTTCTTCTGAACTGATTTTCTTCTTATTTGGAAGCTGAGAGCCTGAATATCACCAATATCTTTTTATTCTGCACGGAATTATAAAAAACAGGTTTTGTTAAACTTAATACAGATTGGAAACGTCGCCTATTTTTTGCTGATAATACGCAAGTCAGTTACTTAATGTTTGCGCAGGATATAATTCTTTAAAAAGTACTTTATCTCAGCACAAATAATTTGTTTAAGTCCGATTGAAAAAAAACGAATCAGTCAAATTTCTTTAATTATTCTGTGGGATGAAAAGACTTACGAATCTGCATCTTGTTTAATGAGGGAAAAAAATGAACAATCTAGTAAGAGATTAGTTTCATCTATTTTTACATTCATCTATGTCAGTATTTTTTCATAGAAACTTCTGTTCACTTGGAAATGAACTAAAGATGAAATAATGAGATGTAACGGAAAAGATATTTTATTCTCCACTATCTCGTTATTAATAACAAAAGGGAACATGTGTTAAGGTGATTGCAATCTTTTAAGTGTTTATCTGATAGGCATTATAGTAGTTCACATTTATATGATACTGTTAATAATTACAACTTAAACATAAGCGGTGAAAATAGGCATTTTGGCAATTTCAGTAAAACAGTCAGTATTTCAATACTGGCTTCTGTAAATACCTCTTACATGAGCGAAAAATGCCTTCGTACATCCCACTAATTCTTTCCCTAAGTTCATAATTCAGATGCCTTTAGGTCATACATGGATGTAACATACTCTTGATTATCAACATTAAAATCAGTTGTCAAACAAAGTTTTCTTGATGCAACTCACATCGTTTTGCGAAGGAACCGGTGATACACAAAATACCTTACATTTTAGGTCTTATAATGACTAATTAGGAAAGGTTCTCAAGTCTACTAAAAAAAGCTTTGAAACATCTTTATAGAATTGAAGCTGAAAGACAAACCAATGTAAAACGTGCACATTAGAGCATCATTTCAATTGTCGAACTTTACGAAACCATATAGACGTGAAGTAGTTAGAATGATTTTCAGTAGATAAAGGTATCTGAAAGAAGGAGAGATAAATAAACAAACAATCACTAAAAATTTGAAGACTCTGATGAAGATACTGAGTCTATATATCTGTACTTTTGTGACATGATTTCAAGATTCCTCAATCACTGTTTTCTATAACCTCGATGGCGCCCATCCAGACGGTCTAGACTTCCCTACACGGTTCTGATAAATAGTCGAAAGCATGCTGTTGTCAAACTTTTTCAAGCAATTTTAATTCCTTATCCTAACTCGGCATTACTCATACAGTGACTCAGCCACACGCAAATAAAGCTACAAAAACAGTTAGAATCTGCAGCATATATACTATTTTACCCTCTATATATCAGGCGTACAATAGGATGGACTGAACTAGTAAGAAGTGTGCTCATCCACAATGAGCGGCAACATTTTCTTACTGGTAACAGATAACTGCAGTTGTCAAGCTAATCTAAATGGACAACTCATCCATCTGAGGCTACTAGCTGAAACCGAAATTTTAAAAGTTTCCAAACAATTTCAGAAAAAAAACAATAGTCTAGAGTTATTAAGAAAGATTGAAATTATCAGCGGAGTAACATTGATAATACATATCTGATAATGACAATCGCATTTGTTGCACTTTCATTTATCGTAAGGACTTTAGGTATTCAACTTGAACTTTGACAAAACTTACTACGTTCCCGTTGAACAATTTCAACAATTCAGTATTCATTGATTAGGTTTATTAGTCTTTAGAAAACTGTCCAATTACAAATGAATAAACTAGATAGTGAAAAAAGTTTGAATGTAAATGAAACCTGAGAATAAGTTAGGAAATAAAAGATTATTTGATGGGGTCATATTTATTTGATAGACAGATTAACATAGTATAAAAATTCACGTGATCTTAAAAACCAGGTGAAATTTACTACAAGATACAACTTATACCAATCGCTTTATTTTCTAACACTTAATTTCTTTCAGTAAGTAATACTTTTATTGTCTTAAAGGAATTTCCCGTTTACTTTTCAATAGAATAAAAGCTTATTGTTATAACTAAGAAAAGTTATAATGTTAATGGTAGTTTCTTGGACAGCTTCAACACTAAATTATTAGCTTACTTATTACTGTGATGAAACAATCGTTAAATGCTTTCAGCCTAAATTATTACTTAATTTAAAATCAGTTGGTAAGTTCAACATCTCTTGCTTTTAAAATGGAATGCTTAGGCCAAATCTAGGTAAGTGGTTCAAGAGTAAGCCCGACGTTGGTATACTGTGAACCGTTTTTAGTAGGTAATACATTCAAATTTGAAATAACACAAATGACACTGTAAACTTATGCGTTAAACACAAGCATTCATAATCTTTCAGTAAAATGGCTTTTATTCAACCTTTAAATAACTAAAAAGTTTTGAAAAATATTTTCAATGAAATTAGCATAAAATCTTTGTACATATGGTATATCGCTATGTCTAGGCAGTGTAACAGACCTATGATAAAATCATCGCTCAGCCATTAGGTTGACAGACAGTTTAGGTGTGACTTTTACTTCTGACATTGTGCTTGTAAGTAATTATGAATTCAGTCTAAATTCAAAGGAGGTTTATCTCAGATCTAGTCATTGAACAGGTTGATGTATCAAAGTAGCTTTAAAACTCTTGTTACTATTTGTTACTTCTTTTTAATGCCATGTAAAACAATTTCAAGATAATTAAAGCTTATGTTCTGATCAATTCAATTAAAAAAGCATATAATTTTGGGGAATCACACTACCTGATTAAAATGAAACATTCCCGATGTAACAGAAAATAAAGGAAAAATCCCTCCTACAGGACCTTTGAAGTTATATTTAACTTTACTGTTCTATTTTTTGCTTTTTGTATTGGGACATATCCTTATTGACCTGTTTTCTTACTCTCGGTGTTGCTTCAACCGAAAGAATTAAATATATCAGTTTACCGATTTCGGTAAAGGTACATTTGCCGTCTTCTTGTATAATCCAGTTTATTAAACTGTAATTTGCTACGCTTATAGTTTCCTTTCAGCTCCACTATTGTTTTACTCTGTTCAGGGTGAAGTAGAAGGTCATCATTGTTTTAGCTATCTGCTTGGCATTCCTGATGTTTGATCTCACTCTTACAGACAGACAGTTTTGGTCGCTTCTGTTATGATTATCTACAATTTGCTGTGAATATGTAATCTGTATCATTTACCTATCCTTTTTATCATATAGGTTGATATTTTGAACCAAAGAATTTATTTTTGACTGCAATGTGCCATGGTAGCCTTGTTTAGGTGACATTTTGTTTTATATTGTATAATGACCAAACAGTACCGTAGATTTCATGTAGATACAATAAAGGTGTAACCATATCAATTATCTTCTTTTATGGTTGGGATATATTTCGGCTACGCATAACTCAAGAAAGCTAAGCTTAGTGTTAAGAAAGGATGCAGTCATATACTTTTGATTGATTCGAAACCTGTTCTGGACCGGATACTGCCTTCTGGCCGTATTTTGGTCGTTGCACTCAAATCTACTTTTTTTGTTTTATAATATACCTGAAACTAGCTTCAATCTTGGATTACTATTGTTTAGAGTTGTGTTCGAAAAGAATAACGACTAGATATCTGTTTCATTATAGGACAGACTTTTTAGTCGTTTGAATCGACTACCATGTAATGTTTTCAGGTTAGGATCACCAGTTTTGGAGACATGTAAGAAGTTATTTAGACACAGTTTTATGATAAATACTACTAAGTTTTCGATAATTTTCCAGCTGATGTTAATCCTTGAAGAAAACTAATTTGACGTAAATGCATCTTCACAAACGTATGAGCGAATATAAGTATTCATTGCTGTAATGGCGGGTAATTCATTGACCCAACAGTACTCGAATTAGGTTAAACTGCTAGTTTGTAACTCAAATTAATTTTTGTGTGTACTGAAACATGTTCTGTCATACTGTAACTCAGTTAAGCTTTTAGTTGTGCATGCGGAATATGTATAAGTGTAGAACCAAGTTTACCTCAGGAGTAAAAAAGACACTTGCTCACCTGATTTATAACAAAATATTTACTCTATGTGGTCACCATTCGTCTTAGAGGTACAGAAGATGGTTGGAATGAAACTGCTGTTCAGTGCTCACAAATTTTCACTAATTCTTCAACTGATTTCAGTCGGTGATGAAATCAATGAATTATCAAACGAACCACCACCGGAATTCTCATATGCGTATCTTTTTCCTTTTTACCTACTCTTTGCTTTAACAGCGTGTATAAACGACGCTTAATTATTTTCAAGGAAAAAATTACTTTGAATCTACAAACTATGCAAGGTATTCACGATAGAATATTCGCTTATTTGTTTGTCTATATAAACAAATAGGACAAAGTAGAACGTTATGCTAAGCTGGAATGGTTCAACTCGTCACGCTCCATAAGAACAGAGTGAAATAGAAAAAATATATATGACAGACAAATTATTGGAGGAAAAATAAAGAAGTGAATAAGATTGGAACAGATATATCATGCCTGAAATATTCACCAAAGAAAGCACGAAAATATACATATCACTCTGGTTTAAGGTCATGCAACTAACAGATTTCAACTAATGGTGACTGAACTTTGAAGACTAGCAGCTATGAACTCTACGAGCCATCATGCGAATAAGACCAACAATTACTGGAGAAGTTGTTTAAAAAGATATTCGGTGTTATTGTTTGCAACTTGTTGCAAGATTAATCGAAAACAAACTATCCGTGCATATCATATTACATAGAGATTTAGCATTCCAAGCAAATGCGTAGACCAGTTAAATACAAACTTATCACTTTATTAATTGACTTTTATTTCTTGTTTAGAAGTGTGGTTCTAATTTCCATATCATTTACTCAGCTAAGCTAATAGGTTTAGGCTATATTACAGGGGCATTTGCGGTGTTTTACCTACCTTTAATGATTGTTCCATACGTACAGGAAAAGTAATTGAACTTTTTGACTAACATTTAGGATGAATGAAGAGTTAAATACTAGTTTTAACTTGAAACTGAGACGAAGTCGACGGCTGACAATGGACTGATAACTGGGGTAGTTAATGAGATGAACTTAAAACAAAGGTAAGGTTTTCAGTGGTTCCAAATCAAGGTTAATGGAAGTATCTAAATAACATGCAAATTTTACACCAGTATGTTACACCAAAAGCTATTTGTGCACCTTGGATTATTACTTTGAGCCGATACGGCTGACGTAATGTATTGTTGTGGTTTAAATTCCTAACCGTTGGTATATTTACACTTGAACTGGGGTAACCATAGCTATCTTTCATCAATGAACGGTGACATGTGCATTGTTGTAATATTTTCCACCTAGAAAGAGGAAAATGCCGCTACACTTACCAGTCGATTTCAGTTGACTGCATTGGAACAATAATATACATGAGAAATAAACCTGTTAAATAACTCTTCAAACATTTTGCCGGCTTTTCAGTATTCGAAAAGTGATATCCAAACATAACAGAGCCTGAAATTCGACTGCTTATTTGAACAAGCAATCTGATAAATGTTTCGTGTAGTTAGATGTTTCATTCTATATGTAAAACAGTAGAATCTAACTAGGATTTAAAATATACATAGCCCTATCCAAAAAAATTACCTAAATATTGAACGTCTTCAAACAGTCTTTCATTGAGGTCAGGTAAACTATTCAGTCGTCATTCTTTCCCAACTGGCAACTTAAATTGTCTATCAAAATATGGTTTGAAGAAGATTATTGATTCGTTTGCCTGAAATATTTTTTGAAAATGTTCTAATGGGAACAGATGCATTGATATTATTATTAAAATAAATACTGTTTTAAAAGAATGAATACCACAACTGCATGATGTTACCTATAATAGTGTTGGTTATGCATGTCTTTTGTTATTTAGGGTTTCATCTTAACTCTAGAACTAGGGCAACAAAAAAGAATTCTTGATAGTTTCCTACACCCAATGAATAAATACTGCAAACAGTGTTACGAAGCTATATCCCCTAAAGCATTCTGAACATGAATAACTCTAAAGCCATTTTATCATTTTCACTTAAAGTGTTTCTTTTGTATATATTCTGCCTGTGCATGTGTATTTTCATAAGAAAACCATTGAGTTAATTCCTCTGAGCAAACTCAGGTCATGTGGCCAAATTGAGGTTCAGTTAATAGATGCATCTTAATCTACGTCATTTGGTCAGAGGCAGCGATAAGTAAGACTTGCTTCTGACTTACAGATATTTTTTGGCCTGGATACCTTGATGTACCAGTTGATATCAGCTTGGACTTCCAGTGGGAAGTAAATGCCCTGAAAATCATACATATATGATACCTTGACTGTGAATATGAACAAGTTAGGGTGTCAAAGAGGTTTTGAACGTTTTGACCACTAACTTCCCATTTTTAGCACCAAAATATGCAGAGCAGTATTTTATCACTTGCTTCATCGACTACACTGCAATATTTGCAATGATTTATCCATGTAAAAATGGAAACTTTTCATGCGATAGTGTTCTTTATTTTCACCGTGGCTACACTATGACAGCACAGAAATTAAGTGCACTTGGTATAAGAGAATAATTCTGTTCACTTGAGCCTACCTTCCTACTTCAACTCCATTCCTACTTATTGTATCTTGTCGACAAACAGCTTCTTTTATAATCAGTAATGTAATTTTATTTGAATCATCGATGACACAACTTAAATGATAGTGACAAAACGCTAATATCATCTTTGTTGTACTGAGATTCAGAATTCTCACAGTTTTTATCAGAACACCAGATATGTTATAAATTATTTGCGTCTTTCAAAAAATGTACACCCGATATTTTGTATATAAATGAATAAATAAACCCCTGAAGCATTTATATTTCATCTATTTGTCCCCATTTATACCATATGGTATGTGTACTAGTTTGCAGACCACGAATAGCATTGAAGTAAAATAACACAAGGCTGTAATACTGTAGGAGTATAGTTATATGAAATGAAGCATGGCTGTCGGGTCTCAGATATAAAAAAAACGTTAGTTGTCTTTCATGAGCAATTGGTGGTCACCTTAAAACAAAAGTAGGTAGGCTTTTACAGCCATCAACGTAGTAAGCATATTTGTAATTAAATCTTATCAGAATAAGACAGGTGGCTGAGTGACTCATGAGAACAGAAGACAAAACGAAAAACTCTCGTTTTCAAGATATTTTGTTCATTGAAACTACTGTAGGGGATCGCCATATAACGACATGAACCTGATAACATAGATTACGAAGTTCATTTCCTAATAGATGGTTCGTTTCGTTAATCTGATAACCAGGTAGCCTCCAATAAGTGACACACACCATAGAGCGACAGCTAAGCATATGATGTATCAAATCCCAAAGGTATTTTCAATGGCATTTCTGTTAACAGCAAATGTCTTATAGTTATGCAGTAACTTGCATGGATACAACAACTTGTCTATTTCCGTAAACCTCCCATCTAAGCATACAGATAATATCTAACAGTTTTAACTTCCACAGTAACCTTAGAATTCTAAACTTAATAAATACATATAACTGAAATCTTTGGCTACTAACTTCGAAACATTAATTAAATCTCTTCACTTAACGTGAATCATAAAGCTACTCTGCCTTATTTAAAAAGTGTACTAAGCTGGTAAGATACTTAAGATATAGGGTGTTACAGTTATCTCTCAGATCCTGCTATAAAGTTAATAAACAAATAAATAAAACTGTCGAAGTCTTATTCTTTCTTGGATTTGGTATTGAAATACAACCTTTTAAAGCATTCATGGGTAACTGAGGACAATATTATCCGGAGTACAAAAACGAGCACTCTGTGTATATCGTTGTGACTCTGGCATAATACTTATTGAGATACTCACTATGCTGCTACTGTTTTCTTTGAGTGTAATTTATAATTTTTGATCATCTATTGAGTCTCAACCTAACCAAAACATTGTGTATTGAAGTGGATAGGGTACGACATGTGATTTCATTCCTGTGGAATGAAAACCAATTTTCAAATATATTTCCCTACTGCTTGATGAACAGAAAACAACCCACATTTTGTTGATTTAAAAAAGTGTGTACATGATATTGTTTCCAAAATGAGTTGATAAAACTAGTGAAACAATGATTAAAATAGGCAGTTAAGAATTACACAGTTGTATTGACAGCATCTTCTATTCGTATGTAAATGAGTTGACGAAAAGCCCATAATATCATTATGATTGCCTGTAAAAGACATCATCATTAAAAAGCCTAGTATTTTCACTGTTTCAAACTGAAATTTCTCCTCAAATCATCGAATTTCGACTTGGTTTGCATATTTACGAAATTATTTTTCTGAAAAGAGAATGGATTAGGAACACACAAATTTTGAGTAGGTGAGTGAGTGAGTGAGTGAGAACATACTTTTCATCCAATAAATGTTTAATGTCATCACTCAGCTCATTTTTGCTGCATTTTACCTAATCGTTACACATTATATACGCCGTTTTAATTAATTTCCATTCATTTTGTAATGAAAGTGCTTTTTATTTTGCTTGCACAATAAATCATTAAACATTACAACTACCGAGAAAACTTAAAGCGAAGTATGTTTGTGTTCTAATGAGAATTCCTTATATACCAAGTTGGCCACGCACGTTTACAACCATCTATAAAGTAATTTCTGTACCACTGACTTCCAATTTGTTAGACAGACTTTCATGATAGGGGTCTGTGAGGATAGATTGATTTCAAGGAGGTTTTCATTAAGGACTAATATTGTTAAGAGAACCATTGAAAACCTGGAAGCACTTAGTGGCTGTTTCCTTTTAGTATGAAACAGCTCAGCACTGGAAACCCATGGCTTTCAAATTTTCCAACCAAGGATCTTCAGTTCTCTTGAAAAGTACGTTACCATTCACTCGCTTAGTTTTAGTCTAACGTTTCAACGACAACGTGATTACTATGAAACCTGAAGGTCTGGGTTTGACTTCTAGGGGGTTGACGGTGATCACGATTAAATAGACACATACTAGGACTAAATGGTTTTTCGTTGCTTCCTAGCTTTTATTAATTTTCTTTGAAATCAACGAATGTCCGTCTTATCTTTTGTTGGCAATATCTGTTAATATTAGGTCACACATAGGCATTATTTTGTAGAAGGTCGGTAGAAAAAGAAAAACATGGAAATTTCTTAACTCTCTAATTAACATGTCAGAATCAACTATTTGAAGTCGCAACCGCCTACAAAAGAATAAAGGCAAACTGTAGTAAGGATATACATGTAAGGTCGATCCGATAGTAATATCCAGATATTCTATTAGGTAGCAATATTTATGAAGGTTTAAGGATAATTTTTTCGAAAAAATGCCGAAAAAGATAGAGTGAATTATAGCACTTAGTAAAATAAATACGGCCTGGAATTAACGCACTTTCCTTAAACTTAGCGAGTACAAATACAGCCAAGATAATAAAATCAAGTAAATGAAAAATGGACTTCATTAAAATGTTATCATCAAAGTTTAAGATAAACTATTTTCTAATAACTTGTTACATCTGAACAATAAACTTTGACAAAAACTGATAATAATAATGGAATTAGATCGTAAAAGATTCATTTTTAATCATTGGAAATGTAATGTTAAATAGTAATAAAAATACATGACATATTTCAACGCTACATGTGAAATGCAGTGTAATCGAAATAAAAACATTGAGCATAAAAATATATATGAGCTTCAACAAAACTTTTAAATTCTATTAAACTACTGAAAACATTTTTTTGTTGAATTCATAACACATTTTTAACATAAATTTCATCCTATAGGAAAAAAAGTTAGGTACCACTTGTTATTATCATAGTTGGATAAACTATTTCTACAATCAATTATTGAAACTTTTCATCATCTAGTTATGCACAGTTCAACTATTACTACTCATATTTACTCAGACATATGAGACAGGAGATGATTTGTTGGATAAATTTGCTTTTATCAATAACAAGTTTAATTGTACGATATTTTTTATAACGACTGGATGACGATTTCCAATAGTAATCATGATATTTCATTTTCTTCTTCTGATACATACTTTATACATGTTTTTATCCTTTCATTTTGATTTTATATAGATGCTTGATCTTTTGAAGTAGTTACTTTTGGACAGGGTGTTTGGATAGCACTGAGTCAGAGGTATTCAACTCTAGTAACTTTCGTTACAACTAAAATTTTAGCATAATTTTAAAGTTATATCCACCTCTTTGCATACGAATTTGTAATACAGTGTAAAACAACAGATTTATTCATTGAAAACCCTCATAACTTCAAGGAATTCGTCAATATAAAGAAGATAAAACTGTACATTACACAAGATCACTAAGTTATATAAAAAAATTATTTTCCCAACCAATTAGCCGACTAAAAAAAAGGGATTTCGCAAAAAGAGCGAACAACTTTTTGTTATAGTCTGTATACTGTTTAAAATGTTAATGTTTAGTTCTGCTACACAAAAATTTCTTTATAGGTTGTCTGAGGCTGATTTTCCATTATCATATGTAGATTATTACTTGCCCGACTAGGGAATCACTTTTTACTGAAATTGTTCAGAAACCCAAACTAAGTCGAAGACTATTTCAATAAAGTGACTGCTGATTTATCGTGGTTATACTCAACTGCTTGGAACGAAGCACCATTGCACAAGTTGATTTATTTAGTGAACTGAACGGTGGTAAATTAAGTGAGAAGTGGTATGGTGCTGGAGAGAAGTCAGTGGTTGGTCTATGTGTGTGATAGTATATTCAGTCTTTGGATAACCAGTAGGAATAATCAGTCTGTGTACATTTTTTGGTTAAAGCTTAAGAAGATAAACTAGAGTGTATCAATTAGACTATAAATGAAATGGCTTTAAAAACTATTCTTCATCTTCAAAAACTATCATCTAATAAGATACGTGGGACTAAGACGTCGATTAATCGTGCTAACGGCTGTAGATAATATTGAGCAAAAATTTGAAAATCTCCATATACAGAATGAACTTATAAATTGTATTCTCAGATCTTAAGACATTTTAAGCAGTCTGAACAAATGAAGTATGTAGGCTTAAAATAAGTATTGTTAAACAGTTGGATTACAAAGCGTCATCAGTCAGTGAGAGTGTCACGTTGGTAATCCTAATGTTGACAGTAAAAATCCTTTTGTGGAATACACTTGTTTTCTACAAACGCACCTATCCATCAAAATTGCCTTAAGTAGTCTTTTGACTGCTTTGAGACAGACTGTAACAGATCTACACAAAGAATAATCATCCAACTGTCAGCTTTCATATGCTTCATTAACACATATGCCAGATTTACATCTGTTTGTGTTACCCATCAACTAATCTACGTTTATAATGAAGAACTACAACCTGAATTTTGATGCAAACACGGTTAAAGTAAATATAGTGCGTAGATTTACTACCTTGGCATGCAAGAGTTAGCCATTGCAACATGGAATCAGTTATTCACAAACTTTGAAAGACTTTGGCCTGCCTGAACTTCGGGTTTCCCAATTTTCTCATAGAATATACTGAACCATACTTCCACTTACTACAGTGCTTGAATCACTGACTTATATCCTCTTATCATATTAGATACTCTGGGGTATTTTAACATCATTACACCCTATTACTCTTCAGGTTGAGGGAAAAACTAGGAAAAAACACCATAATAAATGACAAAGAGCTCACAAAAGTACGACTGTAGGGCAAATGACTATTCTAGAACTACTAAGCATATACTGCAGGGCTTTATCGAAAATCGGTATTGACCTTCACTCAGTCTCTTACGAGTGAAACAACGATGTAAGAATCAAGGCTTCGTGATCTGAATAATGATGATTTAGCTTATCTGAATTGTTTCAGGTTATTTTGATAAGATCGACAGTTCTCCAAGAAGAACTGCAGTGCGGCTGTAGCAACACTTATCTTTACAAGTTGTTCCACCTCCAACTACGCATACCTTGGCTTCTCTAAAGAAAAAATTGATTGCATCGCCATCAAATATCGTCCTGAACAATTGAGTAAGTTCAAACACATATTCCCTACTAACATTTATCTCACACCTGACTTCAGTTTCTCGCATTCGTCAACTTTTGCAGGCGGATTCACTCCATCCTCTGATCCAATTCTAGGTGAATCATTTGTTTATAGTCTGTGGAGATTTTAATTCATGTTGTTGTCGTTTGGTCATGAGAATCTGGTTTACTTTTCCACTTGTCTTGACAAACACTTGATTAAGTGTTCACAGACGACTTCTGTGTATATTAAACCTACGAACGAGCTCCACTGCTAAATTCCGAACACCATATTGCATACATACTTTACCCAAGTGTACCACAAGTTATACAGGAGTGGGTTTGGTTAAATTTCCACGAAATTCCGACACGCATGCTATTCACAGGACAATATACGGTGTTTGAGAAGTTTGTTGGGAAAAACAAATTAAGATATTTTTTGAGGCGTTAGACAACATTAGTAATAATAACTCGACCTGTCTCAGATTTCATCTCAACAGAAAAAGAAGTCTACATGAGATATGAAAAACTTTCTTCGCATTTCAAGAAGCTCTGAAGAGAACAGGAAAGGTTTTTAGATGGGAAGATCACCCTCGCGCTAGAAGACTTAACTATCTAATTAAGTTTTGAATACACCATCCATATGCGATATACAACCAGAAGTTTCCGTTGTGATAAAATTCTTTTACTAAATTAAAATTATTCAAAGATCCTACTGGCAGAAAACACAAATCAAGAAGCCAGTTCTGGTGTTTGCCGATTATACCTGTTGTTGACATGTAAGCAAGCTGACTTCTTTCTTCTTAGTGTCCAGGGACAAATGGGGAATCGTTTCCTTAGTTTTATCAGGAGTTGTGTCTTCAAATATTTCAAGGTCTTGACTTGATCTTAAAGCCAAGGTCCTGATGGTGTTTCACGTAATATATTCAGCAAATGCACTCATATTTTATCCCATTCTCTTAAGGATATCTTTAATGCATCCTTCTTTTGAAACACCATGTCTCTGATGGAGATTAGGGTTGTACTTGTACCTAAGTCATCTATTGCCTCACTATACTTATGCTAGAAACTTCATTGAAGGCTTTCAGAGATCAGAAATAATTTGCCCACAACTATAGGAGAAATACTTAAGGTGCTGCTACTGTCCTGCATCATAATAGTGTTTCTAGTCTAGACAAAATTGTTAAATCTGTTCACTGTGCTTTTTTATATTACATGTTCACTTTGGACTCCATATCTAGACAACCGTTGTTAAATAAACTTGTCATTGTTTATACTAAGCCATGGACTTCAAAGTAGCATAAGTTTTCTTTCTTCGAAAGGATACAATACGCTAATTGTCCAAGGAATAGCTCCACTTCATTGCCTACTAAAGCCAGTGTGACTCAAGATGCAGTACCATCTTCATTTGTGTTTACTTTCTTTCTAAACAGCCTAACTTTCTCTATGAAACAGTATTTCATTAATTATGTTGGTGACCTGATAGTCACTGATCCAATTATCTCCCAGTGAGATTGCTTTCAAAGGAATGGCTTTTCATCTGAAATTGGCCAGTGGTCTTTAAATGATCTCAAGCTTAACGCTTCCAAGTGTCAGACTTCATTTTATTCTTGGACGTAATGAAGATTTGTTTGAGCTACTTCGGTTTCATGATCTCAATAGTATTGATAGTAGTACTGTAGAAAGTATATCCAGTGTTTCCGATCTTGGTTTGAGATTTTCTGGTGGTTGTTGGTCGTTTCATATATCATTGACTTCAAAGAAAAGTTGTCGTTTACATATTACATACAGAAGCTGAAGCTGTGTGATATGACTCAGCCTTCATTTTTAAAATTTATTATTTCCTTCCTGTATTATATTTACTTCACTTAATTGTTCTCCGATGATCTTTCTCAGTCTACAAAAAAAACATTATATGTAATAGTGCTTGAGGCTTCGAGAGCTATCAGTATGGTGTCTGGTGTAACTATGACCCAGATGGTTTAATACTGTACTTCACAAGTATTTGAATTTAATCAGGAAAGTACCTACAGTAATTTCATCTCATATCCAGCATCTACTTTATTCATAACTTGCTGTTTGTATTTCTTCAGTGAGGACAAGAAAAAAATTATAGAAAACTTTGAGCTCGTACGACTAAATATAGTAATTCTACTGCATCTTATCCTCGTTACTAGTATTATTTATGTAATGTAAATTGCAATTATTAACACTATTCCAAATGTTGTAAAGGAGTACATTTTGTTGTAATGCTATGTACTATGAATTCAGAATTTTATCAGGATTTATCCAAATGGGGATCATTATTATTACACTTAACTGTAGGAATATCGTGGTTAATGTTAAAACTACCTGGTGAATAGTTTTCCATCGATATGAAATAACGTAACAGCACTTAAGGCTATTATTTCTTAGTTTAGGGCTTATTGGTAGTATGTATGCACGACTGAAGGTTAAAGTACTCTCTACAGTAGCTGAAGGTCCTTAGCTTGATTCTTTGTGGCATCGTTGTTGAGTACAACCGAAAAGTATATAACTGAGAGAAAGCATCTCTGGTGCTTTCAGGTTTTCAATTCTTATTCAGTTGGTGTCGATTCACGGCGAAAATTACTCTGAAATAAGTCAATCCCTCTAAAACGTCGAGTAAGAGATAACATCATTAATGAATGCTTTACGTCAATCTATATTTTTCTGTAAATTCCTTCATAAGCTGATTTGCCGGTCAAATTCGGTGACATTTGTGTCTGCGGCAAAGACATCACATTTTAGAAATGCCTTTTGTGGTGGTTATAAAATAAGATTACCCAAAAATCAAATATTATTTGAAAACTGTTTTGTTTGGTTTTCGTCTTTGCTTTATTTACAAAACCATATGTATCATTGAATAAACTGGGGATAATAAATTTACAAGAAAGTATCGAAATGTAAATCGTTTTCGGGTGAAATACTCAGTTGATGCTTCTTATCTGCAATCTGCGAATATAAAAAGGTGATTATGACCCTGACTGTAAAGTCACTATGAGTAAAAATATTCTCATTTCCATCGAAAGCGAATACATGTTATGTATCAAAACATTCAACATATTTGATATTAAAGCTTACAAATTAATGCCATTTTAATACGTTTCAAAAAATTCACTTCATTAATAAAGTGCAGTTTAGTATTCTAGGTAATATTCTGGAATATAAACGTCGCCGATGTTAGTTATATCATTATTAAATAGCCGGTCCTAAGCACGGAAAAAAACGCAAACTTGGGCAGATGACCAGCAAAGCTACCACCAAAAACAACTCCATTAGCCAAAGAAATTAAAAGCACCAAAAAATGCAAAGGATGAAAAAACAAAATTATTCTATTCTGGAAACAAGAAGACACAATACTGTTGGTTGCTGAAAGACATGGAGAAGCAAACTGACCCATGCATCTCCTCTAAACACGATGAAAGCGAAAGTCAGAATAGGGACACGGAATGTGGCAGAGTTAAAAGCTCGCTGGTAAAGTTACCCCAACCTCGAAAGACAGACAAACACGCAACAAAGAAATGCGAAATAGAAATTCCAATGCATGCACTAAATGCAAAACATGCTACAAAAAACACATGAAGAGAACCAATCATCGGTCATGCAATGAACGAGAATGGACAACCGTATGCAGCCTTCTGTGCATTTAATGAGTTGGAGGTTGGAGGCACTGTGCACAAAAACAAAGATATTCACAACGCGACATGGATTTGATTTCATCAGACACCAGAGACACTTAAAATCAGATCGAATTCATCTCAATCTAAAGAAAGTGGAGATGCATCCTACGGGACATAAGATCGTGAAGAAGAGTAGATGTAAATTCACACCACTCACTATCTTGTGCAAGGAACTCTCAAAATCAAGATGTAAGCCCTCAAAGAAGCTGGTGACAGACCACAAGTCAAGTTCAACACCCAGAAACTGAAGGACAAAAATACAAAGCATATCTTCTCGTCAGCCATCAGAAGAAAGTGGGAGAGATTAAGCAACATCCCTGAAGGATTGGGCGTGGAGGAACACAGGAAGTCTTTGAAAGAGAAGTGGAAGGAATTCTGCACAACCGTGTTAGGAAGGAAGGAGAAACAAGAGAAGGAATGGATCTCCACAGATACATGGAGGCTGATAGAGCAGGAGGGGAAGATGGTGAAGCAGAAAATGAACCAGTACAGTACAGAGATAAACAACGAAAAGAGGAAGTGAACACGTTTGATAAAACACTACACTGGACAAAGAAGTGAAGAAGAGTGCACGCAAACACAAAAGACACTTCTACGACACACTGGCAAGTGAAGCAGAACAGGCTGCATGTAAGGGAGACAGGGACCTGACAACATTATATCAAACAACCAGGTTACTCTCTGGGAGGGAAGAGATCGACACAGACGAAACCAGTGAAAGATAGTGAAAGAAACTAAGTTACCAAGGAGAGTGGAGAAACGAAGGAAACGATGGGCTGACCACTTCAAAAAACTCTTGAACCGACCACCACTACCACCTACAACTCGTCCAGAAATACTACCAGCAGCTCATCCGCAGAACTACCAGTGAACACAAATCCTCCAACAAAAGTCGAAGTCCTGAGCTCCATAAAGCTACTGAAATGTGGGAAAGCAGCAGGATCAAATGGAATCCCGCAAGAAGCACTGAGAACAGACGTGGAGACAACGGCGGACATGCTCACACCACTATTGCAGAAGATATGGAAGGAAGAGAAGGTATCTGCAAATTGACTGGAAGAAGGGTTACCTTGTCAAACTGCCGAAGAAAGGCGACGGGAGTGTTTGCAAGAACTGGGGCGGAATCATGCTCCTGTCCACGGAAAGCAACTGAAATATTAATCCGCATTATCTTGGAGAGATTCAAGGATGCACTGGATTCAAAACTACGACCGGAACTGGCTGGCTGGCTGGTTGGCTGGATTGAGGAAGAACAAATCATGTGTGGACCGGATTGCATGGCTTTGCATCATCATAGAACAGAGTATAGAATGGCAGTCAACTTAACTCCACCTCAACTTCATCGACTTTGAGAAGGCGTTTGACAGCGTCGACAGAGCGGTAATTTGGAAGCTGCTTTAATACTAAGGAATACCACAAACATTAATCCGCCTCATTCAGCAACCATATGAAGACGCTACATGCGAAGTAATTCACAATGGGAAGCTGAGTGATGCTTTTGAAGTGAAGACAGGAGTGAAACAAGGTTGCCTACTATCCTCCATGATATTCCTGATTGTGATCGACTAGATCATGCAGCAAACATTTGGGAGCAAGAAGAGGGGGATACGCTGGTCTGCCGAAAAGAAACTAGAGGACATGGATTTCGCTGATGACTTGTGCCTGATGTCACATAAACTTGAAGATCCACAGGTGAAAACTAATAAGTTGGCAGAAGATGCAGAACAGAGAAGATGGGACTTCCTTCAGGTGAATGTAGAGAAGACAGAGGTGATGAAGATACCCAACCAACAACAACATCAACACACACCAATCAGCATCAACAGGAGAAATCTAGAGGAAGTGGTTTGTTTCAAATACCTACCTAGGCATCACTGTTTCAACTACAGGCGGTGGCAGCGGCACAGACAACGACGTCAAATCCAGGATCGGAAAAACAAGACAAGCCTTCATTTACCCGAAATCAGTGTGGAGCTCTACTGCACTCCACTCAGCATTAAGCATGAAAGAGATTCGGATTTTCAATACCAATGTCAGTTAAGTCAGTGCTTCTATGTGATGATTCAGAGACTTGGTGCGTTACGGAAAGCATTTCTAACAGACTACGGACATACATCAACAGCTGACCACGCTCGATACTGAAGATCAGATGATCAGAATAATAAGAATAAGCAACAAGGAACTGTGACTGGCAACGAACCAAACAAGAACTCATCACCCAACAAATATGCAGAAGAAGGAAGTGGAGATGGATTGGACTGGACATACACTGAGAAGACCATTTAGGGACATCATGCGCAGGACCAGGCCAGGCCATCGAGTGGAAGCCAGACGGGAAACGATGAGTTTGACGTTCTAGGGTAATATGGAGATGGTGTGAGAAAGAAATGAAAGCTTCTGAGTAGTCGTGGAGCCAGGTTAGAAAAACTGCTAAATAGAGAGTGGAATAACGACGTGTTACTGAAGGCTTATGTTCCTCTAGGGACCCAAAACACGAATAATAAATGGTAGTAATAATTCTTTAGTCTCAAATTCTACTTAGCCAGTTTATATGAATAACAGACCGTCTTTCCGTTTGTAAGAAAAGGATACCGAATAAATGTATGAACTAGGGTTATTCCTATCGCTTCAGCTTACAATATATCAATGAAGTGTTTTAGAATATACGTATCTTTAAGAAGAAAAAGATATTGTTCACTTACCAACCATTGAACGTGAATCATTTCCAGAACTTGAATTCATTCTTGTAAGCCTTCCCGGTGATCGAAATGTATTATTTAAATTCTCCCCGACGTGACCGAAGAAATTTCTGATATTTCCCAAAATTGACATATTTTCTTCAAGGCTGTATTTTTTGTTTAATTGTTTTGAGTTAACGTTTATAAATTTCACAATACTTAATTGTCAATTGACAAAGTCCTATTTAATATTAAAATTTATGATGTAGAACTCCTGATCTTATCCTATCAAAGTCTTATCCTTTTTTTAGCGTGAAATTAATTAGGTTTTAAAACGCGCTGGATTTTGTGAAACACTTTTAATTCTGAAGATGTTGAAAGGTTTATACAGCTGCCTAACATTGATTGGTTATTTTATTATGTCTCGGATGGAAACAATGTGTAACACAGAAATCCCATTGGATGAATTAATATTACTGTCGTTATTATTCTGATCAGATTGGATAGGTTCAATTGGATGAATGAAATACAAGATATCCCTATTTGATTAGAATTATTAAGTATAAACGAATGAATAATTATTGTCATGAAAATTCAGTGTATCGTGAAATGAGCCACAAATAGTTCAATTTAAAATAATTAATTTCCTTCATGATTGTTGACAAGAAAGGCCTTGCAAGATGCAATTATTTCATAAATCTGAAGTGATTTGGTTGAGGTATATCAGCAAGATGCTCTGTACCAAAATCTGACACATATTGGCCTTCATCAAATCGACACGTATAAATCTTCATGCGAATTCAAATCCTATCAGAGCTTCGAAACCAGGCTATCAGGTGCTGTATTCACAGAGTATTTGATGTTAATTACACGTGCTTTGGGTCCCTAGAGGAACATAAGCCTTCAGTAACACGTCGTTATTCCACTCTCTATTTAGCAGTTTTTCTAACCTGGCTCCACGACTACTCAGAAGCTTTCATTTCTTTCTCACACCATCTCCATATTACCCTAGAACGTCAAACTCATCGTTTCCCGTCTGGCTTCCACTCGATGGCCTGGCCTGGTCCTGCGCATGATGTCCCTAAATGGTCTTCTCAGTGTATGTCCAGTCCAATCCATCTCCACTTCCTTCTTCTGCATATTTGTTGGGTGATGAGTTCTTGTTTGGTTCGTTGCCAGTCACAGTTCCTTGTTGCTTATTCTTATTATTCTGATCATCTGATCTTCAGTATCGAGCGTGGTCAGCTGTTGATGTATGTCCGTAGTCTGTTAGAAATGCTTTCCGTAACGCACCAAGTCTCTGAATCATCACATAGAAGCACTGACTTAACTGACATTGGTATTGAAAATCCGAATCTCTTTCATGCTTAATGCTGAGTGGAGTGCAGTAGAGCTCCACACTGATTTCGGGTAAATGAAGGCTTGTCTTGTTTTTCCGATCCTGGATTTGACGTCGTTGTCTGTGCCGCTGCCACCGCCTGTAGTTGAAACAGTGATGCCTAGGTAGGTATTTGAAACAAACCACTTCCTCTAGATTTCTCCTGTTGATGCTGATTGGTGTGTGTTGATGTTGTTGTTGGTTGGGTATCTTCATCACCTCTGTCTTCTCTACATTCACCTGAAGGAAGTCCCATCTTCTCTGTTCTGCATCTTCTGCCAACTTATTAGTTTTCACCTGTGGATCTTCAAGTTTATGTGACATCAGGCACAAGTCATCAGCGAAATCCATGTCCTCTAGTTTCTTTTCGGCAGACCAGCGTATCCCCCTCTTCTTGCTCCCAAATGTTTGCTGCATGATCTAGTCGATCACAATCAGGAATATCATGGAGGATAGTAGGCAACCTTGTTTCACTCCTGTCTTCACTTCAAAAGCATCACTCAGCTTCCCATTGTGAATTACTTCGCATGTAGCGTCTTCATATGGTTGCTGAATGAGGCGGATTAATGTTTGTGGTATTCCTTAGTATTAAAGCAGCTTCCAAATTACCGCTCTGTCGACGCTGTCAAACGCCTTCTCAAAGTCGATGAAGTTGAGGTGGAGTTAAGTTGACTGCCATTCTATACTCTGTTCTATGATGATGCAAAGCCATGCAATCCGGTCCACACATGATTTGTTCTTCCTCAATCCAGCCAACCAGCCAGCCAGCCAGTTCCGGTCGTAGTTTTGAATCCAGTGCATCCTTGAATCTCTCCAAGATAATGCGGATTAATATTTCAGTTGCTTTCCGTGGACAGGAGCATGATTCCGCCCCAGTTCTTGCAAACACTCCCGTCGCCTTTCTTCGGCAGTTTGACAAGGTAACCCTTCTTCCAGTCAATTTGCAGATACCTTCTCTTCCTTCCATATCTTCTGCAATAGTGGTGTGAGCATGTCCGCCGTTGTCTCCACGTCTGTTCTCAGTGCTTCTTGCGGGATTCCATTTGATCCTGCTGCTTTCCCACATTTCAGTAGCTTTATGGAGCTCAGGACTTCGACTTTTGTTGGAGGATTTGTGTTCACTGGTAGTTCTGCGGATGAGCTGCTGGTAGTATTTCTGGACGAGTTGTAGGTGGTAGTGGTGGTCGGTTCAAGAGTTTTTTGAAGTGGTCAGCCCATCGTTTCCTTCGTTTCTCCACTCTCCTTGGTAACTTAGTTTCTTTCACTATCTTTCACTGGTTTCGTCTGTGTCGATCTCTTCCCTCCCAGAGAGTAACCTGGTTGTTTGATATAATGTTGTCAGGTCCCTGTCTCCCTTACATGCAGCCTGTTCTGCTTCACTTGCCAGTGTGTCGTAGAAGTGTCTTTTGTGTTTGCGTGCACTCTTCTTCACTTCTTTGTCCAGTGTAGTGTTTTATCAAACGTGTTCACTTCCTCTTTTCGTTGTTTATCTCTGTACTGTACTGGTTCATTTTCTGCTTCACCATCTTCCCCTCCTGCTCTATCAGCCTCCATGTATCTGTGGAGATCCATTCCTTCTCTTGTTTCTTCTTCCTTCCTAACACGGTTGTGCAGAATTCCTTCCACTTCTCTTTCAAACGGTTCCAGTTTTCTTTGAAGTCGGAAGATAGTCTATTATTACCCTTATTACTTTATTAACTATCATGTTTTGAAGATATTATTTCGTATGGCAATAAGTTCAGAATATATATGTGCTATAAAATCATAGAGAACGCAGATGAAGTTTCACAAATAACCATCTTATGTCATCTCATTTTAGCAGATACACATACTTAAGCCGATACTTGAAGAGACTTCGAGGATAGGTTTCCGTCTAGAGGTTTGATTTTAATGTGATATTTAACACAATGACGTCAGCCGGCAAACTGTTTAATAATTAGGAACTCTGAATACCTGTTTCTTTCTGATATGAGGATCCTCTGCATTGCGCTTCAACAAAGCCACCAGGGATTGAATTCAAACCTTCGGGTCTCGTGTGAGATATGATATCATGGATATGCACTGCTGATATACCTCATAGCAGGACGGAACAGCTGTATATTGCTTATAGATTTTCAGTGGCTTTTAACTGATGTGGGTTTCTGATATGTACCCTTCTATAGCTAGTTGCTGGTTGTCTTGCACCTTCTTTCGGAAATAAACGTCACAGAAAAAACAAATCATATAATTAAATATTTTAAAAGACGCCTATGGATTACAGGACGCGGTATCAGCATTTCCAGCATTTTTCAGTCTTAGTCCCAAAATTAAATAAAAATTATCTCTATCCCAGATATATTTTACTGTAAACTGTCACTTCATTCTATTCATATTGGTGATAGATTGTCATGAGCAATGGAATCCAGGACGCACGTCTTGTACTATTTAGGGCTCGTCACCCAGATGCACTTTTCTTCGAGTGAGTAATGTTGTTTCTACTGAGACTTGACCCCTGGACCGACTGCTTCATACTTTGTATAGTCTTCCATTAGGCCACCAGTTCACACTGGTTACTTCTAGTGCAATGGTATGGTTTATTTGATATTGCTTGTATTAGCCTGTCATTGATTCCACCGAGCTGATCCGTCTTTGTTCGTTTATGGACTTTTGTGCGGATTCCTCGACATTGCCGCTATTTCCATCATAATTTTAATGTTGGATAATGGCTAGTAGTGGAATCCAAGACAATCTCTGGTGTTTGAAGCGACTGGTCCCGGCTTCAAGTTCTAGTGAGAGCAACATCGATCGCATGGAAACAAATGCATAGGGCTGACGAGTCTCGATTGGGAAGAAACGCGTGTCCTGGATTCCACTGCTAACCACTATCTGTAATTTGTATCGAAACTGAATATATATGCACTGTTGGGACATCCACGCAGCAGCTTTTATGTCGATAGAGAGTGATCAGTTAGATGGGATCAGTGATGAAATGATAAACTCAAACAACATATCACCTTATTCAACCTACATTAAAGCACTTCAGCATCTACTTCCTTTTTGTCCAGATGAACTGTTTTCGAAATAATAGATTTGTTTCAAAGATAAGTATAACCCCAAACTACCATTAACTAAGGAGATGATGAAGTCCCAAGAAGAATTGGACCGCTTTATCCTAGAAGTGTTGCTTAACACATCTTGTTCAACAACTTGGCTTAAATTTAGTGTACATATCTAATGAGAAATTAGTGAAACAACGAATCAATTAAATTCTTATTTATTTTAATCTTCATCGAATGGTATCTTTTATACATACTATGCGTAGTTTTTTTTACATTACCAGTTGCAGATTTTTCAAACAAGACAGTTTTTCTGATGGTCAGCATATTTAAAGATGATTTTTAATTGTAACGTGCCTAACTATCGTATAAAAATACAAATTTTGCTTTGCCAAATTTATGTAAAGTTGCCTGTTCATACTTTGATTACTTCTGTCTGCATCAGGCTGGGATTTTTTGCCATTACCAAGACTAGATCAAAGACTGGAGTCAGTCATTCGTATTTCTTTATTAAACACAAAGAAAAATAGTGGAAATCACGCCATAGACGATAATTAGTTGGTGTATGTGATTAACTACCGAAAATTCCCTAACAGATAGAGAAAGATTAGTGATTGGGCTTGAATAATTAATTCAGATTGATTATGCATGAATAATAAATTATGAATATCACGACCACCTTTTTCACATTTCAAACCGATTATAACAAATTACCACAGTGGGAGACACTCAAATTCGTAATTATGAATCACTAATGGGTCTTAATAAACGAAACGATTATTTAGGCAATAAATAAGTAATTAAATTATTGCCATCATTATGTGGTAGATAATTAAACGAAATGCTTTTCTATTTGTATTCACTACCGGTAATTTATTTAAAATCTTGACAGTAGTAAACAAGTCTAGATTCTAGAATCACTGGGAACCATGAATAGATAATCACATCGCCCTCTTTATCAGTATTGTTATTGTGATAGTTAACAGTAAAATGTATCAGAGGTGCTTTAAGCAAATGGTTGAATCTTGTGATGTTGCAATTCCAACTTTAATGAAGCAACAAGTTATAATAGCGTCTTAAAAACAGACAATTCACTAAGCTTTCCTCTTTCTTCCAGTCCCTATGGCTAATGAATTTATTGACTGATCTATTTTATCTGACTACCTATTATGTAACTGCCCGTTTCCATCAATATCTTACAGCTTAAGTCATACAGGTTCAAAAAGAATAAAATATGCAGGAAGTATGGTATATATTTGTTATCTCTACTTAATACTTAGTCGATAGATAACTGAAAAATCTGTCTGTCACTGAATGATCTGCAGATCAAGATAAAACTGTTAGGTTGGTAAAATACCTTTGTAGAGAGCATGTATGAATAAAACGGAAAAAAATAATTTTCCAGGGTTTCACATCAGCTATGTAACCACTGTAAATAAATAAATCTTACTGTTATAACATTTTCCAACATGTGCATATTATGGTGTCACCAGAAAATTATTCTACTTTCAAAAGGTAGTATTTCGATTATTATCTTAATTTGTATGAAGTTCTCAAGTTTTATAAAATCTCTTATTTCCGTGTCTAAATTAAATCCATAAGTTTTCACACACAAACATATAATGAACAAGGGAGCTTATGCTTTCGAAAGTGAAGAAACAAGTAATTCAACTTAGACTTCACTCAATCGATATTAGTTGGAACTTTATAAGATTGTGCTTAATAAGTTTCCCTCTTGAAATGGAATCGATTATAATTTATAAATGCAGCCAAAAGGATATATGCTTTGTGAAATTAATTCTTGTGGTGAATCTTATTTTGATGAAATCTCACAATCACCCTTCACTGCATTCTTTTCTATTTCTAGTTAGCAGTTCTTAGGGCAGTTTATGATTTAAACTACACAGATACGTCATTTAAACATAATTACATTTAATAAAAATAATTTTCTATACACTATCATGTGTTGCTCAGCTTTCAGATTTCATTTAACTATCTGCATAACCATAAAGATAAGTGTAATGAGATAGAGAAAAACAGTGCACCTTACATAAAATTGTTAAATTTATCATAAAATAAAGTTTGTTGTAGAATGGTTTTTGATGATGATATACCATTCCATAAATAAAAGACAAATAAATAATCACATAGTCCCTTAGAAAAAAGTTGTGAGAGATCAATATCTCACTCTCCAACTGTCAAACACTCACACTGTCATAATCTTCACAGTCCTAAACATGCTTGCTTACATCAATGCAGAGATCGATAAACTTTATTCATTGTTTCTTTTTATGCTTTTTACACAAAATTAAAAAAATGTGATCGATTATTTTGTTGTACCTGAATAGAATAGTTCAAACCTATTTAAGAAATTATTTCATCAGGATAGTTCTTTTTATTCTGATAAGCAGTAGATAAAGTTGATCCATTTCCTTCAACAGTATTGAGGATAACGACAGGAAATTTTGTGATTCACTATTTTATTGATCGAAACAAATCTTTTTTTCGATGCTTTCTGAACTGACGGGTAAACGAAACTTAACAGCACTTACTTGGGTTATGTTACTTGTCCTAATCTGTACAAACTTTTGATTACATTTATCAGAACACTGGAACTTTCTGACCTTAAAGTGTTAGTCACCTTCAACTCATCGCAGTTATCAGATAAAACTAAAAGATGTTAGTATCATTCGTGAAGTTTTACGCAGCATGTAAATTCACAGTAGTACAGTTTGAAATGTTCATTCACTCGCGATTACATAACAACCTAAGAAACACATCTTGCTGATAAATGGTCAGGTATATTTTTTTAAAGAAAATAGGCTCCAGTAAAAACAGAAAAATAGATCATAAACTTATGTATAATAAGCTGGTACCGAATGAAACATTGTGAAGATTTTGTTTAATAAACTGAGAACCTGCAACTCATAACAATTAGGGATAATGTTTTTAGTGTATATATGGCGTTAGTTTGAAGCTTTTCCACAAATATGAAGTCTTTTGTTGGCCAATGCAATGGTAGAATATTTTCACCAGTGAATCATTTGATTTTCAGTCTACTTCACATACTTAAATTCTACCATAAATTCCTACAATTCAATATTGTAGGACGTTAAGATCGACAATAAAATTTTCTACAATTTGCAAGTAGTCTCCTTATTGCTACAGTTTCAATAAATAATGAAACAGAATAAAATTTGTCTAAAATCTGTACATTCTTCACAGTTGAAGTGATAAAATGTGACTTAATATTTGGATCTGAATTTCAGTAGTAAGAGTTTGTAATATATTAGTTTGTTTACTATTTGTACCGGTAAGTGAAAGTAAAAAGAGAATCTGACTGAGTAAATAGTTTATTTCGCAGTCACATCACTTAAATGGGGTCGAATAACCAGAAGAAACTTGGAAGTCAACTGGAACACAAAGTCAGTATTTTGTTTCCTAAAAGATTATTTATTTGATTACACGGACTTGTATATCATTGAAAAGAAGTAAGGCCTCACCAGCGTTTCATAAATAAAACGATAGCATTTCTGAGCCTTTCTGCTAATTAGTGATTACTTTCATGTCTCGAGAGTATTCTATCTCCGGATAAGCGATTCTCAGTTTTCGGCAACTTGATTTGTAGGCTTCATATTATTGCTAGGCATATTAGTTTGGAATCAATTTGTTGACTTCATATTAACGATTCTGAGTTTTTCCACTTGTCTCATTCCAGAATTCATAATTGTGTGTTCTTATCTTGTGCTTAAATATCTCATTACAGCTGAAAATCCTCTTAGTATTTTCTGTAGTTCTGATGGGAACATGAAATCAACAAAAGTTTGAAATCACTGAATCCAGATGAAGCAAATCTGCTGAAAATGCAAAAAGTGAGTAACGAAATGTCCTCATGTACTAAAAACTCAGTGCAGTATAGAGCTCTTGTTAGTATCAACTTAAGTGTAAGGATCGTTTATACTCATCTTTTGAGTGAAATAAGGATTTTCATACTAGCAGATGTGGTGAATCAAACAGTCTTAAACTTAGAGGAAACGACAGTCAACTAGTAACAACACCAACTAATTAAAGAACTTCATTTTTATTTTTGTCAAATCAAATTTATGATGAAGATAGGAAATAAAAATATTTTTGTGAGTGTAAAAATCTGTTCATTATTATACTTATCATAAGTAATCGTAATGATGTAGTGATGATTTCACGGTTTAATAAAAGAATGCTAATGGACCTATGAAGTGCTTCTAAATTGATCAAGTTAGCTTGTACTCACAGTATAACCACTGAGAATTGATTTTACGAGGACACAGACAAAATTAATCCATAGGGTAAAAAAATATTTCTTCATATTTTATTCCTACATTAAAATGATAATTGAAGTTAAAAATATCTATAGCTTCAACCAGAGCTCAAAATTAAGCTATTTATGCATACTTCTAATTCATGAAGAAATTTAAAAAATATCAGGCTGTTCGTGTCTTTGAATGTCATTTTTCTGAATATCGCAGTAAACTGGTAGCTTGTACTGCAAAAATAAGTTAATATCATATATTTTACTACTTAATCTAAAATGCTGTTCAGTTACAATGAGGGAGATGGGATAAGTACTTGCCAGCATGATGTCTGATTATTTCCATGGACAGTAAAAGTTCAACAATACGAATTTCACTTACATGCTGAAAACAGAGTTTCATATCTACTTGATGTGCTTAGTTAAACAGTTATTTAATGCTTTTTTCATGATAGCACTTACGCAAGTCATAGCTTTTTTAGATTAAAATGACTTTACTATGATCCAGCTGAGTTCTAACAGCATTTTTATTTCAGATTTAAAATTAAACATTTGTTTTAGGTGAATATTATACATACTTGATGCAAATACTAATGTCATGATGCCCATATAAACGCAATTCATATATAAATTTCACCAAATGCCATTTTTCGCTTTTGTTAGTCACAAAATAAGATTTAGATTACACATAGTTGTAAACACTGATCTTCAGCATAAATTAAGAAAAGGTAGTAAGTAAATGGTCGAAGTAAGTTGTTCTTTAAAGCATGGTATTCATATCCATTGAATTCATCTAAATGTGGTATAGTACTTCTGTCCAACTGAGGTAATCAGAATTTAATATGCACTGACTTGTTGGCCAAAGTCATGTTTCCCATTCAAACATAGTTTGACAAAAGTATTTAACTGGATCCTTTTCTAAATGTACCTAATTGATTCACTCCGCAAAGTAAAACCACAGAAAGTGTTTTGACTTCTTTCTTGCTAAATGTCGCCAATATTTTCTGTTTAATTTTAGTACAAATAATCATGAAAATTCTAGATAACCTGGAAAATAGGACAAACTGTCTGGCTGTGACCATTTTTTTAACGAAAAAGAATAAAATTATATTTTGGTCAGTTAATATCACGTCATCATCAGTTTACATTTATGACTTGTTTTCAGACAAAATTATGTGGATTTCATGTACAAACATAAAGATGTATATTTATATTTTATTAAATTACCATTGGGAGGTGAACTTTGATAACGTAACTCATAATTGTACTAAACTAGAATATGTCGGTTAAAAAGAAAACATGTATGAACACTTAAGTGTTTTACTTTGGTATAATAACACGTTTGTTGTTACACGTGGTACAAGTGATAGGGGACTGATTTAAGAAAGTAATTGATCAGCTGCCAAAATAGGTCGGACTTCGCTTGAAGTTGTACAGGAAGACTAATTTATTTTACCGTATCAGACTGCTAGTAATCGAAAGTAATTCATGTCCAATTCTGAGTTCAATGACCTATATTACGGTTTAAAATAACTTGTCTCCTCTTATATTCACTGAGCGTAATTGCAACGTGAATTTTATATGAATGATATGTCATACTTGTGCGATGGATCTGTGAATACATTAGTCATAGGGCTCTGTATCAAAGATGGAAATAGTAGGAGGTTCACTAAGGTACTATTAGTTGTGGAGTAACGATAAGTTTCGATACCCCCTTGTGACATCAAATTGAATTTAGTGTAAGAACGAATCTTTTCTCAATAACATACAAAAAAAGGCTAAATCTATGAATTGAAAGCTCCTAAGGAAACCAACGTGTTAACTCGCGGTAAGTTTTTACCAGAATTTCGGAAACTACTTTTACAACACTCCTAATTTCCATGCTTAAAGTATGTTGGCTATGCATGAATAAGGTCCTATAACACATAGACTGGCTATAGTTTCAAAATCAACCTGTTTTTCACCTAATTTCATGCATGCATCATCAAACTCAAGCGAACTACTTGATAGCATTCCTTTGCAATACGTATCTAAAGACCTTATTTGTTATTTAGTGTCAGATTTAATGAGTTAGGCACTAACTGACAAACTTTCGTATTTCTTATGCTACCCTACTTTCTTAAATGTTTCTGAGTCCACTCTGGGTTCTCTTTCATTTCATTTGTAACCTACCAGAAGCTTTGTTCTAAGGAGAATGGATCAAGTAGATTTTCGAAGCTTAGATGCTAGAACTGTGGCGACTGAGTAAGCGAATAATAATTACTGTTGGAATACAGCCTTTTTTGTCGAAAAGAATGTTATATAATAGGTCAACGGAATAATTTATGAAAGTATCGTGTTCTGGTTGGTTTTGTTCGAAGAAGATAATATTTGCTGTTTGCCTATGTTTATGTTGTAGTTGAAAGCATTAAATGATGAAAGTCATTCATCTCATATGACTAATTAGACTGCAAATGGATTTCTAACGTCACCGAAGACAAATAAAAAACAATCTATGCCAGAAGGTGTTGATTTATTCTACTTTCTAATTTCGCACAATTCGTAGTGACAAAGTAGTTTAAAACTATTACAATTTTCATACTAGTTTGTATAGAACGAGGGTATTATCCATCCTTTATGCAACCAGACAAAAAGTGAATATGTTTTGAGTAAAATCCAGTTTTGCTACTATTTCTTTGTCATCTTCAAAAGATTTGCAGTTGACACGTCTAGTAAAAGATAAATCCAAAATTAATCTTTCACCGTAAAACATTCTTCTGTAGAGAAGCGACATCATTTCCAAACTAATAAGTTGTATGTAAAAACTTACTTAGGTAATTCTAGTTAATGCAAAATCTTAATTTTGTCTGAAAAATATTTGAATGAAAATGGTATGCTAGGCTTTAGTTGCTTAGTGACTTTTATTCTCCTTATTCGGCTGATCTATCTAAAAACAATCTTTATCAACGTAAGGTATTAGCTAAAGCATGAATCAAAACCTTAAAATACTATCTAAATGTTTCAATCTAGTTTCAGACTCGTCATCAGTTTTCACGAATATTGACATGAAACAAACAGCTCAACGGTGATGATGTTGCCATTCAGCTACAGGATTATCGCAACTAGCAGTTCACTGTTTGCAGGTTTGTTAACTTATCTCTGCATCTGTTCTACAACGCTTGTTTTCAAATAGTAGTTGATTTCACTCGTTTTATTCATTTTAAGTTATGGTTGTAGTTTACATTGAAAATTTATGGCAGACTAAAATAACTTAGCACATCAATGTTAGGTGCATTGACAGAAACCCACCAAATGTCGGAAACCGTTTTCTATACTCAGGAAATTGATTAACAACCATTTATATGGCCTTAGTTTAGAATTATACCGGAATCCGCAATATTAAGCTTCAGAAATGTGTTAGCTTCAAACTTGTTATCCCTTATTGCAACTGATGATGGTTACATACGTATTAGGTAAAATTTAGTCAGTGATTGTATGTTATGTTTAACAGGTTAGGCAGTTGCTACTTGGTCGCTTAGTTGTAATGGAAAGAAATTCGTATGAAAGTACTTTTGATCAATAATAAAAGTAGTGGAACAGTCTGGAAGTGATCAGTATATGCCCAGAGGCTTTTATGGCATGATAATAATTTTATTCTGTTATTTCAGCATCACTCTCAATATTCTGCGCTTAAATCTTATATAGGCTGAGTAGAAATGAAACGCCAATTACATTCAAAATGTTACACTTTGTGTATTTGGAAGAATGATAGCAAAGTCACGCAATTTTAATTTTCACGCAAAAAAATAAAACTTTTAGTGACAACTAACTAATATCAAAGTAAGTAATCTTTTCTCTCCGCTTATCAAGAATATTAAACAATGTAAATTGAGCTAATACATGTTTACGTGTAAAATTAAGACACACTTACTGTGTGAGGCTTTGTGATACTACCTAACTGTCCACGTAGAAGTTGATGGGGTGGAAAACAGACTCAAAATTTATCGTTTGAATTATGAGCTTACAAATCGGTATGATACATTCCCATGAAAAGAATAATTGAGGTTATCTAAATTAATTACCAGTGTTATCTAAAACGCCTGTTCAATAGTATTTTGGAATTGTCGACACTGAAATCGTCAATCTTCATTTTTTGGTTTTCAACAGAGCAGAGAACCGACCGTGTTAGGCACTAAGGTTATGATCATCAAGCTACTGAGTTCAAGAGTATAACTAATTTAAATAGGCTTTTAATTAATCGAACCTAAAAATCACTAGTAGATATTTACAGTAACGAAATTACCGATATATTTTAGTGAATATGACTCTAATTTCAATTCAAGTAGGTGTTATTTGCATTTAGTTTTTGATTTGTAACCTTTTGAACAGTCATATACAACATGCCTGTTGATAAGGATCAAAACCTTTTTATTTCACTCTATGAGGATTATAATTTCCTACGATGTGATTTACTGATGAATATTACTTTGAATTTCACAACACTCTACTTAATACTGTTTTTGTAAAAATGAAAATAGTTAACCATATTATACCTCATAGATTCCAATCAAACATTTCGGCGAATAATAATGTTCTCAATTATATCTTGTTTTAATTAAAACAATGAGAAATTTTAACATTTATATTTAGCATATAATGAACAGTTTTAACATTTGAGAATGTGGTAACATCTGTCTACTTAGAAATAACTCAACGAAATATGAGTGAAACTGTTCAGGTCTGATAATGTAGGTTGAACACCCTTTATGAGTAACATACGATACATGATACTTCTGATAACCTATCGATAATTTCGAATCTCTGGCAAAAAGTGGCACAGATAAAGCTCAAACGGAAAGTAGGTTCATTGAAGAACGAAAGTGAGTTATAAACTCAATTCCAGTAAAACTACTAGGGACAATTTAGTGTCCACAGTAATATCAGAGCCCTCGATGGAATTACAATCCACTAAGTTATTTAAGTGTAACTCTTAAACTAATGAAAAATCTCTGTCATTTAGGCGTTACTATTGTCAGGGTAATTATTTTTAAATGACATTTTCCGAATCAAAAGCTAGATTTCCCGAGAAATGTAGTTTTTCGTACTGAGACCATTACTTCACACTGAATGAACACGTACTCTGAAACATCATTATTCTGACTTACAACATTTCTGACATAACACAGATTGAGGTACACATTTATGCGAACCTAGTATATATGTATAATATGCGTCAGCCGGAGTAACTCCACTGAAAAATGGATCACCTAACTTCTCTTTTGAGAATAAATCCTAGTGCAGGTAGTTACCTTTAAACCGATTAGTGTGAACATGTAACCGAATAATGCTGTTTAGAAGATTCAAGAAAACAATGAAGCTGAATAGTTCTCATGTCATATTCTCCTAAAATCATGTTTAACCTGAAAGTACCGTCATCGGCTTACCAATAAAAATTCAGTATTTATACTGCGTGATGATTGAAGGTGAGATGAAATTCTAGACCGTGGTTGGATTCGGACCAGCGACCACCAAGTTACCGGCCCGACGCTCTACCAACTGAGCTACAAGATCCGACTGCTGACCAGATTTTCATCTCACCCTCACTCATCACCCAGTATAAATACTAGTCTGCCAAACTATGGCTATCTCAGACAGTCAAATGATAAAAATTTAGTAACTGAAGAAATCAAGTCATCATAGTGTCCAGGAGCAGCATCGTACTCATTCTTCAGAATAATTCTTTCTTACATTCAGTATTCGCACAGTGTAGTACGACGGTTATCTGAGAAATGTGGTGCATTTATGCAATACATCTCGAACAGTCTGACCACATATCTACTTGTCAAGGCATTTTATATAAAGTATGAAAATGGGGTGGGCTAAGATAAATAAATTAAAACAAACAAGATTTGGAAAATAAAAGGATAATAAGGAGGAATAATACATTTTCACATGTCCCACAGTATTAAAATGAGATAAAGATTACTAATGTAGTTTTAAAGTAAGGACAAACTGCTTCTGAATACATAAAAAGAGTTTGAACTTTCGTATAGCTTAGGCATCAATGAACCTAAGTATACGATCTTGACGGCACCTAAAGGCTGTCTTAAGACCGGTCTTGTGACCTGTCTGGATAATGTGTTTGTCTCCTGCATTTATTGGATTATTTAGATGTGATCATTTTTTAGCCTTTTCAGGGATATGCTCCACCACCCTCGGCTTCATAGTGCGATTACTCCTCCTAATGTATATGTCACCGCACAGATATGTAAACTGGTATACGTAGCGGGATGTGATGCTATCATCTGTTAAGCGATGAGGCTTTTTTGAAGCAAAGGTTTCGTTTTCGTGATAATATTGAGGTTGCCTTCGTGGTTTTTTTTTTAATAACTAAATTAAGTCTTCGTCTTAAGATCATACTTTTTGATTCCGTGTGACATAAGCATCATTCTTCGAGGAAGAATACTGATTAGTAAGTGTCATTGAGACGTTTTGATAACCATTGATGAACTTCAGAGGATGTACATTTTCCATGTCCGTCTTTATCAAAAATTTGAATTCATTTTTTAATGTATCTGTTGTGCAGATGCGTTGGGTTCTTCTGGATAGGCATCTTACCAAACCTCGCTGATAATGTACTGGACATAAATTATGAAAGTTAAAGTACTATCCAGTCCATGTAGGTTTTTTATACACTGATCTTTTAATCGACCACTCTTCCACTCTTGTTAATAAAACGTCAAGGAAAGGAAGCCGATTAATATTTTCTGCTTCAAGTGATAAACTAATGCGGCTTGCATGGTTTTAAGTCGATCTAGAAGGCTTTTCACATCCTTGCGTTTGTTTCATATAAATAATATATCATTATCAAAAAATCTTCGACAAGTTAATGTGTGATCACATTGTTCAAAACGTATTGTGCGAATACATCACATTTCTCAGTAACCTGTGCCTTCTTTTTACATCATGCAAATTCATCATAGGGGCTAGTTCTTTCACATTCAATACTGAACATCTAGAGAACCAGCTGACACCTTCATTTTTAATTTCTTGTTCCAATCCTTTCAAGTGAGGTAGTTAACTCGCTTTCAGCTTACTGACAATAGCCACTAAATCGTTTGTTCTTTAATATTCTTGATTCCAAAGAATCAGTTTAGAGTAGAGTGATACTTTCTAACACTTCCAGAGTGGCTTATAGAATCTTTAGCCCTCTATTTAAGCCATCCTGATTCTATTGCTAACGATCTATAAAATAATCTCACAAATAGTTTCTTAACAGAGATGATATTATGATCCACCCTTAAAACTCACATAGTATTGAATAACCTTTAGAAAGCTTTTGAAAAATGCATCCACTGATGTGCAGCTCATTATGAAATATAATCACCCTGTTTTAGTGTAATGGAATTTATTGTTGAATTTAACTGGAGAAACACTTTCTTTGCTTGAGGCCATTTAGGAAGGTTTTTGTCATTCCTCAAGTTATACTCATAACCCCTTTCCAGTGTCGTTCATCTATCTCTTGTTGATGAATTAAGCTAACAAATAATCCACCAGTGAGCACTACTTTTGAGGTACACATAAACTATCTAAGCATTCATAAGATTGCTAGATTCAAATATTCTCAGCCTGTACGTTGTAATTGTTATCTGTTCTTCCACTTCTCGCTATTTACGAAGCATTTTCGCTACCTAGTGTTATCAACACTATGGCTGTGATGCCGTGGTTTATATAGTCACCTATCAACAACTTATTTGTAGAAGCAAACAGTTGAATCACCAAATTAGGTCAAGTCTACCTATTATAAGCCTTAAGTAAACACATAATATGCACCTTGCAGCCAAATTTATGATGCTGAATGTGCCCACTGAGTTAAACTGTTGATAAAACTGTTGTGAAATGGAATAAGTCTGAAATGCATATGATTCATTTTAGTGTTTACTGCAACCCAGAGTTTGAATTCAGCTAAAAGTTACGTGTTATTGTGACTTAAACAAACCATTTAGGACTAACGGTTAATTGATGCAGTGAAATCGATTCTTTATTATATTTATATTTGCAATATTATGGCAAAAAATGACCAAAAAATGTGGTCATTTTTCGGAAGGCTTATTTACCTCAGGTTGAATTTCATCCAGTAGAGATAATGAAGCAAAATGTTTACACTTGTATGCTTTATTATAATTTACATTGATATGTGCAATGAAATAAGAAGAGTAAAATTGTGCAAGTGTGGATCATTTGTACATGAATTCATTCTATGCCACTGTAATTACCTTAATCATTCCTAGAGGTGCTAACTAAAAAAGAAGACAGTTTCGGTTTGCACTCAGGACTAGACAATATGAAGTTGGTTTCTCCCCGTGACCTGTCAACACACGTAACCTAGTCCTACGGGATGTCAATTGCGGCTTGAATAGCTCAGTGGTAAAATCACTGACTACAACACTGGGTGGCATGGGTTCTAATCACAGGCAGGACATCAGTTCTGCCAAGGTTGCAGAAATGCCCTACTGACGAGTGCCGACAAGCACGAAACCTAGGTCCAGAGTTTCCTACCGATTATCTCCAACCAACTAACATCTACTAATGTGCATTGTGATGCTCAACGTCCTAGCTTGCTGACCGTATTGCATATATGATTGGTAGGATTCGGTCTTCACTCAGGGCTAGACAACATGAAACTGATTGCACTCCTGTGACCCAATCATTCAAGACTTTAAGTTCATCTTCAATACCGAACGGCTTAGTTCAGAGACCATGTTCTTAATTGTATTAGCTTTAAACCTAGGTCTGCTCATTCACACTAAAATCATTCTGAAATAGAAAGTGAACTAAGTAGTTTTGTTTCACTTGAACCACTCACAATACACTTCACTAGCTGATTTATACAGACAAAGCTAGTAACTGAATTGTGAATCAGGTATCAGATATAAATTTTATACAAGAATCTGGAGAACTTAAAACTGATAACGTATAACGTATAACGTATAAGATGAACAATGGAAAAGCCAGTATTCAATATAAAACACTGCTTAAACAAAGGCACCCCAGTTATTGATTTGACTATGCATGATTACTTGGATATATATGATCTTGAGGGGCTTGTAGAAGGTTTTTGAACACTAAGCTCGATGTTTGTGAATGCTAATTACACATATTAGTTGGTTAAAAGCGATTGGGGTAACGTTATGGCTCTAGGTTACATGTCTGTCGTCACTCGTCAGCAAAGCATATCTGCAGCTCCGAAATTAGAACCCGAGCCACTCGGTCTTGTAGTCAGTGACTGTATCAATGAGCTACTGGTTCCATGACTGATCATTTTCAGGACTGAATTAGATACTTTAGGTAATCGCATGGATTGGTGGCCACACTGCAAAAACGATCGATGGGATGCGGTCAGAAATCAGGAGCAGACAGCATGAAACTGATTGCCATAAATGTTATAATAATTTTCAGTAAGTGACTACTAAAAACACATCCAAGTAGTTCATTGGCACTACAGTAAAAATGAAACAGATAACGCCCACTTCTATCAGGCAAAATCAAGCTGAATAAAGATTTATCTTGATCCATTCTATTTAACATCCAGGGGAAAACAGGAAACTATAAAGCGATTTCATCAAATGACAATTTTTTATACCACGTTTATATTCATTTTTGACAAGTAAAAGGTTAATTTCTGTATATTTGACAATGATTGTGAGCACTCATGTTGGGTTTTATTTGAAAATGGTCCTTTAAATACTTTAAAATATGAACCATAACGATGCTTGCTAGGGCTCTCATTTGCCAGACTTGTGTTTCACTAGACACGCAATTAGAACGGCAAGAAGGATACAATTTGGAGCTTAGCATGAGGAGAAGAATTGATAGTAAGATCGAAATGATCACCCACGGAAAGGATAGATGGACTGGACGTTACCTTAAACACAGCAGTTTTCATCTCACTAGCTATAAGCTCGGGCTAGTCAAAACACTTCCCAGCAGGGATGAAAAATCATGTTCTACCGGCAAGTGCGACAAGGAATTGTCTACGAGAGAATGGTTATCCTATGGGATTTATTATGAAGTATGGAAAAGAGCAGATGGAGAGAAATTAACACCCAACTGTGGAAAAGGAGAAGACTTTCACGCACCCTGCATTCAGGAAAGATGCAGTATCCAAACGAATAGACGCAAGAATCAGAGGAGCACTGAGAAAAGGCTTTCCTACAGCTAGACGTGTTTCAGCGTACAATACCACATACTCTGTAAACCAGTCAGGATTGGATGAAAACCCTGCCTATGTCACCTCCAACTGTATTCATGAAATCATATGCACTTGCGGTAGCAAGTACACAGAAAGAACTAAAAGGTAGGTATTCACTTGGTTCTCTAAGCATATCTCCAAGGTTCTGAGCTTCAGAAGTAAAGTTCTTACCAGTGCAACTGTCAGACACCTCGTAAACCCAGGCAATCAAGTTGAAACCTCAAGTGCTTTTAAAGTAATGGAGATGCAGAGAACGGTTGGATCGCTGCACTTTACGGAAGCGATCGCAATCGAAAACGCCTCCAATCTGGCCTTTGTATACAGAAAGAGAGTGTGGTTAATCTCTTACTCCTATAACGAATATGATATGATCTACTTTTGTTTTTATTTTGGTTACACAACGCTTTATTTATTAATTATTTTATTCCTATGCTAACATTTTCACCCCCTGTTAAATTAATTCTCTTGCAAGTTACGTAAACTATTAATAATTTCGTTATGTGACAAGATTCTTGACTTCCTAATTTTGAAGTTTCTCATTTCCTTATAATCATTGTACTTTTAGACTGTACACGGCTGAGGACTATTTGGGAAGTAAAATGTCATTTCATTCTATAAATCTTGGCCTTCCTGCTTTATATGAATTTATCAATGGATCAAAATGTAAGAGATTTCTACTGACCCTGTTTTGTTTCAGAATTTCAAACAATAAAAGCGCGAAGTATGAATTTCCGTTCTACATCACTGTTTGTAATTGTATTACTCAGAAGTGTCTTCATTGAAATGAAGAAATTATTACAGTTGAAATCATAATCAACGTTGGATTGACAATAAGTTAGCCCATTTCATTCTTTTTTCCATGATCAAAATAAGAAAATGAAATAAATTATTTTCTTTGTGCTTTGAATCGAGGAACATTCGCAATCCATGTTTAATAAAAACCATCAGACTGAAAATAATCACCAAATGGTTTACTATTAATAAATTCACTACTCAGCTTTAATATTTCGCTGTTTAACTCAACGAAAACAAGATTGAATAGCAGTTTTGAATCTAGCTTATTAGGGACTAAAGAAAAGAAGTTGGGATAGGGAATGAATTTTGCTTGAACAAGCACTTTCTCGTTTGTTAGTTTTGTTTTCATCATGGGATAAAACAACGTACTCAGGAACGATTCAGAAAAATCACTTTGGGATTAGAATATATATTTTGGTAGTCATTTATATCAAGATGCCGGTTCACATATAACATAGTTTGAAATAAGCTCAGCAGCTTTTGAATTCAAGTCAACATAAAGTACGAAACATAACTCTATGCCTAGACTTTCTTCTGCTCATTGTAATATGCTAAGTATCTTTATCTATGTCATTATGGTTTCCATTATAGATTGACATCAGTTGAATTATAATCGGAAACCTAACAGTGCTTACTTGAAGATGTGAGAGATGGAAGCCATTTTCAACAATTGTAATGATGATCGTGGTACCACTCAGCCACTAAGTGTGTACCGTTTAGAAGTTCATATGTAAGGGAAGACAGCTGTTCGGACTTTCAACATTTATCGGTCCTTGGTAACAACTAATTTGCCATTAATCACTAACAGGAGATTGCTAACTGAATATTTTCATTAAGTTTTGCAGTAACAGTTGATAGCAGTATAACATTACTCATGTTCAGTTCAAAATTTGACTAGTAATTTTGAACAGTATGTATAAGTCATACAGCATATTATATCGCTCATGGAAAGTTAAATTATGTGTAGATGTAGAACCAAGCACGTCACAGAAGTGAAACACATATTTACTCCTGAAACGCGTATCAAACAGTTTACGTCTTAGTTCTACCATTTGTCCTAGCGATTAAAATTTGGCAGCATGATAGGAGGAAGAACTCTGCAGGCACATCAAAACATCTAAAAATTCTTCATTAACAAATGCGTACAGATTGCCATGTAATCTTAAATGCCAGCGCCGCTCCATCTGTTGTTACTGAAGAAGCACTCAACTTAGCGAAAGCATTAAAAACATGTTCTCTATTTAGTTCTGTTCATCTTTTACTATGAACACATAACTCATTTATAGTTTATTTTGAACTAGAAAATATTTTAAAGGTATGTCTTAATAATAAATGTTTTACGTGGGTAAGCAGTTTGTTTATATTCTACAAATTGTTGTGGATACGATAACACTTATCGCACATAAGTAGCTTTGTGAGCAATCAGAGGTAGTGTCAGTAGGGGTTTTGTGAAGTAAACATTATTACACGGAGAATTTTGGCGTCAAATTTGAAGTAAATGTCATTTTGATTCTGTCTATGCTACTGAACTACTAACTTTAATGGTTTCCATCTACTAACTTTGTTCATCGTTATATTTTCTAACCATTTTTTTATATTCAGGGACAATGTATTGCCTATCACATAAGCTGTAACTCAGTGGTTTAAGGAAATGACTACAAACCAGTGGGTCACGGGTCTGAGCCCCGTTCCATTTACCAAGGTTTGAACAATCAACTAGTATCACTAGCCCTCATGCAATACACGTGGCTCGTTACCCATTGTATAAAAGTACACAAGGTGACTGAGTGCGTTTTTTCTTGTCACATAAGCATAACTTTGCTACATAAAGTTACTTCTGAACAGATTCCCCATATTGAAACCTATTTCGAACCGGCAAAATTATTGAAAAATGTCTTATGTAAAGTGAAAGGTCATATTCTTATGATGATAGAAAACAGATACCTCTATTTTAGGCTGGTTATATTGCAGAAATTTGAAGAGATTTATAAACTGAGGTGAATGTGTATACATTGGGTACGAAATGTCCACCGAAGAATCAAGATCCGCTCAAAATCTTGTAAACGTGATCAGGATTAGTTATGCAAACAGTGGAAAATGGAATTTGATAATACAGACATCTCAGAAAGAACTTCCTTTTAAAAATATAAAGATCGACCTGAGAAGCCCCACATATTTTAAGGAAGTCAAACACTGAGATGGAATAAACTTGTTGTCTGTTTGAGAAAAAATTTTTTTCGACTAATCATAGTTACTCGGCCTGGACAACAAATCACCTAATCAGTGACCTATACAGGCTTAATATTTCATGTATTATTTGACTGAATATGCTCAACGCTATTTTAAATCTGAATCTTCTGTTTAAAAAGCTGTAGCTTATGCAGCGAAACATTTAGAAAAATCTTGTTATGATTCTCTGAGCACGCTGAGACTATCTTAGAATATATATTTTTAACAACCTAATTTCGATTAGAGATTTGAGTCTTAGGAAACTTAATCGTGCTTTATATTTGAAAATTATACTGCCACGTGAATATCTAGCATACGCTTTATCTTTTTCATTACTCCGGGGTTACTATAAAGAAAGTTTTCTCCAATCAGTGACCGAATATAGAAAACGACGATCGTACATCAATCCAAAGGCTAGTGAGTGACTCACTCACTACAAGACGTCAAACATCTCACCTCGATATGGTGTGATGTCATCACCTCGCATTCCATAAAGATTGTAGACTAGAATGAAACAATTTCTTGCTCCTTTTGGTTTTTAAATGTTTCTAAGGAGTTATCAATTTGTGAATGCAAGTTTCATATTCTATATTAGATTTTTTTTATCTGGTTTATAACATAGTTATACAGTTTTATTTACTTGATGAGATTTCAAGCGTAAATTATTGCTCATAGTCAAACCATTGTGATCAATATGATGTGTGATATGATTATGACCAATAATTAAAGCTTGAAACATCATCAAGTAAGTAATACTGCATCAGCGTATGTTATAAATCAAATAAACCGATGTAATATGGGTTTAAATTCTACTATAGTGCCTGAGTTTTACACTTATATCAACAAAAAGTTCCGTATTATTTTTGTTTATTTGATATAGTACACAGTGATAACGTATTGCTCAGTTGAAGATGTTTCGAGAGTAAATTATTGTTCATGATCATATCAGTGCAGTCATATGACTTTTAACATATGATTTCTGTGGTCCTGTCACTTGTTATATTTTTGTTTTAAGTGGTAGAAGTGTGAAGATATAAGTAAAGTTTTCCACATCTCTGGTATAAGTGCTGCGTCATTCTCATTACATGTGTTGAGGGTTGATTCGATGAAAAATCAGTTTCTCTTTAATGAAATGACTTTATCCCACGCTATTGTGTGATTATGTCTTAATGCATGCATTGCAACAGCCAAGCGTTTTCCTAGATTATTGACTTACCGGAGGCCGACACATTTCATGTGAAGATGACATGTGAAGAAAAAAGCTCAAAGCTTCAAATGTCTCATGACATAAGAAAGCAACATCAGAAACTCATTTAAAGCTAAGCTTTGTCATTTTTACATGAATTCATTCTATGCCACTGTAATTACCTTAATCATTCCTAGCGGTGCTAACTAACAAAGAAGACAGTTTCCCAGACATAAAGGCTTGCTTTCGAACAACGACTATTAAAATGGCACCCAAAGTGATTATTATCATCTTAATCTGTGAAAACATGGCTCGCTAAAACATTAGAATACTTTCAATCAGTCGTACAAATACACCTAATAATCAAGAGGTAGCTAAGTGATAAAGAACGCTACAAAGTTGATCCGACGGATCATATAATCTACCTAATTTCATTCAGTGATTGTCAAGTCAATTACATAGGTGAAACTAACTAGTCAGGATCAATTAGATTATCGGAACACAGGAACTGTGTCTAATATAGAATGAAAGACATCAATGTGACCAATAATTTAGGAAAAAGCTTGGCTTCTGCAAAGAATGAGTTAACACACAGCCACACAATAGGGTTGAATAAAACCACTGCAGCTCAATTCAATATAGCGAGGTTGAAAAAAAGTGATTACTGAATATTTGTTCATCGAATCGACCGACATTCAACACATGTGATAAGAATGATGTACCATATATATTAGAGATGTAGAAAATTTTGTTTCAACTGAAACCAGATAATTTGACGTGATAGGACTAAAGAAATCAGATGTCAAAAGTAGTGTGATTACATTGATCTGATTATGAGCAATGATAATTTATGCTCGAAACGTCATCAAACGAATAATACTGTATTACTATGAGAAAAATATCGAATAGACAAATCTAATTTTGAATTGTATTCCACCACAGTCACCAGTTTTTACACATATATTATGATTCAAAAGATCGTTGTATGAATCACTTTTTTACAGAAGCAATCAGCATTGTAATTATTTGTTATTTTTATTGTTATATCAGTGAAAGGTCACTAAAAGTGATTTGAAACTTTTATCATTCATGAGAATGCCTTAAGCTAAGACATCAATTACAACAAACTGAAGTACATAATATGTCTGGCAAAGCATAACAGAAGTGAATTATTTATGGCTATAAAAGTTGGCAGTTTAACGGGTTTTTCAAATTGATCCATTCAAAATGAATTGATCCACAGTTCGACGAAATCCAACACATTATTAGTGACTTCCGAAGTTGAGGTCACTGAAAACACGAACTGCGTGTCAGATTTCACAAAACATGTTTCACCTGTTTGATTCGTTCACTACTAGACTATAGAACAAGCATTTCAAAGATGAAAATTTTCTCTAATGCATTATAGTTTTCAAAGCGTAGTTATTGTATTCGAGTATAATTGGTTTCTATGCTCTATATTTCAACTTATGTTTACAGGGACTTTATGTATATTTCAAAGAGGAAACTTAATTGTATTGTGTTCTCTGAGCTGAACACAATACAATCAAAACCATCCACCTGAGCTACAAATATTCTCTAATATTTCAAAGAGAAACCTCTTTACTCATATCGGCCGTTCATAAGATTTCAATATGTTTTACGCAACATTACAACCCACTACGTTTACCTGGCCACCAAACACAAAACATTACATTCCTTGAAAACCCTGTGAACATTCTTGTAGGTCCACATAGTCACTGTTAATATCTGAATATCAGTATAAAAATATTGTTAATATAATCAAGAAGATAATTGGGTCTGTTAGAGTTTTTCTTACTATTCAAAGTGATGATGAAACAAATGACATCTGGAATTCAACAACCTGAGTAGAGGCATACTTAAACAAGAAATCAGCATAGTGTTGAATCAAAGATCTACCAGCTATGATAAACTGCAGTTTAGCTAATATGGCTTCAAATTAAATTCAGTCACTGAGTGTTTGTTTCCTCAGTATTCTGAAGTGTTCATTCCTAATCACGCTATCTATCATTATCTTCTGATGTAATTATAAACCAAGCTGAATCGGAATAGGGAGAGATTACCCCCGTTGGAGATTATCTTTGATAAATCATTCTTTGTACGTAATGATCTGGCTGAATGGTTAATACTGAAAATACTTTTTTTCTAGGTTTGTGATTTTTTTTATGAAATAAATTTAACAGTCACCTGTTATAAATAAACCTTCCAACGAATTCTCTAGCATTAAATATCGAAAGCTAACAACACGAAATCATTTAGAAGTCCTAGGGATTTGGTGTGACTGCTACTGAGTATTATGTTGAAAACCTTGTGAAACATAAAATGCTAATCTGAATTTGATTGACAGGTATACTATTAAAGTGGAACAATGAAATTTGCAATGGTTACGCGATTTGATTTGCAAGAGAGTTGAATTTTCAAATCAAAAATACCTCGAATTTGGTGAAATAGGTTGAATAAATGTTTTTGCTCATTATTCTGGTTTTAGTCGGTTTCAACTATCTTGATGCCAATAAAGATACAAGCTAAAATATTTCGCTTAATTTTTTTGGTTAGCCATGTTAACAATCAGCAACCTATTACATATAATTGCAATCAATTAATATACTTAGAATCAGTTAACTACCCCACCTATATACTTGTTTTTAATATCATGCATCTAGATATTTTCGAACACGAGAAAAAATTATGTAATAGAAATATATGTCACTGCAATAAAATATGAAGGTAAAGGCACAGACACACATTCACGTTTATAGTCACACAGGTAAATATAAAAAGAGAAATTTTGACGACTAAATATCTTACCTAGTGGTTGATTGTTTCCAGTGTAGAAGCGAAGGAAATAGAGTAAAGAAGAATGAAATAAGATAGTCACTCACATTTACTAAGCTTTTGTAAAAGTCATCCCCAAGAAAGCTGAAAAAACACATTACATTCACTTTTATATTAAAAAGACAAAAAAATGATTTCATCCGTAGCTCCACATAGAAAAACATTAACCGGTAAAGTAATTAAAGTTCTGGAATGGGATCTGATTTATGTTCTAGTGATTTTCCTTCCAAACGTGATCAGCAATTTTTGTTTTTCATAATAAACAGCTTAATATTAGTAATTCGATATGATAAATCTAGTTCATTTAACCTGATATCATACTTCTACATTTGAAAAAAGAGGCGGTTCTTCTACCTTAATAATTATAAAGCCAGTCCTACTGGCTGCTGTATCTTTGGCAATGGTGGATGTTAATTCAGTGATTCGGTAAAGAATCGGTTAAACTAGATTTTCTAAGTCATTAAACTCATAGGTGTACGTCTTGTCAAAAGTATTCTTGAAATCTCTGGAATAGCCAACGATCATTTATCAGCAGTGACATAAAATTGGTTTTTTAATGAAATAGGCTACCTTAAATTTTGCAAAGTATTTGTAACAAACCGAATGCATAAGAACGAAGCACCAGACTTTTAGAAGTTGTTTCTTTTTAGGGTATCTGGAAAATTCGCTTACAAAGCCTCATGAAGACTCTGAAATTCTTTCCACAAGCTGTTATTCATTTTAATTATTTGTCATTAGTTTTATTAAAACTAATATTATTTTTAGAACACTAACTTAGTATTAACGAGGATACCAAGAGATATGCCATATAAAATAATAGAGCAAAATCATGAAGATACCAAGGTCGGAAGAGAAACGAAAAGCAAAAACAGAAGTGGGTGACGAAAAAAGAAGTCTCAAAGATGTATCCATAACGGAATCCACTACCTCCATCTTACGTTTTAGTAAAAGAAGCAAGATTACTTGAGCATCAGTGCCATTGGTTTCAATTCTAAGCCGTTTCTACTGAAGCCAGAAGCAACTCATTCGTATGATTCTTTGGACTGTAACTATAAAATCATGAGGCACCTGCTGACGTTACCCTAACATCACTACCCTTTATACCTGATGGCCTGGTCACAGACTGGCCTCCTCTCTACTTCTTTCAACCAGTTCCGAGGCAAGTGAACAGTCAACGGTGTGTAAGCCATTGATATGATTTAGGTAGCAGACGCCCAAGGCAGAGAAACCAGTGTCACAAAATGGGTGCTGAGTAAGTGAAGATTTTAATCACGCCAAAACAGACATCAGCTCATCTTAAAATTACGTACATGGTATTTGCACCGGTTGCTAGTATTCCTGCGGAGACAAGGCTGATCAAAAATGCACACACTCTCGCCCTGTATAAACCAGGTTTAATAGGCTTAGGGAAGAACTCGTTTGAAAACAAATTACGTTTGTAACTCAGTTTGGGTATATAAACATACAAACACTATTACATGTATAACGTCTTTATAGTTTGAATTTTGAAGCTTAATATCCTTTGTACCCATAACGTTATGATGAGCATTCAGCATTCTCTTCAACCTAAATTTCTTTTAAAAACATTTAACTGGAAAATGAAACAACGGTTAGAATGAGTAGTAAAAAAGTTTGAATTTAGTATATTCTTCCGGCTAAAATATATGTAAGCATGTTGCCTAACTGCAATTTTTATATCACTGAATCCCCTGTGTGATTATAAGGAAATCTACATTACTTCTAAGATTCTAGTTTCCCGAAATATTCTTATCAATTCCAATAAGTTTTCATTCAGACTTTTTTATAACTTCCAACTAGGTAACGTTCAAAACTTTAAATGACAAAAGCTAAGTAGTAAAACAATACGATGTATAAACAGACCTTCGTTGTTGCTACAGAAAACTACAAAAAGCTGTAGATAAACTGAAGTATATGTCAAGATTATACATAGCATCTCCTGGCTCATTAGATGCAACAGATTTTGTAGCTATCAATTTCACGCAAGTCAATATTTAAAGCATTAAGGTCGTCTAAGAATTATGCTGAACATTTCTGAAAAGAACTTGCGTAGTGCCAGTTTACAGTCGAATCAAGAACACACACACATTTTTCCTACTTCATACCTGCTGGCTTGATTGGCCCTATTGCTCTTGTTAATAATAATAATAGTAATGATAACAATAGCCGGCTATTCTAAACAACAGTTGTTATACAATACAGACTTCTCGCCATGTAAGGTTTCAACAAATTCATTCTCTGTAAAATATTTTTAAAAGAAACAGTTACTTTATCTGAATAATGTTGGTACTAAGAATATTAAAGGCCATTATGTAATAAAGGTAGCTGGTGTTAAATTAGTGTTTAGTGAATGGATAGAAAATTGAGCGTAATTTTGGCGGTGGTAATTTATTCAACCAGCACAGAAGTCTGCTATTCGATACAGGCATCCTAGGAGTAGTAATATACCATGTATTTCCATGCTGTGTTTACACATCCATTTCTTACTGGAGTGACTGTTTTCTTTACTTGAGATCAGCTTGATAAAAGGTAGTTTGAAAACAGTTTAAAAATGTACGAGAGTACTTGACATTTTTAAAATGTGTGTGTAAACGATTAAAACAATTCAAAAGGGAAGAATCTGATGAAAGATATTCTTTGGAAAATGTTTGGCAGCTCAAGATCTAAGCAAGCGGCCGTTTTCAATGAAATTGACAGTGATTTATAATTTGAGCGCTATTCCCTAGGTTTTCAAGTCGAAAGAATGACCTTTTGTGTAATGGATATTAGATACTGCTCAATATTTGTAATTTTGACTTCGCTGAATATACTGGGTTGAACTAATTATTATATGTATTAGATTTTTGGTTAATTTATGAAGTTGCATACATTGCTCTAAGAATTATTCTTGTGTTATCCGTTCAAGACTAGACGACACTGAAATCTGGTTAGTTGTTTGTTCAGTTTTGTTTTCGCCAGCTAAATGTGCTTGTATTTCAGACACCTGTTATTCCACCAAAGCTTGATTAGCCTATGAATATTCTAAACGCAACAAAAATCTGCAATCCGAAACAATTTTTCTTACCTTTTTTTCAGTAAATTGTGGATGCTTCTCCTAAATGAATGTAACTGCCATTACATTTCTCAATAATACTGGAATTTATTGTTCACTGCCTTCAACTCTGGCATCAAGTAGCGTCTATCAAAACACAATATTCTCGTTTCATACAGGCACTATTGTTTTACATTTTCATCTGCTTATTTGCATAATTGAAGTAATCATATTATGTATGCATATTTTACCAAAACTTAATCACGGGTAATATCGAGATATACATACAGGAACTTTATATACCACTATGAACTCGTTATTCCAACCATATGGACCTACCGTTGAAAGTAAAATGACATAATCAGAGTCCTTGACTGAAACCAATATAAGAATGATGACGAATATAAGCAGTGTGTGTAACACCACTATGGGTTGGGTTCTCAGTATCTCACCTTTTCAAACATTGCTCACATAAGATGGAAATTTGACCTAGTATTTCGTCCAAAATGGAAAAAAACGAAACTTTTATAAAGAAGAACACATTTATTCATCATGAAAAAAAATTAATTCATGCATTTCCACAACTTGTTTTCCATATTGTGCCAGTGTTAAAATCTGTATTTAAATAATGCACATATGTAAACAAAACTAGGTATATAGTCTTTCACTATACACATGTCGTAATTAGTTAATCAAGCAACACTTAGATATATTATCATCAATACACAATGATGATCACAATAATATAAGGAAACTAAGTTCAACCATTTTGCTGTTTTCTGTCATCACTTCTTTTCGCCTAAAATTTCACATTTAACATGGACATTAAGACACTGAAATCCTACTTCTCTAGCAAAGTTTCATCTGTTATCATTAGAAATAACGACCGAAGACTCACTGAAACTAATGCTTTATACTAGTTTTCAATATTACTTATTCTGTACGACACTGACAACATTGATCAACAGGAAAATAAAAAAATATGGATGTTAAAGGCTAAACAACAAACAGTTTATCTTGACTTGATCATGGACTGGCTAATTAAGGATGATATACGGTTAGCAAAGTTTAAGGTCATCTGAACAAGACAACAGCTATACAGGGTATTATGTAGGTCTAATAATACACGAGTTGTAATAGTCGCGTTGCTAACTTGTCTGTGGCCTTGTGGATAATGCCTTGACTCTTGAGGCGATCGGTCCCGAGCTTGAGTTTCAGTGGGAACAAGATCAGTTAATCGGGTGGAGTTACATCCGGCTGACGAGCCCCCAAAAAGATCAAACACACATCTCGAACTCCACTTCTTGCCACCAAATTGACCAAGAAATACTGGGCAAAAACAATTTCAATCAAATGTTCATTTCACTAAATGCATGCAAAGAGAAAAGTTGTTAACGTTAGGTGAAGTTGACCTCCATTTTAGTTCCTTAACACAATGGAAAACAAAGTGGTAAAAATGATTTTTAAGATTACTGTTTTCGTATATGATACATTCGACAAATACATTGAAAAGCGACAGGATGAAAATACTAAATTGTAAATTTTCATACTCGCAGGTGTACATTAGCGTTTAAAAAATACATTGCATTGTCTTGTATATCACTCTTGGTAGGTAACCAGAATGTTTATTATATATTGCAAGAGACTGTTTGACAAAGGCTTTAAAAAATCTTAGCTACTCATCCCCTACTAAAAGCTACTGAATTATGTTGAACGGTACACGATGTTATGTAACATCAGGGTTTCACTCCGAATTAATAAGAAAATAAGGAAGTATTTATAAACGAAACATGAAATGGAACACAAACCAACTTGTACAAACCCAATTTTCACTGATAAAGTAACCGTTTGAAATATTATAATCACAGTGTTTTTAGACTAGTATCTTTTTAAAATCATTTAAAGGAGGGAGTGTAGGCAAGAGAAAAAAGCATTTTCGCAAAGTGAGTATATTCATACCTTCGCAATAGGTGTATCTAGGTCTATCAAAATAGTGGGGGAGGGTAATTACTTCTACAATACACACAAAACTACAAGTATTGTCACTTTATGTTATACAGGTGAAAAGTAGATGGTGATAAATGATGACAATTCCAACCTTTGCATAATAAACTTTCTAAAATACTTTATTGGACAAAGTTTGTCCTCTTCCTGTTTGCTTATACATTCATCAACTAGCACTGATACGTCACTTTATATTTTCGCTCATATCAAAGCAGGCATCAGTTTGCCGCATAAAATGTGAAAGTTTTGGTTAGAATAAGTATGATGATTGATTCTTTAGAAGATCGGTACTTAGTTCATTCCGTGATCTATAGGCCTACTGACACTAACCAAATCTATCAACCAATTGAATGTCGAGAAACGACAAAAATATCAATGTTCAGGTTATCAGGACAGTTAATTGAAATACTTGTGCACACAAGATTGTAGCAGAAACAAATAATTATATCTAAGGTCATCAGAATAAGCCACTGAGCCTCTTGTTGAGAAAACACCATGTCACACTCTTTTCTGAAGTTTGAGCTAATGATGCTATCTAGAATGACAGTGGAGGCTCCTTTAGCGAACCATCCAGCTTGGAGGACAACGCCACAATACTTCTCCTACATAACAGATATTCGCCACGATCTCAGTAGAAAGTACGTTATACAGATAACTTTCAGCCTACATAAACCACCAAATTTTGAACAAATACGACATTAATGACAAGGAATGGCCAGAGGAAACACCACCATTAAAAAGATATCGTTGGCAAATTTTTCACAGCAGAACCATCGCAACTATAGAAATCACAGGATTGAAACCGGTTTCCGCTAGTGTTATTCGTTTCTGAGTCGAAAGTCAAAAGCCTCATGTTTATAGAAACTGAGCTCAAGATTATTAAAAAAGGACCAGTTATAGAAAAATGTTATCGGGAGATACTCACTTGAAAACAGTCGAATTATCAGTATACCAGTTTTTTCAGAATAAAGAAATTTTTATGAAGTAAAATTGAGAACAACCAGCATGTTTATTACAGTAGCCTCAGTAACCGATGAAACGAAACGCTTCTTTGTTAAAAAAGTAAGAATACAGCAAGTGTGTACCCTAGAACTCAGTTTGTACTATGACAAGCCTATTTATAAAAACCTCTATCACGAGAAAGTAATTATCTAAAGAGGTACAACGAACACACTAATTAATTTTATGTAACCAAAGAACAATTTTCCGGAGTAATAAACTGAAAACAACTAAATTTCTTCTTTTATAATTGCAAGCCGGGCATTTAGGACAAAGGTAGGCGTTTATTGCATGCTCAGAGCACTTTCAGCATACTTTGTAGAAAGGTAGAGGTAATTACAGCCAGTTTACATTTTTTTTATTTGTTCTGAACAAAAAAATTTTTATAGAATTTTAGCGATTTTTGATGTGATGGATACTACTTCTCTAGAAGTTGTTTCATTAAGAATGTTCATGATGAACCAAACCAAATTATCGAAAGTGTTATGGACAAAAACGTTAGCTTGACGTCAATTCATACGTCTTGAGAATTACCTATTGACTAAGGATTTTAACAATATTTTTGAAAGTGAATTTGAGGAAACTACCTTCTCTTGGATTAAAATGACCAGAAAAAATGACGTCAGAGGGCACTTAATAATCACTTAAAAACTCAGAACAAGCTTCATTACTTCCCTTCATCTTTTCAAACTATACCAAGTAATTTACTTTCAGTAAGTTACATTTATTACTTATTTTGTATGGATTGTCACTCATTCATAATTTTCCAAGTTGAAGACAGTATCGTTGTTCAGAAGTGATAAATAGTTTTTCACATGAGCAACAAATGTCTAAAACTTTTTAAGCAAACATGTGGCGCTTATGTTTTGCAGCAAATCTTTGCAAACTTTTCTGTCTGCATCCTGTAAAAACTTCTAAGTTTGATATACCTATCTATTAAACAGCGTTAATTGAAAAATGTATATTTTCTGGTATGAAAAAAGGCTTTTTGTGCAAAAAGAGTATTGCCTAGTTAACTGAATTTGGGTCCTAGATATTATTGTTATAAAACCATACGTCTAGAATAGTATTCTAATAGTGTATAAAGATATGGAACCTCGAAAGATCAAACACCAAAAACGTTAAAATCCCTACAGCCTATTAACCAAGAAAAAAGTAATACTGGGAGATAATACTCATTGTTTCAACCTCAGATTTTGAATAGTTTATAGTAACTGAAGTGGAATGTCATATAAACAGCTGTAATCCAAGTAAAATTGCTCCAAAATAGACGTGTGTAGTGACATTCCGCTGCAGTAGGATCTATATCTCTTTAAAACAATGAAACACACTATAAGTGGCTACATAACCAGTATACCTCTTTGATTCTGATATGACACTTTGAAACCGCATGAGAAATTCGATGACTGAATGACTGAAAAAATTAACGTAGAACCAAACACATAGATGTATTGACTCAAGGTGCCACACATAACAGTAGTACACAATGAACAGGTGGATTGAAAAGGAATTCTATGAAAGTGCACAAAATTATATGAGAGAATAAACAATCTGGAGATGAAGCTTAGTGTGAATATCCAAGCTTTGGAAGATGTTAAGGATACAATACATTTACATCATCGGGACCCATTCTCAGGCATGTCACCAAAAATCCTCAACCACTGATTTCTTCCGTTTCTGGGACCTAAATCAGGGAGTCTACACATCCTTACATAACTCAGACCAACAATCAGAGACTTCATTGACTGGTGTCACCTCTTGGTCTGGTCAGTCTGAATCCTCTTCCAACCTAATTCAGCTTCCCGCATCATAGCACATACGGGAAGCTGTGCCTCGGGATGTGTAGTACCTGTTCAAGTTATCTAAGTTGACTAAGTTTAACTACCTCATAAGTTGACTTTCCTGCTCTTCCTAGCATCATTCACATAACCTCATTATCACTCGCACGGTAATTCTAGGGAACGCGAACAATGCTACAAAGACATTTATGATCAGAAAGGAGTAACTGCTTCACGCAGTTATGTCATGTCTCGAAGCAGTACAAAAGGATATGACAAACTGCAGAGTAGTATAGTCGTATTTTGAAAGATAGTCGGATGTGTAGCCAGCCGGCGCCAGAGATTATGCACGTTGGCAAGTGATAAACGGTCCTTCGTTATCCGAGCTCAGATTTCATGAGCAATCATCCCATTCTGGCAGATGCAACGCCCCAAATAAGTGAGGTGATTGACACATCCCACCACTTGGCTACCTATCATTTAATTGTGCGTTGAAAGCACAGGTGGGTAGACTGATTGAGGCAGAAAGGTATTTAGGTGGCACTCTCGGAGTCCCGACTGCACGAACAAATAACGGTGATCGCCCACTACAACTGTGCTCAGATAATGGCCTATTTTTAGCAAGCACAAATTTCAGACATAAGAAAGACACTGTCTGACGTGGTATTCACCAAACTCAACTCAGCAATGGACACAGACAGACCACATTGTTATTGGTCATCGCTGGAGAGGATCGGTGGGAAACTGCCACTCCTTCTAGAGTACATGCTTGGCTAGCGACCACACGTTGGTCCGAGCGCGTATATGTCTGTCTCAATGGACGTTGGAAAAATTTTGCAACAAAACTATTACGAGCACTGCTGGACGAAGAAAACATCAAAGCCGCTCTCAGTGAGAAATTGGCCAGGCAGTTATCGCAACGGAAGACTATCACTCATCCAGAAGAGGGTTGGTGCCATAAGAGCAGCGCTGAAGAACGTAGCCGACTGCAAAAGAGTGACTAAAAAGAGCCAGTGGATATCAGCAGCTTCTTCCGAACTAATGGATGCACGTGAACGCATCCCTGCAGGCTCCGAGTACAATGAAGAGCAGACTGAGATAAAGTCTACCCAACCACCACGGACAGTGATGAGCAGCGAAGGCTATGGAGATGGAAAGGGCGGCAACGATTGGTAACAGTAGACAGTTGTTGAAATGTATTAAGGAAAGTGGAGGGAGCAGGTCTACAACAGTTAGTGAAGCTATAGCGGAAAAGGACGGATCTGCGGTTCACCATCAGTGGAGACGACTGGAACGATGAGAAGGGTACTTCGAGAAACAGTTTAGCTGGCCTCCATCCACCATTGCGTTGCCCGCTATCCAGTCGGATCCGGAATGGGACATAGAGATAGGTCCCCCAACACTAAAAGAAGTTGAGAAAGCGGTAGGTAACTTGAAACGAGGAAGGGCAGCGAGACCAGATGAACTACCTTCTGAAGTATACAAGGATGGTGGTGGGGTGCTCTTAGTCAGGTTAACGGAAATGTTAGGTAGTAAATGGGAAACAAATACAATCCCCTCTGACTGGTCTAAGTCACTCATTATCCCAGTCTTCAAGAAAGGTGAGAAGTCCTCTTGTGATAACCATAGAGAAATCAGCCTGACGAACAAAGTATCTAAAATTTTAGGTTTAATAGTTCTTCGACGCCCGAGTGGAGCTCGGGAACAACAGGCACGAAAAACCAAGCAGGCTTTAAACCCGGCCGCGGATGTATCGACCGAGTATTCACATTGCGCCAGGTATGGGAACATAGACACGCTTACCGGCGCCCGAAACTGGCTGCATTCCTAGACCTGAAGGCGGCATTTGACTCCGTTGATCGAGAAGTCATATGGCAATGTCTCTCACTGAAATGCGTGCCGAGTAAGTACAACACTTTATCGGAGGCTCTCTACTCGAACACTTGTGGGCGTGTTAGAGCCTATGGTGAAATGTCCAAGGAGCTATGCTCATCCACTGGTGTCCTTCAAGGGAGCCCACTGTCGCCATTTTCTTATTACATTTTATCACAGATATTCTTGTGGAGGTCTCCCTCTCGACACCTGATTACACAGACGTTGACCTAATCACAGGAGAATTTTCGTTAGACCTAGAATATGTAGATGACATAGTCCTGTAAGGTGAAGACGCGAACAAGATGAAGAGTCTTCTGAACACTTTGAGTGGCAATTTGAGAATGTTTGGGATGCGTTCCTCGCCACCAAAATGCTAATTGTTGCTCCAGGATTGGTCTTCAACGGTGCCACGATTAACCATACAGAGTGAAGTGATTGAGTGTATCGATCACTTCACTTACCTGGGAAGTAGGATCAGCCCTACCCTCGTGGCTCAGTGGCCGGTGAAATTTCTGCACGAATACAAGAGGCTCGATTGGCTTTTGCTAATTTATGCCGTCTATGGCACCGCCGTGATATCCGTTTGTCCATTAAGGGTCGCGTGTGCTGCACCTGCACAGCAGTCCGGTTTGTTCTACCGTATGGCTGTGAAACATGGCCACTAAACGTGGAAAACATGAGAAGGCTGGCTACAGGTGTTTGACCACCGTTGCCTTTGTAGTATAAGCCGTATTCCGTGGTGTCACCACGTAATGAAGAAGTCAGGTATAGATTTTTAGGCAGTAGAGGTAAATCAGTTGACGAGGTTATGAACCGTCATCGACTGAGATGGTTAGGACAAGTACTACGTATGCCCAGTCACCGATTGCCTCGTCACACAATGTTGGCCGAAGTAGGTCCAGGCTGGGAAAGGGCCCGAGGTGGCCAAACTAAAACATGGCACCAGTGCATGGAGTCTTTGACCGTTGGTTTCAGCCATGTAGGGCGATGCACACTTGGTGGTTGGAGTCCGCGTGACAAGAGGAACTAGTGGTTGGAGACTCTAGATGATATGGCTGAGAACCGATGTCATTGGCGCAGATGTATACACACATTATCATCATCTTAACGACGCTATACCAAGTGTCACGTTTTTCTCATTCTTCGTTTCTTTCTCCTCCTACTTTATATTTCTTTTGACTGAGTTATCTTATCTTCACTTCATCTTTCACCTCACTAGCTTTTTACTTGATGTACTGATATGAGCTGTGGCAACTCGGATCATTAGGCAATAATGTCCGGACCTAGGTTGGTCTGGATGGATGGATGGATTATCGTTTAACTAGGAGTATTTCAGGCAAACCAGTCCTAAAGCATAAGCTTAGAATTCGCAAGTGCGAGGTGCATGCCAATCATGCTCGGGTTTCCGCTCAAAACATTTAAAAAACTTTGCATATTGCAGCATCTTCACGTAGCAGGACAATATCGACTGTATATTCCAAGCCGACCAGATGACTCCTGGGGAACAGATTGTTCCCTTCGAAGTCAGGGGTAACTTACGTAATTCCATTAGTACGTTCATAACGAAGCTAAACAGGAACGGTGACAATGATCATCTCTGATAAAAACTACTGGTTGTCGTCAATTTACATGAAAACTCCCCATAAGGCTTCATATGGATGCGTGATTACGAACAGAGAGCTATGATTAGCATTATATTCTTACTCGGTGATCCCTTCGCAGGCAGTCACTGCCACAACATCTCACGCTCGACTGAGTCAAATGACCTCTCCGGTGAATAAATATGGCGTGTCGATTACTGGTCCATTAGTATGCCTGTGTTTGAGAATCTGTCGGAGGGTAAAAATATGAGCAACGCACCCTCGTGTCGGTTTAAAATCTGCCTGGTCTTCTTGAGATTGCTGTTCTCGAGCTTCATTTATGTGTTGAGCAATTATAGACGCTGGGATCTTTGAAATAATATTAGTTAAATTAGCTTTGGTATAGTTGTCGCAAAAAACTTCTGTTTTCTCTTTCGACCGAGATGATAGGTGAAATACACCCGTCTAACATCACTACCTCTGACTTCCATCCACCACCTATTGTCTTCGTGACTTTGATCAGCAATTTCCTATCTCCTTTGAAAATGTTGGGTGGCAAAGTGTCAGGTCCTGCTGCCTAGCTTTGTTTCAGATTCAATGCAGACTTCTCAACCTCGAGTATAATTAGTTAGGGGACCGACATTTACTTCCCATTCAGGTTTATACTGAAGCTTGAGGAGCTGAAGCGCTTCTGAGCGCCAGTTGAACTATGCTTCAAGGTGTTCTGCCAAACGTTCTAGCCATCTGTCCTCAGAGGTTATCAACGTTTCATCATTTTTGGTGATAGTTTGTCACATCTTCCTGAAAGTATCCTCAATAACCCTAAACAGGTGCTAGGTGTCACCGAATGATGATGCCTTCTCTATCTCTCTCGCTTTCAGCACCCACCACTGCCTGTAGTCAACGCGAAGACTCTTGGTAAACTTCCGTTTGGGTTGCTTTTGCTCTACCTCCTGGTCATAGTTAAGTGAAATCAGTTTTCTCAAATCAATTAGTTCCAATAACCTTTTTCAAAATATTAATGTTAGATATTTGCTCAAGGATAAATTGAAATCTCCTTCTAAACGTATGTTAGTATGTGGCATGGCTTGATATTATTGTTTGATTATGCGAAATAGGAACCATTCTTTGGAGATCATAGAATGAAATATTGTCTTCAAAAGATTTCAGTAGGCCATTATGTACCAGCTATAGTGTTATTTTTAGCCAGCAGCTTAGCGTCGAATTACTTTTCGCTTCGAACCTGACTTAACATACATCGGGAGATATGAATATAAAACGTGAGCACTGTGGTAGAATGTAATCCCATATTCTGTCTGTTTATTTCGTCAAGTACACATGATATTAAAAAATTACTCTCCTCTGAAGTTTGTTAATAAGTATATAAGGACTATGAGGAACAAAGTAGTAATGGTAATATGAACAATGATGGAAATGCAAGTCGGAAAAAGTTCAAAGCTTCGATTGTAATATCAAGTCAGAAAGGAACATCAAAAGCTTTACGTAGAATCTTAAACAACATTAGAATTAGGATGATATTTAAACCTACGAACTCACTCAGACAAAACTTAGTTGGTTTTCGAATCCTATTGACTCAATTTTTAAAAATAATTTATTCCACTAAATACCATGCGATGGGTATGAGTTCAAATTAATAGGTCAAACAAGTTGTTTAGGGTCAGTTAGATTATCGGAATTCAATGTAGTTATTTGGAGAGAAGGAGTGATTGTTCATCGAATTAACATCTAACAAATGTGATAGAAATGACACATCACCTATACGAAAGATACGGAAAATTTTACTGCCACCCAAAATGAAGAATTTGACATGATAGGACTATAGAAATCACATACTGAAAGCTGTGTGATTACATTGACATGATTATGAACAACAATTTATGCTAGAAGAGTCATCAAGTAAATAATACTACATCACTGTGTGTTATAAATCAAATAAATCAATCTAATATGGAAACAACTGTGAAACAAAGGTTCTTTATATTTTATGCGAATCGATTGTGAATAATGAATTTCAAACTTCTTCAGTGATATTTGTATGTAAACAACGTGTATAGGTCAATATTTCATATCAGTTGGAGAATTTCACATGCTGAGACTGTCTGCGTTTCTATTCTTTCAAGTGGACACTCAATATTTGCGTTTCCTATCGACGAAACAATTTCCACCTTGTCAAACTCCTCGCCTTTCTCGATATTTCTACTGTCATAGATTTTTGCGTAACTACTTTGCATTCTTTATTCGGTTTTTCGTAGCACTAGGTTAGTGATGTACTTATACCCTATTGTTTTATAATGGGATGTTATATGTTTATCATATGCATAAATACGATCTTACAGCTTTAGAAAATGATATCGTCGAAAAGAAAATTTTCCTAGCTGAATTATCTCTTCTCTATAACTCAATGAGCATGTTTCGTAGTCTATTTATAAAAATTGACAAAGATCTGAGTGGTATACAAACAATAACCCTTTTTAAACAACAGAAAATAACTCTATATTGTCTGAAAAACACCAGCAATTGTCAAAAATAGGTTATTTAAATATTCCACTATTAATATTAGCATGATTGAAGTTTTGAAAGTAACGTAACGAGACCGAAACATGTAAACTCTATAGAAACTTTGTCTCATAAACTGACAGGGACTTGGCGCGTTACGAAAAGCATTTATAACATACTACAGAGATTCATCATCAGCAGTCTACGACTGCTCAATACTGAAGATCAGATTAGATGGCCAGAACAATCAGAATAATCAACAAGGAACTCACTCCGGCTGACAACGAACAAAACGAGAACCCATCACCCAACAAATATACAGATGAAGAAAGTGAAGATGTATTCGACTGGCCACACACTGAGAAGACCATTTGGAGACATCATTCACCGAGCCCTCGAGTGGAACCCAAGGGGGAAACGATGAGTTGAGTATCTGATAGTGACATGGAGGAGGTGGTGTGAGGAAGAAATGGGAGCTTGTGGGCAGTCGTGGAGCCAGGTTGAGCCAGACTGGAGAGAAGAGAGTGTAATGGCTACGTGCTATTGAAGCCCTACGTTTCACCAGGAACACAAGGGACAAATAATCGTAATAAATAATCTCAGTAACCAAAATAAATTTTACACTTACCGTTAGAATATAGGAAAGACTGATTATTCATCGTTGCAAAGTTGATAAGTGAAGTTTCTTGTTGCACTTTTTTCTTTAAGTAAGAAGCGTGCTAGATGAAGCACTATCGAATTCTCATATTTAGCTGTACAAGTGCACAGACTTATGAAGTTTCTCCGTGTTCCCTTTGAGGAGATACAAAGAGAGAGCTGTAAATAAAGTGAATGCTCAGTATCAGCTAAAATCTCTGTAACTAGTTGCCCGATAGAATTTAAATGTCTTACAATTAAAGTGCAAATCAGTTTAGCCAGAGGTAAAAAACACCCTACTGACAGCTTTCAAAGCCCTAGACATTACAAGATGGGTCTGTTTTAGAAGATCAGGAAAGATTAATACGGAACAATAGGAAAGAATAGATAGAATGATGATCATATTAATAAAATTCGTTTCAGTAGACTAAGTTAAGATATGCAAAACGAAGGAAAACAGATACAGAGATGGTAATGTACACTGAGGCACGTTGGTTTGGAATGAAGTGGAGCTCTCCCGTTTATAAAAATTGTGCTGTTTCCTTTCAGAAAAGTAAAAAGCAGTCACCTTGCAAACCATGGTTTACCATGAGTGATGGCTAGCTTACTTAACAAGAGTGGTCTAGGAACAAAGTCACAGAGTAGTGTGTAATCCACGAAGGCACAGAAAAAATACCTAGCACCTTTGTCTAGACTAGAAACATTGTTATGATGCAAGACAGTGACAGCATCTAAAGTTCTTCTCCTGTGCTTGAAAGCAAATTATTTTAGATCTCTCAAAGCCTTCAGGAAAGACCGAAGCACAAGGAGAAGTATTTTTCTCCATTGTTTTCAAAAAAGAGGCAGTTATAGCAATGAATGGAAACTTAACATCAGATCTGGAAGATGACTTAGACACTGATGAAAATTTATTCGCCTTCTAAGCTGTGGGTATTGCATTTTCGGAAAACGATGCATTGAAGATGTCCATAAGACGACGACATAAAATATCCGCACATTTTCTAAATATAGTACTCGAAACAACATCAAGATTTGAGCTTTGAGTTAGATTCAGAGATTCGAAAATTTTAAAGCGTCATTTGTATTAATACTACAAAGCAAGTTTCCATTTAACTACGGTCACTATGAGGGATGAAATCAGCTTGCAGACGTATAAATAAATAGTTTAATGCTCAGATTTCAGAACAAGCTTCTTGTGTTATTTGTTTCCCACTAGTATGTGCTTCGAATAATCTCCATATACTGAATGAGCTCTTACATAACAGAAATTTCTGGTTGCTATCTCATTTGGATGTTGTATTTCAAATCCAATTTTACGGTTAAATCTTCTAAAGCGAGTTTTATCTCTCACCCCATAAAACCTTTCCCTTTCTCTCCGGAGCTTCTTGAGATGAAGAGAGAAAGGTCTGTCAAATCTCTGCGAAATAGTATGTGTCCAGATAGAATTGAAGACAGCTCGAGATGTTATTGATTGTGTTATCTTAGAATTCAGTAAGAAGTATATCTTGGTCTTTTTCTTTACGTATGTTTGTTTAACGTGATGTATTAACCTGGGAGTAGCACCTTTATTTAACTTTCTTGTCATACACTTTTGGTGAAACGCGTACAATAAAATGATCAGGATTCGGCAACGGAGCCCGTGTAATAATTTCCTTTGTAAATTATAAATCCAGTGTTTTTTCGGGACGAGAAGTTAAGTTAGCCGGATTTTTATGACTTAGTGATACAAAAAGCTGCAGTCACATGAAGTGAAATCTCCACAGACTGCAGACAAAGAGTTATTCAGAATCAGAGCAGAGGATTCAGTGGATTTATCAGCAAAATTTGATAAATCGGAGAATCAACAGCCAATTGTGGCATGAATGTTAATATATATATATAATTAAATGTTTAGGACGATATTTAATTGTAATGCACTTAACCTTTGTCTTAGAGAGGCCATAGAATATACAGTTGGAGGTGAACCAGTTTGTAATGATAAATGTTATTACAGCTCTATTACACCTCTTCTTGTAAAAACATCGATCTTGTTGAAATGACTTGAATGCTTTTAGTTGAACTAAATCACCATCATACAGATTACAAAGCCATGTTTCATGCGGCATTATTGCACACGTATTGTGATAAACATTCATGAACAGAAGTAACTGAAGATAATTAACTTTCTTCAGTAAAGACCTGCAGTTTTCGCTAAATATTTCCTGGATAGTCGGTTAATCTGTTGTCATACGCTTGAGAAGCTGTTACCATCCACCACGGCGCTTTTTCTTAATTTAACATATCAACTTGCAGGATGATAGGTTGTAATGACTTTTAAAATGTGCCTAGTATATAAAATACAATTTAAGAACAGAATTGAATGATTAGGATGATGAAAAAAGGAGAAATTCGATGCAGTATACTTTATGGTAAATTAGATGCCCCAAAGTTCAAGCAGGTCGCCATGACGTAGTACATGTCCACGCTAAAAGTCCATTCTCGTATCTTAAGATTTACAATAGCCTACAGGTTTTCATAAGTGTCAAAATTTCAAATTATTTTTCTTTCGTTCATTAAGTTGGTGAACAAGTTGCGACTACTACTCCCCATTCACTCTTTTTTCTTAGAGTGAGAAGCAAATGATTAATATTTACAATGTGCAAGATTTCTTTGCTTTTCAGATAGAAAATATAGTAGTTTAAAGCAAAAGGTGAACCACTAGTTATCTAAGTGTTAAAATATCGCTGTTTCTTTTAAACATGTTTATTCTCGTTTAACGTGGACGATAACTGACTCAGAAAAACACTGAATTAAATCTGAATGCTACATTTCTACAAATAACTTCTAGAATAGCAAAGCCAATACAAAAATTTAATATTTTACTTTTCTGACTACACAGTATTAAAACATTTATTTCCATACTTACGAAGTTACTGTTATTTTCGCGATATCAGCACTTTAAGTGAGTGAGATAGAAATTTCTTCGTGTCAACTTTCGACGACTGAATTAACTACCTATATAGAAATTAGCAACCGAAATTCAGCAGCGTACAATAAAACACCGCAGGTTTTGAAGAGATATGTCTCAGAATGAAAACAAACACCAACATCGATGCACCACAAATAGAACTGAATACGTTTCCTTTATTCAACTGTCTAACACTACCAAAATAATTTGTTTTAGGAATCTTGTGCATTCTCAAGATATCGAAATATGATTCCATTTTATTTATTTACTTGATATAGCTCAAAATGATAAAGAAGTATTAGTCGTTAGCGCTTCAGGCTAAAGTCGTTTCCTTCTACATCTAGTCGATGCTTATAAAAAAGCTGCTATATGCGATATTTTATTTGAATTCTCCGGGGAAATAAATGCTTTATTGCAACTGGATATTATATATATATATATATATATATATATATATATATATATATATATATATATAATCTATGCTTTCATTTACTATAAACATTCTTAAGGCATACTTTTGTGTGCTTAAAAACAGATTCAGTCCATTGCTAAGCATTGTGCTTCCATTCATCTTCTGAAATTTGTGAAAGATGCCCATTTTGTTTTCGAATCACATCTAAGATTATTCAAGTGTTTCAGTTGATTGGAAAGGTTGCATAAACTTCAACCTGTTGATCTTCGAGTTACACAGCCGTTGAAGTAAATAATTATGCTCCCACTAAGTGTCAGTTCTCCTAAGCATGTGAAGTTAGGTAAAAAGGTTTTACTCCAGAATTTGCACAAACAAAAAAATAAACAATGCACACTAACTGTTAAGCCACTGCTGAATTGCACGTAGACGAGTACATGAAACTGTTAAACAGCAAAACTCACTTTCTGAATGGATCATTTTGAAAGCTTGTTACATATTGTTCGGTTGAAAGTTCTCTCAATAACTTAAATCCTGCCCTAATAAAGCAAATAAGTACATTCATTCACTATATATCAGTATGGAACCTGGCTTCACTGCATAGTGGTACATGTTGCCACACACTACGTCTGGATATCAAGGTATGGAATAGAACAGAGAAGGAAGGAGAAATAGAAATAAAGTGGTAGAAAACCGTGAAACAAGTAGGATGGTGAAATACAGTATGACAGTCAACATGATATAGTCTTGATGCCCATAAATGACTGAGTTTGTGTCACACCACCTAGAGTTCATAGTCATCAGTTTCGGTTACCCAGGGTACTCAGGTCTAGAAATGCAAATTTTTGCAACACAGTGAAAATTAGCACTCAAAAACTTCGTCTAACTATATCATGTCAGTCCAGCCAGAGTATCATACTATAGGATTCTTTTAATTATTGTACATGAACTAGAGATTTGTTTATCGTCAAGAAAACATTTATACAAATGTAAATAATTTGCTTGGCCACCTTAATTTCAAAAAATGTGCAGTATGCTGTAATTTACTTCTATCCAATAAGGTTTCAAAGGACTGGCTAATGCGGCTTACCGTAACGTAATAAGTGGCATTGTAGAACGTGATATGCAGACTTCGTTAGTGAATTTGGTCACTAGTAATGAATTTTTGTATATTGCTGGTCATGGTTATAACGACGACCTCTAGTCTAGCGTTCCAATTTTCATGGTTCTGAATACAAGCTATTTAGTAGAATAAATATTAAAAACTCGAATGTCTATCACATTTCACGGTGTGAGTCAGTCTTCCCAAGTGATATAGGTACTTCTCGTAGATAAGTATCAAAAGCTTTGGTTCAGAAATTTCGTGTGATCGACCAGTCACACTACGTTCTTAACAGATTTCACTGCGGAAGTTTGTAATTTAGCGTTGCAGTCACTTTCAACAAATGACAGACTAATTTTAATCCCAGTACAAAACTTGAAATCTACATCGGTTATTAACCAGCAACTAGAGAGAGTTCCTAATTTACTGTATAGATAAGCTGATCATAGCTTGAAGAGTTATATCTTACAGCCCTAACTGTCGAAAATAAGAGTGCAGTTCATATCTGGTGTGCAAAATGTTCATTGTTTCAGGTGTGCTTTGTTGGTGAATACCAGCATGTGTAAACCTGAGTCTTAGGTTCTATTCCGACTGACTTCTAGTAAAATGTCTTATCAGATGATGCTAAATATATCTGCATTTCATGTAATGAGCATTTTGATAACTGTATTTTGATCCATGCATAGGCGTTTCCGTGCAGAGCATATTAGCTCACTTCAGTTACCCTCTTCCCTGTAACTCCTTGAGCGAATGTTAGTTTTTATCTCTTTTGTGATCGCTAATAAGAACTATGTTTATGCTGTGGTATGAGAAGAAAGCAGTTTTGATATCAACTTCCTCCTCGCTGATTTATCACCATGACTTTTGTTTTCCGTATGACTGATCATTTAACTTAAAAGTGTTTTATTCTTTTGGGGTTCAGAAATAAGAATATTTAGATTCTGTTTATTGTTGTGACTTATTGGAATATGAGTTCACTGCGAACATATACGGTTTGAGTGCATCGAGAAAATTTCATTTGGTATACATTATTTTTTTTCATTACTTAGTATATTTATCGTTTGTAAATAGAAAACGAAATAAAGTATCGTCTTATTATTTTACATGTAAATAACTCTGAAGTGACACCAAGGGCTAATCTAGATACTAATTGTAGATAATCATATTGTTCTGAACAATACAAAATAGTAAGATAGCATTCGTCAGGGACTGACATCACCTGGAGAACCACTGAAAATCTTGTAGCGTTAGACAGTGTTTCTTTCTAGTGCTGGACTCATCAGCAGTGCACACCGGCGACCCGGCTACGGATAGAACTCAGAACCCTCAAGTTTCCTAGTGAACGCGTTAACCATTAAGCCACTGAGTTTGAGTTCAGTGGTTCACAGTTTCCAACTTCTGTCAATTCATGATATAGTGCGACTATCATCCAAGGTCTACAAACGGCATCAACCAGTCTGAAGGAAGGCGGATGTCATCTAGAACCCGCGGGTGATAGTCACGCTATATCACGGAGAGATAGAAGTTGGACACTGTGAACCGTTGACCTCTGACCCGGCGGCTGAATGGTTAACGCGTTCACCGGAAAACCTGAGGATCCTGAGTTCGATCTGTAGCTGGGTCGCTGGTGAACACTGCTGATGAGTCCAGTACTAGAACGAAACACCTGTCCAGTGCTCCCAGATTTTCAATTATTCTCCAACTGATGTCAGTCCATGATGAATACTACCTAAAAATAAAAATCCTCGTTTATCTCACATTGTAAAATTGCTGTGAAAGGAAAGCGAAGATAAAGTACACATAGTGAAAAATGAAGAAATAAGAAAATTGGTAAGGTAAGATTGTTGTGTTTAAACTAGCCTTTAGAATGAAATAAAGTAAATACAGCCAATGCAAGTTAATCATGAGAATTGTTTATTTTTAGATGAACAAGGAAAGGTATAAATGTGTCATGTTATCTGAACACAATTTACATTCTGAGCAATCTGTACAAATCCAAAACAGAGACTGAATTTAGCTAAATCTTAAGTTTTACTGCTAAAAGAATTGTGATATTTATCAAACACCAATTTGCTGTAAACGTTCATCCCACTTTTCCAACATTATGGCGATTTGAGAAATGCTTATACTAAAGACTTTGTACAGCAGATACTGCCTCTGTTTTCTGGCAAACTTGATAGCAATGGAAAAAAGGTAAATGATGTTAAACTTGGTAAAGTTTCTGTAGTTCATATGAATGAACCCACTTCTACCAAAAAGTGGCTTTTATAAATAACTAACCATTTTGTAGATGTCTTATTTTATAAAGCCTGAAACTGCAAAGTTTTGGCAGTTCAGAAGAAATGTCTATGAGCGTTATAGTAGGTTAATTCACAACTATTGATGAACGAATACCTTTTCTAAATGCGCGAAGTATAACAAAAGTTATTTATGATATTTATAGTTTCCAACTACACGGTAGGATTTACGAAGAAAATAGGCCACTTACATCTAGATACACAAATGTAAAATGTCAGACCTAATCACTTTGTAAAATGTGTGAAAACCAGTTATCTGAAAGACAATCATAAGAAAGTGTGTTCAAGCTTGACATAAACTAGGTGGTAGTCGGATATAAGCCTCTTTGCAAGTTCTTCCTTTTCTTGGAAGAAGATTTTCAGATTAAAAGGATGAAATAGCCAATAAGTGAGTAAATCATGCTAAGTCAGCGCCTTTTCTTGCTGGAAAAGTTCGCGAGAGTAACAGGAGACATAAATAATGTCTAATGATGGTTTGAAAATATATATGATAATAACATATGGTCATATGCCACTGGCTCTACATATCTGTTTCATTGCATGTAGCAAGCTCTTGCTTAGAAATGGTAATATGTTGTAGTCAAAAAAACACAAGACAAATAAATTAAGTGAATTCTGTTCATTTCATCGTTTTAAGGAGCTACTGTTGAAATATGCAGTATTTTTTCAGCTATGAAATTTACAGTCAAAATGATGGCCTATCTAGTGATTCGCCGTTAAGCCACGCTTGTAGGCTTCATCATGTTGAAGCTGGAAAACTTTTACTTGAAAAGTGTGATTAACCGATTTGGCCTTTATTGTGGATATCTAGATGACGCATTTATAATCTCGAATGGTACGGATAATTTAGAAAATAGACTGTTTCACTTTAACTATGATCAACCCACAATCAAGTAAACATTGGAGTGATTCGATTCTAGGGTGTTTTTAAGATGTACAGCTGAATAGATTGAAAATGGAAAGTCAAAAGATCTGTCAGCGGGAAACATACATGGAACATCTACAAAAGACATAATCTGACCCCTCATTTTTGTCATAGAATCTACACTATCTACGGTCTTGATACACAGAAAGACTAACTAAATTTCTTTGCAAGTGTTTTTGTTAAAAACCAGTATCCAGAGAGTTTCTTTGTCTAAACTATGAAAGTGAAATGAACTAGTCATTCTGCTGCTGCTTATCCTAAAACGTCTCTTTTTATGAATATACACTTCAGTAGAGAATCACCAGTAAAAATATGGAGATTTTATCTGGTAAGCTGACTCTCGAACCAAGACTTACTTTCTTCATTTACCTAGCGCAACGATTAAGTGTGCTCTCTTGACCATCTCTGTTTATGTCCATGAAATCACCTGCTGTTGTGGAGTAAAGTGAGCTGATTATACTCAGTGTTCACTTCTAAGTGTGTCTATGGGTATACACTAGACTGGTTATACGCAAGAGAAAAGAGAGCAACTCGAGGGTTTACTTACAACATTTGGTCAATTCTGACCAACTGCTAAATGAAGAAAACGATTTCGCTGTCATTTTTAGAGTGTGTACAAACCATGTAGAAGGTATTCACTTGAAATTCCTTAAAATTGCAGAAATTATAGTACATGGTAATTAAAAGCCTGAATTCTGCATTCACTAGAAGTTTATCCAGTTGTCTGTTTTGCAATGAATGCAAACCATAAAATTAGTATACTTTTAAAATCTGTTCCATCCCATTAGGATCAGTCTTCTCATACCTAGAAATTCTGATAACTCATAACATTCATCAATTCCCCTTAAGCATACAACATCATTCAACTTGGTAACTTAGTACCACTTTCGTCTTGATGGTTTTTCACTCTGCATTTTAAGACATTAAGTAGTTCTATATCCAAACTCGTGATTTATAATCAGAACTCACGTTTATTAAAACATTTTTTTAGAAACATTCATCTTCTATTTTAAAGTCAGTATAATACGTACGTATTTGTGACTCCATAACATGTGAATGACATCACTAATAAAAGTGACTCTTCGTTGAATGTTTTTGTATACATCAGCTGAGTTTTTATTCTCACACATCCTAAGAATAAGTTTTTGCGGCGAAGCTTAAGTATTCATGTCTTTTGCGGAATGAACAATGATTTAATAAGGAGAAACGTGGTGTATATTGAGTGAAACATTAATTTTATAGTAATTTTATCGTACTGTGACACTGTTTCCCAGTTCAAAACAGTTAGAGGAATAGGTTACCTTCTGCAAAGTATTTTTGTGTCACCTAAGTGCTCAGTTACCGGGTTTCTTCAGATATAACTTTCGGTCGCAAAATAGATGGTACTTCTAGTTTAATATATGAGAAAGCGTATTAAAGTATCTGCTTCCATCTGCTAGTATTTTATTAAGAAGTTGAGTCATAAAAGTACACATAGTGTCGTAAGAATTCACTGAATTGTGATAGGAATCGAAACTAATGACGTGGGTAATTTTAAGTGGTTCGAGTGCGACTCTGCTGAGATGTGTGGTTTAACTATGTCTGCCAAGCAGAAAGATATTTAGAGCAATCACCACTGACAATCACTGAAGTAACCAAGATGATAAACATGGACCATGTGTTACCTTCGCTGCTCATTATTTGACTCACAGATTAAGATTCGTGAACTGAGTAGTTCGATACACATTAGTACAGTCTTTTGATATAGTACTAAAAACCCTCTGATGAATGTAATAAGGCATGCAGTTAGCATAGTTTATTTATTAAAGACGTGGAAATGTTGGGTATTGTGAATGCATCAAGCATATTTTTCAGAGATTTTGATGTTCAGAAACGATACTTTCTCTTAAGAATAAAAAACAGTGATTGAGTACATTTCAATAAACTTTGTGAAGTGTTGAGTTTCGAATCAGATAAAAGTAGCGTACAGGGCATTTACTTACCTACTAATTTTATTAAATTTAGGAAGTACTCGATTTTCGGTCATGAAGTGAATATGCTGAATAGTAGTTTTCTGTTTCATAATCTACAGTTTTAAGATGAGGTTATAGGGTTATAGGTATTCAGGCACTATCATATTCTAAGTATTGTCGATTTGACTGAACTAAACTAATTTTTACTGACACGGAGTTATTTATTTCTCTTATGGGTAAGACAAATTCAAAATCTCAATGCCTGTTTATATTAAGGAATATGAAATCAGTGATTAGTGATGCAAACCACGAAGGTAACATGTAAAATTTCCACATAGTTTCAATAAAATATAAAGATCCAGTGGTTGAATATGTTAGATGAAAACTGACAATACTTACACAGATGTATTCACTCCAAGTCAGTCACAAACGTTTAATACTGCGTTACCTTTCGTTTCCCACTTCACCAATAGTAAACTTATACTAATTTTGTCTGTTCGCTTCGACTGGTCTTTCGTCTTTTAAATTGGGGGATATGGCTACCATAATCCGTTCAGCTTTGTAGAGCTACATGTTTCTGTTTTGTTTATTTTTCGAAGACAACTTTACTCATTTATTAGGGTATGCAACTTACCTGAGAGATAATAAGTCAGTTTGTGATCCTCTTAGATAGCAAAAAGATAAACTAGTACCTTGGAAAATGTAGTTTACATTTCTTTACATTAGCACACTTGGTAATTTATTAATTCTCTGAGAAACTTTGTTTCCATGGAATATAAAAAGCAGTTGTTAAACAACTGGTTCAGTTTTTATTTTGTATATTTGTACATTAACATTTTGAAAAGATGCTCTAGATTCAAAATTACGACCGAAACAGGCTGGCTTGCTTTAGGAAGAACAAATCATGTGAGGATCAAGTCTCAACGCTACGCTACGCATCATCATAAACTAGGATGGCAATCAACTCTCTATTTCAACTTCATCGACTTCGAAAATGCCTTCAACAGCGTCGACCGAGAAGTAATTTGGCAGTTGTTTCAACACTACAAAGTACCACAAATATTTATCAACCTCATTCAACAACTATGACAATGCCACATGCCCAGTGATTCATAGTGGAAAGCTCAGTGATACCTTTGAAGTAAAGATAGGAGCAAGACAAAGCATACACTGTTTGACGAATGCAAAGACCCCATGGAAAGATTTGAATTTTGCCACCAGTGGTGATTTATGTCTAATGTCGAACAAACTCGAAGATCTACAGGCAATAACTAACTAGTTGACAGAAGAAGGGGGGCAGCGAAGACAGGACTTCAAGTGAATGTAGAGAAGAGAGCGGTGATGAAGATACCCAACCAACAATAACAAGCACCAATCACCATGGACAGAAGAAACCTAAAGGTAGTAGTCTCTTCCACCTACCTAGGAAGCACCGTTTCAACTACGGGCGGCGGCGGCAAAGATAAGGATATCAAAGCCAGGATCGGAAAGACAGCAAGACAAGCCTTCATCGACCTGAAACCAGTGTGGAGATCTACTGCACTCAGCATAGAGAAAAAGGTCCCAATTTTCGACACTGAATCAGTCAAGTTAGTGCTTCGAATTCAGAGACTTGATGACTACGACTGCTCGATAGTGAAGATCAGATCAGATGGTCAGAACAATCAGAATAAGCAACAAGGAACTCACTCCGACTGACAACGAACAAAACAAGAACCCATCACCCAACAAATATATAGATATACAGCTGTACATCTTAAAAACACCCTAGAATCGAATCACTCCAATGTTTACTTGATTGTGGGTTGATCATAGTTAAAGTGAAACAGTCTATTTTCTAAATTATCCGTACCATTCGAGATTATAAAAGCGTCATCTAGATATCCACAATAAAGGCCAAATCGGTTAATCACACTTTTCAAGTAAAAGTTTTCCAGCTTCAACATGATGAAGCCTACAAGCGTGGCTTAACGGCGAATCACTAGATAGGCCATCATTTTGACTGTAAATTTCATAGCTGAAAAAATACTGCATATTTCAACAGTAGCTCCTTAAAACGATGAAATGAACAGAATTCACTTAATTTATTTGTCTTGTGTTTTTTTGACTACAACATATTACCATTTCTAAGCAAGAGCTTGCTACATGCAATGAAACAGATATGTAGAGCCAGTGGCATATGACCATATGTTATTATCATATATATTTTTCAAACCATCATTAGACATTATTTATGTCTCCTGTTACTCTCGCGAACTTTTCCAGCAAGAAAAGGCGCTGACTTAGCATGATTTACTCACTTATTGGCTATTTCATCCTTTTAATCTGAAAATCTTCTTCCAAGAAAAGGAAGAACTTGCAAAGAGGCTTATATCCGACTACCACCTAGTTTATGTCAAGCTTGAACACACTTTCTTATGATTGTCTTTCAGATAACTGGTTTTCACACATTTTACAAAGTGATTAGGTCTGACATTTTACATTTGTGTATCTAGATGTAAGTGGCCTATTTTCTTCGTAAATCCTACCGTGTAGTTGGAAACTATAAATATCATAAATAACTTTTGTTATACTTCGCGCATTTAGAAAAGGTATTCGTTCATCAATAGTTGTGAATTAACCTACTATAACGCTCATAGACATTTCTTCTGAACTGCCAAAACTTTGCAGTTTCAGGCTTTATAAAATAAGACATCTACAAAATGGTTAGTTATTTATAAAAGCCACTTTTTGGTAGAAGTGGGTTCATTCATATGAACTACAGAAACTTTACCAAGTTTAACATCATTTACCTTTTTTCCATTGCTATCAAGTTTGCCAGAAAACAGAGGCAGTATCTGCTGTACAAAGTCTTTAGTATAAGCATTTCTCAAATCGCCATAATGTTGGAAAAGTGGGATGAACGTTTACAGCAAATTGGTGTTTGATAAATATCACAATTCTTTTAGCAGTAAAACTTAAGATTTAGCTAAATTCAGTCTCTGTTTTGGATTTGTACAGATTGCTCAGAATGTAAATTGTGTTCAGATAACATGACACATTTATACCTTTCCTTGTTCATCTAAAAATAAACAATTCTCATGATTAACTTGCATTGGCTGTATTTACTTTATTTCATTCTAAAGGCTAGTTTAAACACAACAATCTTACCTTACCAATTTTCTTATTTCTTCATTTTTCACTATGTGTACTTTATCTTCGCTTTCCTTTCACAGCAATTTTACAATGTGAGATAAACGAGGATTTTTATTTTTAGGTAGTATTCATCATGGACTGACATCAGTTGGAGAATAATTGAAAATCTGGGAGCACTGGACAGGTGTTTCGTTCTAGTACTGGACTCATCAGCAGTGTTCACCAGCGACCCAGCTACAGATCGAACTCAGGATCCTCAGGTTTTCCGGTGAACGCGTTAACCATTCAGCCGCCGGGTCAGAGGTCAACGGTTCACAGTGTCCAACTTCTATCTCTCCGTGATATAGCGTGACTATCACCCGCGGGTTCTAGATGACATCCGCCTTCCTTCAGACTGGTTGATGCCGTTTGTAGACCTTGGATGATAGTCGCACTATATCATGAATTGACAGAAGTTGGAAACTGTGAACCACTGAACTCAAACTCAGTGGCTTAATGGTTAACGCGTTCACTAGGAAACTTGAGGGTTCTGAGTTCTATCCGTAGCCGGGTCGCCGGTGTGCACTGCTGATGAGTCCAGCACTAGAAAGAAACACTGTCTAACGCTACAAGATTTTCAGTGGTTCTCCAGGTGATGTCAGTCCCTGACGAATGCTATCTTACTATTTTGTATTGTTCAGAACAATATGATTATCTACAATTAGTATCTAGATTAGCCCTTGGTGTCACTTCAGAGTTATTTACATGTAAAATAATAAGACGATACTTTATTTCGTTTTCTATTTACAAACGATAAATATACTAAGTAATGAAAAAAAATAATGTATACCAAATGAAATTTTCTCGATGCACTCAAACCGTATATGTTCGCAGTGAACTCATATTCCAATAAGTCACAACAATAAACAGAATCTAAATATTCTTATTTCTGAACCCCAAAAGAATAAAACACTTTTAAGTTAAATGATCAGTCATACGGAAAACAAAAGTCATGGTGATAAATCAGCGAGGAGGAAGTTGATATCAAAACTGCTTTCTTCTCATACCACAGCATAAACATAGTTCTTATTAGCGATCACAAAAGAGATAAAAACTAACATTCGCTCAAGGAGTTACAGGGAAGAGGGTAACTGAAGTGAGCTAATATGCTCTGCACGGAAACGCCTATGCATGGATCAAAATACAGTTATCAAAATGCTCATTACATGAAATGCAGATATATTTAGCATCATCTGATAAGACATTTTACTAGAAGTCAGTCGGAATAGAACCTAAGACTCAGGTTTACACATGCTGGTATTCACCAACAAAGCACACCTGAAACAATGAACATTTTGCACACCAGATATGAACTGCACTCTTATTTTCGACAGTTAGGGCTGTAAGATATAACTCTTCAAGCTATGATCAGCTTATCTATACAGTAAATTAGGAACTCTCTCTAGTTGCTGGTTAATAACCGATGTAGATTTCAAGTTTTGTACTGGGATTAAAATTAGTCTGTCATTTGTTGAAAGTGACTGCAACGCTAAATTACAAACTTCCGCAGTGAAATCTGTTAAGAACGTAGTGTGACTGGTCGATCACACGAAATTTCTGAACCAAAGCTTTTGATACTTATCTACGAGAAGTACCTATATCACTTGGGAAGACTGACTCACACCGTGAAATGTGATAGACATTCGAGTTTTTAATATTTATTCTACTAAATAGCTTGTATTCAGAACCATGAAAATTGGAACGCTAGACTAGAGGTCGTCGTTATAACCATGACCAGCAATATACAAAAATTCATTACTAGTGACCAAATTCACTAACGAAGTCTGCATATCACGTTCTACAATGCCACTTATTACGTTACGGTAAGCCGCATTAGCCAGTCCTTTGAAACCTTATTGGATAGAAGTAAATTACAGCATACTGCACATTTTTTGAAATTAAGGTGGCCAAGCAAATTATTTACATTTGTATAAATGTTTTCTTGACGATAAACAAATCTCTAGTTCATGTACAATAATTAAAAGAATCCTATAGTATGATACTCTGGCTGGACTGACATGATATAGTTAGACGAAGTTTTTGAGTGCTAATTTTCACTGTGTTGCAAAAATTTGCATTTCTAGACCTGAGTACCCTGGGTAACCGAAACTGATGACTATGAACTCTAGGTGGTGTGACACAAACTCAGTCATTTATGGGCATCAAGACTATATCATGTTGACTGTCATACTGTATTTCACCATCCTACTTGTTTCACGGTTTTCTACCACTTTATTTCTATTTCTCCTTCCTTCTCTGTTCTATTCCATACCTTGATATCCAGACGTAGTGTGTGGCAACATGTACCACTATGCAGTGAAGCCAGGTTCCATACTGATATATAGTGAATGAATGTACTTATTTGCTTTATTAGGGCAGGATTTAAGTTATTGAGAGAACTTTCAACCGAACAATATGTAACAAGCTTTCAAAATGATCCATTCAGAAAGTGAGTTTTGCTGTTTAACAGTTTCATGTACTCGTCTACGTGCAATTCAGCAGTGGCTTAAGATTAACTCTTCAGATATCTGAAAGGTGAATGTCGCTTGAATTTCAAATTGGAAGAAAAGTTAGAGCCCAGATTGGCACGCGATTCAACTTACTGACTCAATCCTGTTTCACTTGAAAAAGTTGAATTATCTTTATCTGAGTTTTGAAGTTAGTGTACTACCTCACTCACTGGAAGGCAGATACATCCAGGTGATCAGTCTCACACAGAGAAAAACGCACGTCCTGGATTCCATTTCTAGCCACTACCCGTCATTGAATTTTCGAAAATTAAAATCGAGGCATCTGTATAAGAGACCATATGTCAATAGTAGCCGGTCACTTTGGTCATAATGGTCAATATTACTTAAAGCTGTACAGTCCAGTCTTGTCACTGCCATCCATTCTACCAAGAAGGTTGACGTCGTTAAGATTCCTTTTGATGTCTCTTAGTTCAGCTGATATATTTACATCAAAAGGTAATAATTAAATATCAATTTTTACCAATCATTATAATCCATTTGCCAGGGACTGGTTTAAGAGAATTGTTTCTTCACCTTATTCTATTATCTTTATTTCTCAGTGAATAGAATACAAATGGCTGTTTTCACTGATGTTTCGTTATTTATTGCTTATGACTTCGTCAAGGCAGTGGTTATCCGAAAGTCATAAGATCCAAAGTTAAGTCTGATAACTCGACTCAAATGGTTTTGGATGGTTGATTCTGCTTTGTTTCATCTTTTGTCGATTTCATGCGATAAATCCCTTTTTTTCTTTTCATGTAGAGATAACACAATTCAAAGACGTAGATTATCTGGGAAATCTAATGTACTTGCAATATACATTGCAGCTAACCTATTTCTTCTAATTATGTTATCCAAATTCATAAAATGAACAAAGTGTTTCAAATTTTATATAAAGTCCATTTAAAATCAGAATTATTGTATTATCACCCCTGCTAAAAATTCCTTAGTACGCTCACTTACCAAAAACACTGCTAAACTGTAAGAACGTATAATTCATCTTTCATAAGTAAAACTAAAAATTCTAATAAATCATCGTCAAGTAGTCCATTTGTGAGTCAAACTGAAAGAGTTGTTGTTTCAGTAGACGATACACTGGATGAACCTATAATATTTCCTTTTCTTATTCCACAACATAAATTATTTGATAAAGAAGTGATTATGACACACCGTAGATGATTTATTAAGTTAATTGTACAACAAACGAACGCTATCATTTCAAAATCGTACTTTCTCCTCGCTGACTGACTGACTGACTGAAAAAGTCAAAATAGAACCTCGTTCACAGTTACATCGGCTCAAGTTGCCACACGTAACAGTAGTATATCTAGAACGGGTGGATAGAATAAGAATTATCACAAAGTAGACAAAGTTGTGTGACAGAATAAATAATTTGAAAATAATAATCATCATGAATATTCAAGGTTAAGAAGATGTCAAGAAGTGAATACATCTGCACCATTATAACCAATTTTCAGCCATGTCACCAAGAATTCTCAGCCATTGTTTCCTTTCCTCTTGGGGGTACCGACCAGCTAGTCTTCATCTCTTTACGCGAATCAGACCAACAGTCAGTAACTTCATCAACTGATGCTTCATATTGACCTGGTCACCCTGAACCATCATTCAACCTAATCCAGCTTTTCATAGCATAGTATATCGAGGTAGGCGATGGATCAGTATGCGCAATACATATCCAAGTCAATTCAGTCTACTGTGGTTTAGAACCTCATCATTCAACTTGCCTGTCTGTCTCAGCACCATTCAGCTGACCTCAGCATTGCTCATGCAGTAATTCCAAAAAACGCGAGCAATGAAAACGTCTGAGATCAAACCCCTGTAATCGCTTCATATCTTCTGCTATTAGCGGTCACAACTGCAGAGAATGAACTACAGCTCAGTATAATCGTCGTTTGACTGGTAGTTGGATATCTCGTCTACCGGCACCACAGGTGACTCAAGTTGGCGAGTGCCAAACTGACCTTCTGTATCTGAGCCGAGATTTCATCAGCAACCACCCCATTCGGCATGACAAGTGAGTGAAGCGGTCGACGTATTCCACCACTTCACTCCCTATTAATAAACTAGGAGTATTTGCAGCAGACCAGTCCTGGAGTATCATCTTACATTTGACAGATGCGAGATGCACACCAAACGTAGTCAGATTTCTGTTCAAGGAGTACAGAAGATTCTGAATTTTTTCAGCATCTTTTCGGAAATTTGTTTCAAATGTTAGCGCAGTGAATTTGTAGAAACATAGAAAGATTGTTTCTACTGACTTGCTAACTGTAAGAGGACTGTAGAAAACTGCACACACGTTTTTTCAACCATATTCGTCCTAGTTGACATGTGAACTTTTTCGACACAATCAGGTACGAGGTAGCTGGCATTTGTTTTCGTGTGATTTCATTATTGTTGAATGCTAACAATTGTTAGCAGAAAACGAAAAGGTCTGAAAATTCCAGTTCTTTAGTCAGCTTTGGTAACTCCCAAGCAGTATAAGTAGTGCAGTCTTAAAGAAGATCATTAGCGGCCAAAAAAGTTGCGGAAGTGCCGTTGACTTTGGCCTCAAGAGAAATGCGTTCGAATGTTCAAGGGGAAATCAGTTCCCTATATAGTGTAGGTTTACTTTGCACTAACAAGCACAGAACCTAGGTTCAGGGTTTCCTGTTGATTTTCTGCAACCATCTAACATTAATCAGAACGTTGTACGACAGCGTCTCCAAGCTTATTGATCACATTCTAAGATGTACGACAGTATTCTCTCAACACTAAGAACTAACACATATAAAATTGGTTAATGTCTAGTGGCTAATCGGTGCATCGCTCAGTTCTCATCATTCGCTGACTTTACCTATTTGTACCACCCTTAGTATTATAAATGCTCAAAAAAGTGTTCATCATTTAAGGTAAATGGATATCTTCCTTAGTCATCTTGCTTTTAAGAGTGTTTAGGATTATTGTAAAATCGGTAGTAGTAAAAAATATCTTTACCACTGGTTATCCGAATAGCCATTTCATGTACAGATTAAATTTCACACTATTAAAAGAAAGGATCCCTTTTTAGTTCAAAAACAGTAAAGAATACCAAGTTTCATTTGGATGTTACGAAACCAGGAAAAGTTAAAGATGACATATACTTCTCTGGAGAATATATTTTTGTTAGGAAAAATCTAGTGTTAAATTTACAAAATAAAAAAAGCTAATTATTTTTTGAGGCTTATATGCTTCATAAAATGAAACGAAGCCAAGTGATACAAAACCTGTGAGTTACTCATGTTCTTTTGGTGTTAAATACATCGACGCCTGGGTTGAAGTAAATTTTAGTACTTCAACAGAATACTTTACTTTGAACAGTTCATCTACTCTTTACGATAAAAGTTAAGATTGTAAAGGTTAGATAGAAGTGAAATTAGCTAACTACAGTATCAATGTCGGCTCTCCTAAGATAGTTACAACTCATTGACAAAGATAAAACCTAAAATGTGACTTTCAGAGCAAAGTCAGAAATCAAAGAACTAGCGGCTAAGATACAACCTATTCCTCTTTTGATATGTTTCAACTTTTTTCACTTGTAAACCCAGTGCACTACCTGACTACTTTCTGAAAATGATCTACATTCATCAGGTTTACAGTCTATAACGACTAAGAGTTGTGAGATGTGGCCACTGGAGTTTTTTGAAATAAAAAAATCTTAGGTATTAGATGGTAAGTGTTGTAACAGTAGCAGGTGAATATGAAGAATCCCCACAGAGAGATACCGGCAGTTAGTGACGATATGATGGTAGTCAATGCCATTGTAAACTTTCACCTACTGGGATTTTTAAGATAAAAATAGGTTACCTAAATGTGGTTGTCACAATGTTGAAAATCAGTGACTGCTCAAAATATTAGAATTAAGACACGATAAAAAAATCTAGATGAATATTAGATATTTCATTATTCTTTACCTACTTGTTCTCACCACTTTTGTATCTTTGTGGCATTGGAATATCTTTCTGTCCTTGCTGATTTTCTCTCTTTCACTCTTTAACACTGATGCAAGCTACATCAATGCACATCTCTATTTTTATTCTGGGTTTTTTGTTGCATAATACGTTTTTAGTCATTTGTTGCAACTGGAATTCTTTGGTTCAAATATAATCCAAGTTGCTTACGCAAAACTAATAAGCATGAAACCAAGATCAAAAACAACTCATTCCCTACTAGTTTTTTGTGAATCATGAGCCCAAATCAGTTTTTGATGTGAACTACAAAGATTTTGTTGAAACCATGCTTATGACGACTCATGTGAGTCTAGCTGACGAGTCTCACATCGGAAGAAACCCATATCTTGGACTTCACTGCTAGCTAATACTCACTATTACTATTATAGTGAATGGTCTTGATTTGTAAACTGATTGGTTTAAATAATTTTAACCTTTATGGAAGTTAAGAAATATTACAGAAGGATAATACAATCATATTGTAGGTCACAATAAAATTCTAGAGAAGTCCTCCAAATAAGTTTAGAAAAACCTCAGATTAAAAAAATTAACACAGTAAATGAACTACTGTGAACGTTTTCAGTCTTGAGTACGCGGTTGCTATTGGAAATTTTGTTTGGCTTTACAAGACTATGGAAAATATTTGGATTCCGAAAACGCTAAAGAGAAATAAGGATTTTTCACCTCATCAGGTTATTTTCAAGTGCTCTATAACATTAGTAGATGCTAGTTGGTTGAAGGCAATCGGCAGGAAGTCCTGGACCTGGGTTTTATGCTTCTTGGCACTCGTCAGCAAGGCGTATGTGCAGCCTCGACGGAACTGATATCCTGCCTGAGATTCGAACCCGCTTCACCCAATTTTGTAGTCAGCGACTTTGTCACTGAGCTATTCGGGCTACAACATTCGTTTGCATTGCATAACATGGTGTCACTAACGCTTACTAGTTATGCATCTTTCGGTAAATTCACTCCTGGTTTTTAATGCGTTGTTGATAGTTAACTTAATTTCTAACATTTCTGAGCTGAATGGTTGAAACATCCTAAATACTACTAGTAATTCGGTAATGTAAATATGACTTTTCTTCATCTTACCATGTATTACACCATTGCATGGAGTGTATTTTCAACTGACCCTATTCAATGAATTCAGAGATTTTCGTTGATTCATTTATTTGTCTTATTTTTATATAAATATAGTAATAAGGCTGTTCAATCATATTTTTACAATCTTGTCGCGCCAATACATCAAACATTTCAGACAAAAGTGATCTTCATACCATGTGTTTTTAATAAAACAAACTGAAAATGTCCGGGTTGATGTAGAAGATTAGGTATTTTCAAAGAAAATCAGTCTTTATGATTGACTTGTTTCATGCAGCTTTAACGATCATGATGTTCAAAACACTATATAATGTGATAAAAAAGTAAAGATACCAAAAATAATTAATGGCATGAAAAATTTGAAGAATATGAAATATTCTGTTGTCGATGACAAGGAAACGATAAAAAAGTCGTTCTAATACGTATACTGCAATCGACTTCCAAATATGTCACATAGAATCTTTAGCTATTCACATCTCATAGACTTTTTATGAGGAGGCCATGTTCCTGAAATCGGGAAGTATTCATTAAGCAAATCGATATGAATATATGATCTAATCCTCTTTATATATTTATTAAACACCAGTTAATTTAAACAGCTGAACAAGTAGTGACTCGATATGTGTAACATATGTGACTGTTACGTAAATCTAATCCCAGTCGACTGATATACTTTTCTTGTCGGTATCTCAATGGTTCGCTTGTTATCTTAATCATACTAAATATATAACCCTCAAAAAATGCTCACTTTTAAATCTAGATACCCTCTAGTGACCAATCAGGGTAACTAATCAAGCCCTAAAGTAGGTTGTTTGTGGCCTAACTAGCTCATTGGTAAGGTTACTGACAGCAGTATTGAGTGACATAAGTTCGAGTCTCCCAGTAAACATAAGTCCTGTTGAGGTTGAAAATGGTCTGTGTGGACAAGTGCAAACTGGTATAAATTTAGGTTTTTCGCTTCCCCCTGGCTGCCTCTAACCAGACAAAGTGCATAGCGATGAAGAATTTCCTAGACTGGTTACCATATTGCAAAATGGTCAGTGAAATTCGATCAGCACTCAGAGCTAGATAACATGAACTTGGCTGTTTCCAGTGAACAATAAATGTAAATTTATCACTGTTAATTATACGAAAACAATTATTCACTTTAGAATTTATTCAAAGTATGTATCTCTTCTCATTTGAAGTAGATAAGTATAACAGTTTATAACTACCAATTATTCTTTTTATTAATATGCTGATTTGACTTTAGGGTTTCTGCATAAGAAATTTCAGGAATTGAATTAATTTATCATACCAACATTAACCACAGTGTTTCGAGTTGTTATTTCTATTTGTGTGAGCTTCATTCAAACATAATTAGTGTTAAGATGGGTGATAGTGAGAGTTCAGAATATTGATATATAATTGATCTCATAAAATATTTGTGATTATCCGAATCGAATACCTTTCCCCAGAACCCTTTCACGACAAGCAAAACATTGTCGCTGGGTTACTCATCTTAATATTACAGTGATTATTATCAAGTGTTGTCTTAAAATTTTTAAGTTATTTGGCAACAAAATTATCGTTGTTTAGTCTTTAGGTTTTTGAGGACAATACAAGGGTCGTATCAGTATTCTTGTTTCAAACCACCCAAAGTTGTATGATCACAGAATATCCAGTACTATTTAAGGTTCTGTCAGTAGACGGTTAGCCAGGGTCAATAATTGCTTCTAGTTCTAGAACTAAAACAAGATGTTCCCCTTTAGAACGACAAAAGAGCGGTAATCATAGAATATTCAGGCAAATCTGTTCAATTTTTAAATCATAACCTTGGTCACTGAGTTTGTTATCTAGGTGTCTTTCAAGTGTATGAGGTTGTGGAATCACTCTTATAGTAAAGTTGTTGTGAAGATGAAAATGGTCTTCTTTAACACTATTTTAATTTGTGACTAGTCTGCTTTTTTTGCTGACTTTTCCAAAAACCTGAATCTTATGAAACAGGCAAAAGATTAATTCACGAGAAACAATTGGCTTGACACTGATTGGTCACTGGAGCGTAACCAACTTCAAGTTGTCGATCTCTTAGTACTGATGGAATTCCACTGACCATTTTGCCATACGACTACCAATCTAGGAAATTCACCATCGAGATGCACTTTAGTTGTTACTAGTTGGTTGGAGGCAACCAGCGGAAATCCCTTGACCTAAGTTTCATGTCCGCTGGAGTTCATTAGAGGGGCCCATTTTCAACCTCCATGTGATTTATGCTTGCTGGGAGACTGGAATTCCCACCACCACTGATTTGCTAAGGCTGCGACTGAACTCCTTTAGAACTGGACTAGATACCACGATTGATCGCTGGAAAGTAATCAATTTCATATCTCTTACTTATAAGTAATGACGGAATTCTGTCATTCTTTTACATTTTCATCATTTTGAAAGAATCATCACTGCGACCAAAATGAAGCAGCAATGTGATTAAGTTCGTGCTGATACTTTGTCAAACAACACTACAATAGATTTCTTGAAAACTAACATAAACTGAAATATTTTCGAAGATGCAAGAAGAAAAAGAGCAATTAACCAGCTCAAAAGTGTATACATCAGTCACTATGGTGAATTTAATTCAGTATCATCTACAGTGGCCATTCGTCGATTCATTACTTCTAACTATCTCCAGCCAGGCAGTTAATGCTTTCCAACACGATTATGCACATCAGTCAATAATCTCAGCAGTGAATTATAAGTTTTATTCTAGCTACCTTTAGCTTTCTTGAAATAGAGAAGACCATCTTGAAATTTATTTTTACCTTTGGTATTTCATTTTATTCCGATATTGTAAAGGTTGACGAAATGAATTTTCTAAATACACTTTAAAGATATTATGATCTTTAAACAATAGACATAAATAGATTTTCTGTAGACTTTTAACTATGATCTATGAAGTTACAGATGACCAGGTCGATTCTCTTTTGTTTGCAGCTTTTGGTTGCACAATGCCACAGACTATTTTAGTTGAGAAGACCGCCATCAACATCATCGTCATTTTCATCATCACCATCATTACCAATATCAATATTTGTCTTCGTTTATTATCTAACACGTACTTGTAGGCAGCAGTCACATGAACAGTTGTGAATCATCAGTCATAAGACCTTGCAAAGCAAATTATTTTCCAAATATTTAGTGATTAGTGATACCAGAATATTAAATATTATTGGACAATATGAAAAATAATAGTAAAATCTCACTAAGTTTAGTAAGGGGGATGTTTGAGCAAGGAATACTGATTTTTTTATCATCTTGAGTAAGCAAATAATTTGTGAGCACGTATTATTACAAATTCGAAAGTATTTTTAACTTGCAGTCCCGTGATAAGCATATTAATTTTTTTCAGGGCAGTAAATGAGCGCAATATATTCGAAACATAAGTACAATACACTTTTAACAAACTGATCATGCACTTGTCAGTGGTGTTTGTGTGAAAGTTTTTAGTAAATGAAGAGATCAAATGAAGAAGTTACTTTGAGACTGAAGCGGTTTTCGCACATCTATGAAAACTTCTCAGTATGTTCCAAAATGGCCTTAGAAATAAAGGCATATCGAGTGCGTTAATTGCAGTACTACTATCCACATAGTTCACAAGACTGATATGTCTAAACCATTTAAAACTATTTACAAAATCTATCGAGACTGGATTTGTCGAAGCCTCAATGATTGAAAGTTTGGGGCATGTAGTGTTGGTAAGCACTCTGTAATCACAATGAACCCTGTTAGCGAATCCTGCCATTTGACTAAGATCAATCTAACAATAATTTACTCAGCTAATTTTTAGTTTTTATTTTGACTCAATTCAGGATTGCCATTTGACCCCCTTTTCATTTCCCGACCTCTTCACATTTTCCATTAGATCAGACTGTTAGAAATGTGTTGCACGGATACATTAAATGATTCAGAAAAATACGTTTTTTCATTACCTCATTAAAACTTGTCAGGTGAACTAGCTGTTTTTAAATAGAAATTCTGGCCTGAAATGAATTGTTAAAAAAGTATATCTCAAAGCTTCAATGGTGAAAACGCTTACTTAAAAGGATAAAATTTTTAAAACTTTGAGATATTTATATCAAACTATAAGACCATCTGCTAAATGCAACTCAGGAAGTATCTTGAATGAAGAATTACCACAAATTATTTCGCCTTGACTGTTTCGAGCTAATCAAAAATTAGACTGGAATAGGTGCCATGCCAATCTCTTTCACCGACTTCTAAAGCGCTATTCTGAGTACTTTAGAAATATGTACAGCTTGCCAACTTCCCTCATAATACCAACCTTTATTTCTTGTGCTTTATGGTCGATTAATACCGACCTACCGTAATGGTCATCAAAGAGTGCTTAGTTTGAAAGCGCAACGGAGCTCTGCCGCAGACAATGTACTTTCGGATTATATTAGGAATAGAGGTGACACTGTAATCAGACAACTGATTTGTAACAAGTAGCATAATGAGTGTATTCCAAAGCTTTGGAATAGACGCACTAAAGTACTTATACTTTGGAAGAGTCTGAATAATGTATATGACGTCCATCGGTGTAGCAGTTTTCTACCAGTGTTTACAACATTGGTTTCTGTCACACTTTACAGGCTGAATTAAAAACGTGAGAATGTGATCCGTAAGAAGTGTGTTCGATTTCGTTTGGGTCACGGATTAGCAGATTACGTCTTCATCCCCCACACTGTCACATGCATTAAAGGTCAAGAGTCTTTTTTCTGCTCCATATCAGAGTTGCCTTCGATCGCTTGGACAGGACTTACTCTGGCACATCCCCAAGAGGTTTTTGGGCGCCTTAAAACCCCTTCAATTCAACACCTCAGTGAATACAATGGAAGTTTACAGGCACCTGTCTTCATTGTCCGAGGTCTGTAATAGGATTTGGTGGGACTGCCAATTTAGCCATTCCTCCTTAACTTTTCCGTCGATAATCAAAGTATCTGATGGTAGCGTTGGCCTGTTACAAGGTGAAAAACTTTTAACCTTAGGAATACAAAAGATATTGTTTTACTGTGCAACAATATACAGATAAGCCCAAATCATACTCAGTCAGTTAGCGAATAGTGTTCGTAGATATGGCATACGCTTTACATCACTCAAGCGCAAAGTGCTGCCGAAAGACTGACCACAGCCTGTAACTGCACATATCCTTGATACAGAATCGTTGAAAGTAATCTAAAAGTTGTTTTACCTGGGTAGTTGTATGAGTACTGGTAGGAATGTGAGTGGAATACACCAATATGGACCACCTTTTGAGATCTCATTACATTAACCTTCCTATAAAATATCGGTTGTACAATCCACTGATGTACACAGTTTTACTCTGTGCCTCTGAAATCCAGTTTTTCCAAGCCGAGGGTTTATGAAGACTTTGTGTTTTCCACAGGATTGTCTGTACCCCATAGAAACAACGTGTAATTAATCCTGAGGCAAGTTATCGCTTGTTTAGGCGTGACCGATATTGACATTCATTTAGTGTGATAATCCTGAAACACCATTTTCCTAACAGCTTTTAGTCCACCCACTGTTCCCAATAGTCAGGACAAACTTGTAGAACCAGACAGACGATCAGTGTATTACATAGTGCCACAAGAGGAAGAATAGTTGTTAGGCTGGAACTTTCAGGCTCTTCAAACATTAATGAGTATGTTTCGAGATATCCAGCAAATGAGCGGCTTCAGACAATACCAAACGTGACTCAGAATCAAACCCACTGGATGGTATACTGCAGATTTGTTTCTTCTGTTATTGAAAAGTAGAGTGAAGGTATTCAATGCTTCTCCGGATGTATTGTTAAGACTATTTCCGTTATATCACCACTTTTGTTTTTATTTCCGTTCTGTCTTGAATTTCCTATGACTTCATAATGCTGCTTAATTATTCTATACCTCTTAGTACCGATTCTTAACCACGTTTCTGTTTTAATAATAACATGGTAACAATACTTTCAGTTTTCAGTCAACCTTTTCCTTCTTCAGATAAAATTTTGTGCCAAAACAGATAGTAGCCTGGTACCCGCAGAATACGTACAAACCATCCCTGTTGGTGAAAGGTGACAATTTTATCGACTGACTTCCCTAATATTCTCCGTCTTACTCCAACACTGCTTAGGCAGTGATTACTCTAGGTTCTGACCACTCATGTCTAACTTCATATGTATTCACCTATCGACTGAATTTCAGCTTTGTTCAATATGACTTTTTGTCATTCTGTAGTCCGAAGCTTACACTTCGACTTTATTCGGAAAATATGTTTTGGATTAATTTTTACGGCAACCAATGGTTCCTGATAAATGTCATTAAAGCATAGATGATACACGTTGTAGTGTGTTGCACGCTGGTCTTAGTTGCCATACTTCATATCAAGACACAGAGGTTGTTTGAACAAGATAGAAGACGCTGAGGTGGAAATATGTTCTCACCAGCCGTTAAGTAACACAAAATAAACAGAGAAAGAGAAGAACTAAACATGAATATTTGGAAATAGGGATTTTGTAATACAGCAGACGATAAAGAATAGACAGTTTTGTCATTTTTATCAATTGACAGAAGAATTCTTTTATTTTCCCTACAGTCAATTTCCATTGACTCAAAGAGCTCAAAACGAAAGCTTACACTTCAAATAGTTTGTAGTAATCAGCTGACACAAGCCATTTCACCTTCACTTTGATATGCTAATTAGTGTACGGAACTAAAATCATGTGAAACATTTTTCACGGAAAACTTACAATTTGAGTTATATTCCTGGCTGATGAGAAATTTAGAACTTTTAAAATACAGAGAATATCAGCTAAGTGATTCAAAGTATAGTGAAACTGCCTAATATTGTGCACAGCTGTGTATTCGTGAAGATTTAATCATTGAATCAGTGACCAAAAATAGTAAGATAATTCAGAATACCTCTACCTTAAAAGGGGGATATTTATGGCGTTAGGATCTTTGAACTAGATGGCCTCATCGTTAGGTCTTCATTGTCATTATAGACAACAGGATTAGAACAAACTTCAGATAGAGGAAAGATTTGGAGTTTTTCACACATGGGGGCTTAGTAGCTTGTCCTAATGGCACTATTTTTCATTGGTTATTTCTTCTAGATTCTTGTCATTCTTGTCATTGTGCCTCACTGGCTTAGTGGATAATGCTTTGGCGTTTGAAAGCCATGAGTGCTAGGTTCGAGTGTCAGTGGAAACAGCATCACTCATTGAAGTGAGAGTGCATCCAGCTGACGAGTTCCAAGTTGAATGGAACACGCATCCAACATTTCTCTGCTGTTCACCAGGATCAATGTTTCATCAAAAGATGTTCACATAATTCGTCGTCAAGCTAGAAAATAAACAAACTTATTGTCCTACACTACTTGAAGGATGTCTCCAAGATCATGATTGGATTATTGAAGCCTTTAAGAATCGTTGTATCTCAAAAGCTCACAAAATTCCTCTACTCTCTGTTATGAAGTCCAAAAGATGCAATAGCAAAGGGAGATAAATAAAACACTATCTTCAAGATAAACTCCAGAAACTTCAGAAACACTGCATCGAACAGAGTGGTCGCCCTCTTCGTATCCCTTCATATGAACATCAACTACCAGTGAACCCTCATGATATAACTTCGTTGATATCAATGCATGCAGACAAGTATGGAGGTGACGTTGATGCTGAAATCCTGGATACAGGTAATAAGAAAGAATGTCAGAGAATTTTTCAAATCATTCAGTGATTAACAGATATATTAACAATGGCTTAATCTATAAGCCATAAAGAAACAACAATAATGTCAGAGTTCACTTCAGCAGTACAACCTATCGAGATAAATACGGGGACAATGACAAGAATCTGGCAGAAACAATCAATCAACTTCATTCAATGATCCCAGTCTTTGAAAAATCCATAAATGCTAGTAACTGAACTATAACTGATTTTAACATTGTGTTCTGTTGAACTTTCATTCTGACTCTGATTGACTCTTCAAACTGTATTCAAACTTTAAAAGTGCTTTATCTATGGATAATTGAAAGCACATGAGGTGAAATTTTTTCACAATAAATTCATAACCTTTGTTTTCGTCGATTTATGAATAACCTACTTTATTAACTGTGAGATAAATTTATATTACTCATTGCACAGTGGTCATGACTGTTTGATATTAAAATCCACTTCACAGATTACTATTTTTTAAATAAATGAATTAACTTACTATGATATTTAGTAATAAGACTAGAACAGCTGTTTTGAAAATATATCGTTAACACTTCATCATTTCAACGAATTACTAATTGCACCTTGAGTGTGCGTTCGCAATTCATGAAACTTTATGTTTATGCACTCATTGAAAAGTATACACTTTCTGTCATTATTAAGCTATTCACATTCATATTTATCAGTATATAGTGTCTTTTAATTTTACTGAAATCATATTTCTGTAAGTACATGATAAAAAAAATAATATTTAGATATTTTTTACAGCAATTAATCAATACTTCAAACAAATGAGCTGGCTGTTAATATTCGAAAGGGGTTAATTCATCTGAATAGAATGGTTGAAACCATTAAGACTCGTTTTCATAATAGTATTCGGATGCATCTTGATATTTATCACTGACTGACGTCAGCTGGAGATCCATCAAAAACCTGAGTGCACTGGACACTTGCTTCGTCGTAGCATAGAACCCATAAACAATGTGAACCCAGGCAATTATCGAACCCAGAATACTCAAGTTTGACAGTGAGCACATTACCTTTGAGCCACTGGGTCGGAAACCAAGAGTCCACATTTTTGAATTCTCAGCACTTGTAAGAATCAAAAGTTTAATTGATGATTCTCAGTGCGAATCGTGATTACATGATTTATGGCTAAAAAGGTTACATGATGATTCGGGTAGAGAGTAACAAGTTAAAGAAAAGATTAACCAGCATAAAAGTCTAATAAGCAGAGGTTATTGCAGATATGTAAAGTGAAGGAAGTCTTCATGAAGCCGCTGACCTAGGTGCTTGTTGACATGTGCCAAAAAAATATTTTTTTCGGTCATTGAATTCTACACCAACGTTTTTCTTACAACTGGAAATAAGTTTTTAAGAAGCTGTTTTAAAATCTGTGTTACTTGTGAGCTGAATCAAGAAAGCTTTTGGCTACTACCAGGTATTTCAAAATGGTCATTTTAACTATTCAGTATACTCTAATCTCAACTTGATCATTTGGCGACCTGTTGTCACTCAAATATGCAGATAAGCTTCTCAGTATGGAACAAACAAGTGGCAACATAATAGCTGACTTTTCGTAAGTGATTAATGGTAAAGCTATATATTGGAAGATTAAGTCATCTAAAAATATTTATACTGGGAAAAATAAAACAATTCATCTCATAAGGATAGGATAATTAGCCACTATTTCAATCAATTCCGTCTCTCACTTACTTTCAGCTTGCGCAGAAAACATTTTTCTTGTGATTGAGTTTAATTTCTTCTCATCAAATAACCCAACCAGAAGAGATCAAAACGAGATTAAGAAAATTTGTAAAATTGAACAGCTGTTTTAACTCATTGTAACCTCGCCTGGTTAACTAGTTTACTAGTTACTAGCCGGTCCTAAGCCCGGGTAAAGAGGGAAGGTTGGGCATAGGGCTAGCAACCCTACCCCGTAAAACAAATCTAACCGCTAAAGAAACTTCAAAGCACAAACAAAATATAAAAAATGAAAACAAACTTATTCCCCGCTGGAATCGGAGAGGCGAAATGACGCCAGTTGGTGAAAGCCTTCGGGAAGCCAATTGGCCGATGTGTCTTCTCTCGATGAAAGCGAAAGTAAACGTGGGGACATGGAATGTCCGCACCATGTTTGAACCCAGTAAGGCAGCCCAGATTGCAAAGGAGATGAGAAGGTATCACATCGAAGTGCTTGGGATTTGCGAAAGCAGATGGAATGGGAGTGGACTCTCCAAACTGTCAACTGGAGAATCAATAATCTACTCCGGTCACCCAGACGCCAACCACGAGCACACTGAGGGAGTGGCTATCATGATGTCCTCAAGAGCATCGAAGGCTCTCATGCAGTGGGAACCAATCTCCTCCAGGATCATGACAGCAAGATTCAACTCAAAAGGAAGAAAGGTCACAATCATACAATGTTATGCACCTACAAATAATGCAGAGCAAGAGAAAAAGGAGGATTTCTACAGACAACTTCAATCAACACTGGACAAGACGTCAGTTGGCGATATCAAAATTCTGATGGGCGACATGAATGCCAAACTGGGAGGGGACAACACGGGAAGAGAACTAACCATGGGTCGAGAGGCGCTAGGTGAAATGAATGAGAATGGAGAATTGTTTGCAGAATTCTGTGCATTCAACGATTTGGTGATTGGAGGCAGTGTGTTCAGGCACAAGGATATCCACAAAGCGACATGGACTTCACCAGATGGACACACTAAAAATCAAATCGACTTTATCTCAATCTCAAGAAAATGGAGACGCAGTCTACTTAACACAAGGTCAAGAAGAGGAGCAGATGTAGGTTCAGACCACTATCTAGTGCAAGGAACCTTCCAAATCAAGTTAAAAGCCTTCAAGGAAGCTGGTGATAGACCTCAATTCAAGTACAACACTCGGAAACTGAAGGATGAAACTACAAAGGAGATCTTCACGGCAGCCATCAAGACAAAATGGGAGATATCGAGGAACATCCCTGAAGAAACCTGTGTGGAAGAACACTGGAAGTCTTTGAAAGCTATGTGGAAAGAAACCTGCACAACAGTATTAGGAAGGAAGAAGAAAGAAGACAAGGAATGGATCTCGACGGATACCTGGAAGCTGATAGAGGAGAGGAGGATGGTGAAGCAGAAGATAAACCAGTGCAAGGATGCTCAACGACAAGAGGAACTGAGCACAATGTATAAAACACTGGATAAAGAAGTGAAGAAGAGTGCACGCAAAGACAAAAGACACTTCTACGACACACTGGCAAGTGAAGCAGAACAGGCTGCAGGTAAGAGAGACCTGACGACATTGTATCAAATAACCAGGTTGCTATCAGGGAAGAGACCAACACAGATGAAACCAATAAAAGATGAAGAAGGAAATTTAATTACAAAAGAAGAGAAACAGAGGAAACGATGGGCCGACCACTTCAAGAAGCTCTTGAATCGACCACCACCTGCACTTCGTCCAGAAATACCACCTGCAGCCGCTGAATTACAAGTGAACATAAATCCCCCAACGAAAATGGAAGTCCTGAACGCCATAAAGCTACTGAAATGCGGAAAGCAGCAGGACCAGATGGAATACCGCCAGAAGCACTGAGAACAGATGCAGAGACAACAGCGGACATGCTCACACCACTATTGCAGAAGGTGTGGAAGGAAGAGAAGGTACCTGACGATTGGAAGAAGGGTTACCTTGTCAAACTGCCGAAGAAGGGAGACCTCAGTGCTTGCAAGAACTGGCGCGGAATCACTCTCCTGTCCACCCCAAGTAAAATATTAAGCCGCATCATCCTGGAGAGGCTTAAAGACGCACTGGATTCAAAACTGCGACCGGAACAGGCAGGCTTCAGGAAGTACAAATCATGTGCTGACCAAATTGCAACGCTTCGTATCATCATAGAACAGAGCGTAGAATGGCAATCAGCTCTATACCTCAACTTCATCGACTTTGAGAAGGCCTTTGACAGCGTCGACCGAGAAGTAATTTGGAAACTGCTTCAATACTACGGAGTACCGCAAACCTTTATCCGCCTCATTCAACAACTATATGAAGATGCCACATGCCAAGTAATCCACAATGGGAAGCTCAGTGATGCCTTTGAAGTGAAGACAGGAGTGAAACAAGGTTGCCTACTATCCCCCATGATATTCCTGATTGTGGTGTGGACTGGATCATGCAGCAAACAGTAGGCAGCGAGAAGAGGGGGATACACTGGACGACGGAAAAGAACCTAGAAGACTTGGATTTCGCCGATGACTTGTGCCTAATGTCACATAAACTTGAAGATCTGCAGGCAAAAACTAACAAGTTGACAGAAGAGGCAGCTAAGACGGGACTTCAGGTGAATATAGAGAAGACAGAAGTGATGAAGATACCGCACCACCACCATCAACAACAACAACAAACTCCAATCACCGTCAACGGGAGAAACTTGAAGGAAGTAACCTCCTTCACTTATCTAGGAAGCACTGTTTCAACTACAGGCGGGACGGACGAGGACGTCAAAGTCAGAATCGGAAAAGCAAGACAGGCGTTCATTAGCCTGAAACCAGTGTGGAGATCTTCTGCACTCAGCATGCGGAACAAGATACGGATTTTCAACACCAACGTCAAGTCAGTGCTCTTGTATGGCTCAGAGACTTGGCGCGTCACGAAAGGTATTTCCAATAAACTACAGACATTCATCAACAACTGCTTACGCTCGCTGCTGAAGATCAGATGGCCAGAAAAAATAAGCAACAAGGAACTCTGGGAACGAACCAACCAAGAACCTATCATGCAACAAATATGCAGGAAGAAGTGGAGATGGATTGGCCATGCACTGAGAAGGCCGACTGAGGACATCACGCGTCAGGCCAGTTGCTCGAGTGGAATCCCCATGGGAAGCGACGAGTTGGACGTCCGAGGGTGACATGGAGGAGGTCGTGAGAGGAGGAAATGAGAGGTTGTGGGCTGTCGTGGAACCAGGTTCAAAAGATCTCAGAGAACAGAGGTCGATGGAGGCGTGCTGCTGAAGCCCTATGTTCCACTAGGAATCCAAGGGACTAATAATAATAATAATAATAATTTAACTCATTGTGGAACTTCCAAGTAGTGTACACCCATGAGTTCACAAGAAATTAAGTCCACAACCATCAGGTCATACAGTGCGCGTACGGAATACGGATAATGAGTTGGAACCCAGTTCCCCTATTTAATTACTTCTTTCAGTTCCCGTTGAAGTGCAGCTACCGTTCAATACCGTTACAAGGCGTCTGTCCCATTTTAATAGTCACCTTATATCACGGTAGCTCACTGAAACTCCAGGAAATCCATCTCAAACCGATGAACTGTAAAACACTGGACGTAATTCATTTGGTGATTTGTGAGGAATTGTCGATCTCAAAATTTCATCAAAGTCTGACATCAGTTGATGAACCACTAGAAACATAACATTCTCAACTTTTTTGCTTAAGCTATTTACTGTAGCTTTTTTTATTTTATGTAAAATAAAATGTTGAAAATAGATTTATCGAGGTTAGTTTATTATAAATATATTTGTAATGGATATTTGCACACAGTGATGTTAGTTAATTTTACTCGAAATATTACCAGAACATAATAACATCACTGTAACCAGATATTCATTACAAATATATTTACAATGAAGTGATTCTGTCCACAATATGCATATTTTTCAACGATATAAACAATACTAGTGGTCTTTTGGTTAAAAGATTGGTGAACAAGCTTACTCATTTGATCCAATCAAAAGTTATGTCTGTGAATCACAGAATTTTCATTATCAGATTTCCTAAACATGAAATTATCCAAATAAATTTATGAAATCACCTGTATCTACAGGCAAAGCAAATACAGCTTTTACTTATGCTCGAAGAATATACTTACGAGAAAACCTACATGGAATTATCACAAAGATCGTCACTAACAGAAAAGAAAGAAATAAAGTCAAAGAAATGCGGGAAGCAATGATACTGCCAGCAAAGTTCGAAGTCATACTACAAGTTGCATAAAGAAGAAAAGACAAAAGTTGAAAAGTGAAATTATCATATATTGAAACCACAAATGATGCACATAATGCAGAACTGAATTAAGTTGTTAATATTTCAGATTCAAAATTGGCAGAAGCAGAAGAAATAGTTTTGAGCAAAAGAATGAACTTCAGTGTTAACAGAAAGAAACTAAAGGCCGATATATAACCGGTACTGAAACAATGCTAGAAGAGCGTAATCAAGAGACGGCTTAATTACTTCGATCTCAGTATGTGTTGGCGTAGATGAAACAAAGAAGAGGAGAATTCGTTACCACCAAGGAGGAGTAGATTCTACTTATCAGACAACTATAGTCCGATAGATCTTTAGTAATTGTTCAGATAGACAAGGAAAATGAAACGATGGTAGAACAATGTATGACAAAAAATGAATGGGCATCTACTTTCTGGATCGTACTCTATTATTAAACAAATCATTAGAAGCAATCGTTAATAAAGCTAAGAAAGCGAACGTTCAAGCGGTTAGTAAAATGAAACAAACTATTAGTAAGTTTAAATAGTTTTAAAGTTATGCCAAAGTTATAAATAATTCCAACAAATGGCATGATCACGAGTATTAATTTTGCTCGAAATACTGACAAAACTAAATAACACCATAGTGTGTAAATGTTCTCTGCGGTAAACATATTTATAATAGATTAATTCTCTACACAATACACAATTTTTTCATGGGTAGAATTTATTCAGGTTGATTGACTTTTGTCACAGAACTATTAAAATCTTATGAAGCATCCAACAGTTATTAAAAATACAGGGTGTCTTTATTTAGCTACATACTTCGAACTATCCACTTGCCTCGAGAAGACGATTGAAATCTAATGAAACTAAGCGGAGCTAAATGCACTTCAATCACCAAGCCAGTGTTAATAATCAAATAAAGGGATTTCACAACATAATCTTTATCAAGAAAATCATTACTTAACAATTCTACGATTCATTAAACTGCCCGAGATAGTTTAGATTGGCAGTTAGGTATTTATTTTCATAAAGGATGACTGAGGTTGATTTCAATGAAAGTTCAGAGAATAACTGGGTAGCTACAGTGATAATTGAAACGCAGTCAATAATTGAACGTCATAGTTCAGTTCGTAGAATGTGTCCTGACTCAAACGCTGTAGATGCAAATGATTCTATACGTATCAGGACAGACTCAGTTTTTTACTACGCCAATTTTCGTTTATTTATTTTCAGAACAAAATTTTGATGGCTATAGGGAATATCATAGATGGAAAACAGCTTCTTTGAAGGTAATGAATTTGAACTAAACAAATATCAGTAAGATTAAAGTAGTAAGAAATATAAATAAAAGTGGTTATTATAAATGAAATACCAGAGAATCAGAATGCATTAGTAATTCCAGCTGTAGTTGCTACGTATGGAATACTTTATACATTAGACACACACAAACGAAAATCATTTGTGTAGGAATTGTTTGGAAGCAAGTCTTCGTAGTCCTTTTTTCGGCTACCTTTGTCCAGCCCTTTCTTAGTCATCATAAATTTATTTTAAGTCAAACCTATTGTGTGCAGAACTTTCCAGGAAACAGTCATTTCAAATTTCAAGCGAACTTTGATTACTATCCGTGCTGATGTCAGTTGTAAAGTAAGTAGTGTTACTGTTCTCAACTACGCTTAGTTTTCAGAACTTAATGGTATGCTTAACTTGTGACTGGATAATTTACGAATGAAAAAGGATAGGAATATTCTGTTCATGATTTTCATTTCATAATATATTCAACTCGAGATTTCTTATCTTATAGTTCTATGATCTTAGACATATAAATATCAACCATATGTGACCTGGTTCAATGATGTATTAGCCCAGGTTTTCATAATTCAGATCATTCCAGCAGCTGGTCAGAAAGGCTTTGAAAAAAAATTGAAATGTGAAATCATGAGATCGGACATGAAAGCAATGCCTGCATTACTCTGGCTAAGTATTCACAAAGCATACTATTTCAACAGTCTATACTTCAAAATACCATAACAGAATGAGCAGCTTTCATAGAAACCTTCTACATAACTTGGGAGTTAAACGAAATGCTCCTAAATCATCCCTCTATAAACACTAAAACTTCTGACGTAATATTTGAACTGATGAAAGACTATGGTTGTAGATTGTTTTTGCTTGACTAAATTTGAATAATTCTGTCTGGAGGTTTGTGGAGACTTATTAGTTGATTTTAGGTTGCAATTCATCATGGACTGACATCACTTTGAGGAACACCTGGAAGCACTGGACATCTGTTTCGCTCTAGTATGGGACTCCTCGATAGTGCAAACCGACGACTTGGCCGGGGATCGAACCCGCGACCCTCAGGTTCCATGGCTAGCCCCTTACCATTGAGCCAATGGGTTGGAATCCAGTGGTCCACATTTTCTACTTCTGTCAGTTCACGATATAGCATGACCTCCATCCAATGTTATCGTTAAGTAACTGTCCTCGTGTTCGACTAGGTTGACTTCACTGGTCTCGACTTCTCATTGGAACTTCGGGAATCACCTCTTGAATAAGTATAAAAAAGTTCTTAGTCAAATTCTTACACAGTATCCACAACAAACACTTGTGAAATTTACAGTCAACTGAACTAAACTACAGTTAATAAATATTAGCTCATGAATAGCAGTTCAAGTTATTAACCCCTGCATTCCTGCCTAAAACTAGACGTTTTTTAATCTTTACCCAGACAATTTTGTTTGACTTCTGAAGAACAATGTGAAGATTCCAAACAAACTCCTTTGCAAGGAAACCTTGTTTATGATATAAAATCATTTGTAAATAGATCTTGCTTAAAGTACTCTGCGTTCAGTAGAATCTAACACCGTACAAACTAAGATTTTTGTCCAGTGAATCCTCAGACGATTGGAAAGATTCCCCCTTTTAATTTAGCAACTTTAAAAAGAACGACATTTCATGTACCTCTGTAACACCCTAGAAACTAGTCATATTACTGCAACTCGAAAGTAAGAGAAAGAAAAAGGGAGTGGAAGAAAAGGTGAATATAATTAGCTAGCTTTTTGAAAATCGCCTTCAACAACTCTAACAGTAATTATCGAACAAACCTATGTAGACAGACAGACAGACAGACAAAATCAACGTGGAACCTCGCACATGTGCACTGGTTCAACTTGGCAATCTTCACAGTAGTCTACAAAGACATCAAAGTAGACAAAGTTATGTGAGAGAATAGACAATTTGAAAATAACGGTTGGTGTAAATATTAAAGGTATGAATACAACTGCACCACTGAGCGATTTTCAGCCATGTCACAAAACGTTCTCAGTCTTTAATCCCTATTGTCACTCAGACCTCAACCACAGTCTATGTCTCCCCCACACAGCCCAAGCCAATAGTCAGAAACGTCATCGACTGGCGCCACAACTTGCTCTGGTCATGTGGAACCCTCTAACAACCTAACCCGAATTCCCCTGGCATTGCTCGTCGAGGTAGGCGATGGCTCGGCAAGCACAACAAATGTCCAAGCCATCTCTTTCAACTAAGGTTCACAACCTTATCAATCGATCTACCTGTCTTGTCTAGTAACCTTATCTTGGTCTGAAGGCTGATGGCCTGGTGATTCCACAACATGCAAACAATACTATGAGGATATCTGTAATCCAAACTCTGTAATCGCTCAGTATCTTCTACTGATATAGAGTATGCCTCACAGCCGTACAAAGCGAGAGAACAAACTATAGTGCAGTATAATTGTCCTTTGACTGATAGTAGGATATCTCGTCTACCGGCACCACAGTTGACTCAAGTTGGTAAGTGCCAACTAAACTTTCGTATCCGAGCTGAGATTTCATCAGCAACCACCCTGTTTGGTGTGATACAATTACCCAAGTAAGTAAAGTGGTTGAAATATTCCACCACTTCACTTCCTATCATAAGACAGAGAGTGTTTACAAACCATTTTTGATGCATCATTTTGCATTGGACAGGTGCGAATCGCATACCAAACTTACTTAGATTTCTGCTCAATGCGTTCAAAACACACTGCATTTTGTCAGCATCTCTACCTAGCAGGAGAACATCTTCTATATGCTCCAAGTCAACCAGATGACTTTCAGGGAATAGGTCAGTCATTCTGAATTCACAAGTAACCAAGGTAATGCTTTTAGTACATGTGTGATCAATGTAAATTGGAGCGGTGACAGTGGGCAACCTTAGCAGACACCACTAGTTCCCATCATTTCTGATAACAACCATTCATAAGCCCTCATATGGCTGCATTAGTTCGAGTAGAGGGCTTTGATTAGCATTATGCACCTGCTTGGTACTCTTTTCACAGTCAGACTACCACAACATCTTACGGTTAACAGAGTCAAATTCAGCCTTTAGGTCAACAAATATGGCAAATGTGGGCCGCCAGTGGGTATGTCTATGATCCAGGGCCAACTGTAGGGTGAAGATCAGATCTATGTACCCTAGTTCACATATGAAACCTGCCTAGTTCTCTCAAGTTTGTTATTTTCCAATTCAAGTTAAGTGTCGGTTAACTATGCATCCTAGGATCTTGAACACAATATTAGTCAAGTTAATTCCCCTATGGCTGTCATAAGAAGGATTTCTCTCCCTTCTTATAGACTGGAAAGATCAATGAAGTAGACTAATGTGATGGGATTACCTGTGATTCCCATACACCCTGCTACCTCAATCACTTTAATTAGCAATTTCCTACCTCCATCCTTGAGAAATTTCGGTGGCATGCTTTGCGAAAACAGAATAGGAGACAATAAATTGAAATAATTCTCTTCAATGCTTTCTCTGCCGTAGCGTGAAATTGTGTCAAGAAACCCATAATGTCCAACCTAGTCTTTAATGACATTCAAATAACTTACTATTTTTAGCGATCTCTAGGTCTAACTGTTATTATGATTATTATTTTCCTTTAGAGTCCAAGTGAAACATAGGGCTTTAGTAGCGCGCCTCCATTGCACTCTCTTCGCAGAAGTCTTTTGAACCTCGCTCCACGGCACCCCAGAAGCTTTGATTTCTTCCTCGCCTCGGACGCCCAGCTCGTCATTTCTGCTTTTGATTCCACTCAAGGGCCCGGAGCTCGATATTCCCAGTCGGCCATCTCAGTGTATGCCCAATCCAATCCATCTAGACTTTCTTCTGCATATTTGCAGCGTGATAGGTTCTTGGTCGGTTCGTTGTCAGCTGGAGCGAGTTCCTTGTTGCTTATTCTTTCTGGCCATTGGATCTTCAGTGTCAAGCCAGCGTAGGCAGCTGTTGATGAATGTCTGTAGTTTGTTAGAAATGCTTTTCGTGACGTGCCAAGTCTCTGAACAATATAGCAGCACAGACTTGACATTCGTGTTGAAAATCCGGCTCTCGTTCTTTGTGCTGAGTGCAGTGGATCTCCACAGTGATTTCAGATAAGTAAAAGCCTGTCTTGCTCTTCCGATCCTTCCTTTGACATCCTCGTCTGTGCCGCTGCCACCTGTATTTGAATTGATGCTGCCTAGGTAGGTGAAAGAGACCACTACCTTTAGGTTTCCCCCGTTGATGGTGACCGGAGCTTCTTGTTGTTATTGGTGGCGTTGGTTGGGTATCTTCATTACCTCTGTCTTCTCTACATTCACTTGAAGTCCCGTCTTTGCTGCCCTGCCTCTTCTGTCAACGCGTTAGTTTTCGCTTGTAGATCTTCGAGTTTGTTCGACATCAGACTTAAATCATCATAGGCGGCGAAATCCGAATCTTCTGGGAACTTTTCATCAGTTCAGCCAGCATATGCCCATCTTCTCGCTCCTCACAGTTTGCTGCATGATCCAGTCAACCACAGTCAAGAAGATCATGAGTGATAGTAATCAGCCTTGTCTTACTAGATCTAACTATACCCTAATATTATTGTAGTTAGCAGCAGTTAAAGTGATTTCAGCAGCTGACTTTTTACAAAATGATCCAGAGATTTGCAATTTCTGTCTTAAACTTTGCATCTAACCCCAACATTGTCTTATCACTGCTTTAATTGTATGTGAAGTATGATTTGAAGAAATCTGTGACCGAATACTCGTAAGCATACTTTAATCTGAAACCCTCTGATGTAGCCTAACAGTATCTAAATGGTGGTCTCACAATATACCGAAGTATTTCCAATTCATTCATGTCACTCTTCTCAGGTCAGCTATCGATAGTGAGCAAGATTTACGTTTACGAAGCAAAACAAGTGGTGGTAATGCAGGAAACGAGAAGACTGAGACGCAAAAAGGAATGTTTATCATTGACATCTTGTATAATAGTAATGAAATATTGTACACTTTCTACCAAAACAATCATTTGCATAATGTGCTTAAATTCCACTTCTGCTTCTGTCTTGATTTGCTCTTAATATGCTCACATTATCTGTTGCATCCCTCTGGCCAGAATCTTTAACCATTGTTGGCAATTTTCAGTGTTATTGACGAGTCCCAAATAGGACGAAATGCACATCCTGGATTCCACTGCTAACCACTACCCATCATTACTATACATTTTTGTAACTGCCTATGATTTTTGCTGTCCTCTTAACACATGCTACTCATATCCATCCTGATCAGCTGCGCTCACTGCGCTTATACTCTATGAGGAGTGGAAAATATGTATTCTTCGGGCCAGAAAAGTCAACCTATATGATGAAGTGAGAACAGAATTTCATTTCTTATGTGCGTATCAGCAAGAAGAACCTAGTTATAAGGTGAATTCATCTCTCTTGACCATCGATTGGTTGCCATGTTGTTTTTGATTCGAATGTGACCTTAATTCAAGCTTCTTGTTACCTTAGTTAAGACGTGAAAAGATTAAACGAAGTTTTATTTAGTAGGGTCCTGTCCTTAGTATAACCAACTTTTTCCAAATAAGAATAGCCACCAAACATTCAAACTTATTTTCTCAATGTTTTCATAGCGTATGTTTAGTGCATCTTAATTAAGTTAACTGACTATTTAATTTTACTGTACTTCCACATTATTTATGTTCAACGATTATAAGATTTTCCCCTGGTGATTCATATTTATTTGATAAATAAGCATGTGTTTGGCTCGTTCCAGTCAACATGTGAATAGTTAATGCGTTCGCCGTGAAACCTGAAGGTCCTGAGTCCGATCCGTAACCGGGTCGAGAGTACGTCCTGCTGAGGAGTCCCACACTAAAACGAAGCAGCTGTCCAGTGCTCCCTGATTTCCAATGGTTCCCCAACTGATGTCAGTCCATGATGAATACTACCTTTAGATACATTAGTGGTTGTAAATTGGGCTAGAAGAAATAAGAAATGTAAATAATAGTGCGTATTCATCGACATAATTTTAACATAAATAACATTCAAAGGTCAACGCATTCAATCAATACTTATAATAATGAATTATGTGCTATTGATTTATACTACGCAGCGCTAGCGATAAGAATTACACAATGTTTAAGTACACTGGAATAATCAGGGATTAAATTTAATGTAAATCTCTTTAAATATATCGAAAATAGCTAAATACACTAAAACTTAGATTAATTTATAGTTTTCAGGATTTATTAGGATATAATGACTAATCATTAATACATTCTTGGCTCTTCAGCATACAAGTCGCTATAGGGTTGTGTATATAAGTCTAAAACCGGTAGTTACCTCCACAAACAACATGATCTGAAAGAGACAAGAACAACATAAAAGCATGAAATGACGAGTCAGTAAATATACAGAATGTGCTTACATTGTATAATAACGGTAATCTAAAAGTCGATTCATAAATAAACTGGTGACGTGATTTGTAAGTCAGGTGTACAGCAGGTATTACTGATAACGTAGCTGTGTTCAACAGGATGAACTTGCTCAACTTCCATTTTAGAACTTGACTGACGGTAGGTCATAACTTGACTCAGGATTACCCCTTGTTAGCAGTCATATGCAAGGTGTGTCTGCAAACATGAGTAAATTCATTTTCTTTCGCAAATTTCAACCAATGTTACTCAGAATTCATTCCAACAACTTTGCTAATCATCCATTTACTCCATGCCTGATAACCTATAATGCTGGATTAGATTATCTGAATTCATTACCATTCTGCAGTTGCTAAGGCTCTTATGTCCTACTACGTTAGTGTGTATCAAAATCTATTGATTCGTTCTGCAAAGTGGCCACAAAGCTCAGTGCTGACGCACTACAGCGCATAGTAAGCTATTGCTAGGCATTAAAGGTTATTCAGTACTGTACTGCAATGTCACATCATCAAGCCTATTGGTTTACTTTGAAATCTGATCTACAAACGTCTGTCAGCAAATAGCTGAGATAGTTATGCTTTTGACCATTCACTTATCAATCCTTGTTCACCTACGATATCAACTGTTTATAATATTATCATGTTGTCACATTTTAGTTCAGATTTCTCAAAGAGTGTTCTGTCGATAGAACGAAGTGGTTAACAAGAGTAAAAGGAGATATTCGTGTAGCTGATGAAAGCTGGTAGCTAACATCAGTATTTCTAAACCTAATAAATAGACAAATAAACAAAGAAAATGAATAAAATGTCTTAGAAAAACTACGAATAAGGTAAAATTAGAGATTAAATGTATCAAAGTCAAATATTTCGAAGAAAGTGAGTATACGCAGTGGTTTTGACAATCCAATGGTACAAATCTGATCTTTACGTTCAAAACAGATACAGTAAATCTCTAATTTTTAAACTCATCTGTGATAACTTCATGTTTGTCAATTAACGTGAAAATTCTGCGCTTCGGATACTTTTCTTTGCAAATGTTTTGCAAAATGAAGATGAAATAGCCAGAAATGTAAGATATCATCAATTTCTCATGTGCAAAGTGATTTATAAGTAAGACGACGGAGTTAAACAGATACAAAATTGCTCATCCGTGAAAATTGTAATTCGTGTTGAATGGCAAGTAATGAAATATTGATAAGACGGTAATGAGAAATTAGGTAGTGACTGATGAGATAACCTTGACCTACTCCTTTATAAAATAGCATGATCAAACAGAAAATAAATCCATGTGACTGCCGTTTTAGGGCTTAAGAATAAGTATACTGCGTTATCAATATTGCTGCTGTTGTTGATGCAATCCGAAGAAACATACTGTGCATCATCTGTGAAACAGCTTCTGTCCAAACTTTTAATATGCACTTAGGACTGGACAATACGGAGTTTTTTAAATCTTTTCCTCTGAACAATCAGGGTATTTAATCCAGTCCTACATGAGGTTATTCACACCATGATTCTCTCAATGGTGATCTCTTAGATATTTATACTAGATGACTTGGGTTCGAATGTCAGAAGGGGCATCAGATATGCCTTGCAGACAAGTATCAGTATCGGAGATAACTAAGTCGTGGGTTTCCTGCAGATTGCCTCCAAAAACCTGACACACTTTCATCACATAATCCATACTCAAACGCATTTATTCGAGGCTGATTCTAATCTCCTTCACAATAATTATCCGTTGTGTACAGCTTATCAAACAATCGACAACATAAGCCTGATAAATACTTTGGTTGACTGACACGCTCACATGGTTAACTAGTTCACAAGTTAGTAGCCAGTACTAAGCGCGGGTGAAGACGGAAGGTTGAGCGTAGGGCTAGCAATCCTATCCCGTAAAACCGATCCAACCGCTAAGGAAACTTCAAAGCACAAAGAAAATATAAAACACAAAATCAAACTTATTCCTCGCTGGAATCGGAGAGGCAAAATGACGCCGGTTGGTGAAAGCCTTCTACAAGCCAACTGGCCGATGTGTCTTCTCTCCCTCTCTCTCTCGATGACAGCGAAAGCAAATATAGGGACATGGAATATGCACAATCTGTGTGAAGCTGGCTGGCGAGGCTACCCAGTTTGTAAAAGAGATGGAGAGGTATGGCATGGAAGTGCTTGGAATCTGCGAAATCAAATGGAATGGAAGTGGACTCTCCAAACTGTCAACTGGACAGTCAATAATCTACTCCGATATTGTCACCCAGACAAAAACCACGAGCACACTGAGTTTTCGAGTGGCTATCATGATGTCTCCAAGAACATCGAAGGCTCTCATACAGTGGGAACTATTCTCCTCCAGGATCATGATAGCAAGATGGATTCAACTCAAAAGGAAGGAAAGTTATAACCATACAATGCTACACTAATGACCTACAAACAATGCAGATCAAGAGAAGAAGGAGGAATTCTACAGACGATTGCAACCAACACTGTACAAGACCCCACCGAAGTTGGAGACATCAAAATTCATTCTAATGGGTGACATGAATGCCAAACTGGAAGCAGACAACACAGGAAGAGAACTCATCATCATCAACCTGCACAACCATATTAGGAAGGAAGAGGAAGAAACAAGACAAGGAATGGATCTCCACGAACACATGGGAGCTGATGGAGCAGGGAGAGGAAGATGGTGAAGGAGAAGATGAACCAGTGCAGTGCAGTGCAGGTATGAACAACGAAAAGAGGAGCTGAACACAACCTACAAAACACTACACTGGACAAAGAAATCAAGAGGAGTGTGCAAAAAGACAGAAGACACTTCCACGACACACTGGCAAGTGAAGCAGAACAGGCTGCAGGTAGAAGAAACAGACACCTGACAACATTGTATCAAATAACCAGGTTACTATCTGGAAGGGAAGAGATCAACACAGATGAAACCGATAAAGAAGATGATGAAGGAAATTTAATTACCAAAGAGGAGAAACAAAGGAAACAATGGGCTGACCACCACCACCACCTACAACTCGTCCAGAAATACCACCAGCAACGGCAGAACTACCAGTGAACACAGGCCCTCCGACAAAAGCAGAAGTTTAGTCCTGAACGCCATGTAGTTGCTGAAAATCAAGACAGCAGCAAGACTAGATGGAATTCCTCCAGAAGCACTGAAACCGGACATACTCACACCACTATTACAGAAGGTTTGGAAGGAAGAAAATATATCTGCTCACTGGTTAGAAGAAGGGCTGCCTTGTCAAACCTTCAAAGAAGGGAGACCTAAATCATTGCAAGGACTGGCACGGAATCATGCTCCACCCCTGTCCACCCCAAACGAAGTATTAAGCCGCATCATCTTGGAAAGACTGAAGCATGCGCTCGAATCAAGACTACGAACGAAACAGGCTGGCTGGCTAGCATCAGGAAGAAAAAATCATGTGGGGATCAAATTGCAACAATACGCTACGCATCATCATACAATAGAATGTAGAATGGCAGTCAACTCTCCACCTCAACTTCATCGACTTTGAAAGGGCTTTCAACAGCGTTGACCGAGAAGTAATTTGACAGCTATCTGCTTCAACACTACGGTTTTGATTTTCTAAACGTGCTGGAATTGTGTTTAAATGTATGCTTATAATGATTCAAACAGACTCGGCACTCGACGTTTTCTAGGATATTCGTAACAACTGTGGTCTGTATGACGATAATCATAACTGGAGTTGACTGTTACAGCATTAACCTTCATGTGACAAAATGACACTCTGATACCTCCTTATAAAATCTCAGTTTCATAAGGATTCTATGGGTCACGGATACTCCAGATTTCCTCAAACCTCCAAAACTGAACTACTGTCTAGTGCTAACTAGTGACTTCCTCCAAGATGAAATTTTCCGAAGCTCTAATGAAAGGTCATGAGCAGTGGGGTAAACTTAGTTTGACATGAGGACACATACTCAACAACGATATTCAAAGCTGCGCTGTAACGCTGACTGATAGATGTAGGAATACGTGGAACAATAAACTCCAGCTCAGCGGTAACGTGCTGGGTGCAGAATCCTAACCTCCTGCGTCCGACCTCTAGCGAGAAGAGGTCACTGGTGCACCATGCTGAGTCCCATACTGAGAAAAAACAACTGCTCGGTACTCCCAGGCTTTCATTGGCTCTGCAACTGATGTCAGTCCATAATGAATATCAACTAGAAATCAGTAAAATCCCCCACAAACCTCCAAAATTGAAATACTTAAGATTAGTGAATTACCAACCATTTTTTCATTGAATATCTCCAGCTGAATTCGACTCTGTGATGAAGAATCGACAATTATGTGACTCTAAGTGATAAAAAAAAACTAGTCAGTTCATTCAGATGGGCATTTTATGCAATCATCTCACTTCACAAATTTTATCAAATCAAAGACAACAAACTGTGGAGAATACGATGGCCGTTAGTTCGAAACTATTGCCTAGTTAGGAGTTTGCTTTCTTAGTTGAGTTATCTTGAAGGTATTAGGCTAACCAAATGGTTGAATGCTGCTGTTAATCAGGTTTCCTTTAAGTCTCAGCCAAAATTGCTTCGGATTCTTCAGATAAAAACTGTGATACAATCCTTATAATAATTCCAGATATCCAATCAAAAAGCTCCATGAAACATATTTATGTGAGTATACCATGTTTCCTTAGTAAATATTACAAAATCAAACAGTCAATAATGATTCCTTATCATTACTTATTACCAAAACGAATTACTATAGATAATACAAACAGAAAGATCGATGGTGTTAACCAGGTCATATTAAAATGAAGACGTAATGAGGGTTTCAGAAAGTTAATAAAAGACAATTCAGCAAAGAAAAATTTTCTTTTCGACGAATCATTTTCAAAAGCTGTACATCGTAATCATAATTATAAAAAAATATATAGATCCAACGATGTCATACCGGTCAATACAATGTCATCAAAAATGGTGGTCACAAAGTGATGATGGCTAGAAGGTCAAGGTCACCGAAGATTGCTCATAGGATAATTGCAAAAATACAAAGAAATGAATCAACTACTTTAGGGAGATTACGACCAAGGCAAAATTAGAGACTGAATTTATCGTTTTTGAACACAAAGAACGGGCTCGTATTGTTGCATTGCAAAAGCTTCTGCTATAATGGGGTGGGGAATACGCACTCACTTAGAAATACTTGCCTTTACTTTATAATTGACTTTGAAAGAGGACTCTCGTGGAGCATAGTGACCGGATATAACCGAATGCTCAAGAATCGAGCTGTTGACAGCTTTAAACAGCACATGCACAATAGTGTGCGGAGATGCGTCTGGATAGAACACGCTTTGTGCAGCCTATGTAACCAGCACCACAAGAGCAGATTTCGGAAAGGTTGCTACCAAGTCCCAGTGAAAAGAAACAAATCCAACGAAGATATTGTTGTAACGTGGGAATCTTAGCATTCAGAAGGACCAACAACTGCTGTTTTATCAATAATTTAATAAACTATTTGATTTATTAGCTAACTTGTAAAAGTTTGATATCAGATAATTCAGTGGTAATCTAAATCATACGAATAACACCTTGAATCCTCTCTCCGTTCAATGATTACTGCTAATATTTACTTTCTACAGCAAACAAATCCCTATCAAATATTATTGAGTTTTCATATTATCTCTGGAATTTTCTACCGTAAAGTGACCAATTTCGGTTGTCAAAGATCGTGTAGATGTAGGAGTTTCATTTTCTAAGTTGTACCTTAAAGCAGTGGTGAGTTGATTTTATACGCATCCGGTTGTAAATTTTGCATCCCTAATTTTAACGCTTTTCTCCTATCTGACTAGTTGATTTCGGTCCATAAATTCATCTGTAAGCACTGGCTTTTGATGAGTTGGTTTAATTTGAGTTCACTTTCTAGAGAAATCAAGTCTCAGTTACAATTTATTAGTCATGGTCACTGAACTTTGAGACTTGGTTTTCATAATTCTAAGTCTTTCCTTACTTAGAAAGGCTAGTAGCATTCTTCAGATATCCATGATAAGCATTGAATTAATGATGTTCACTTTGGGTATTGATTAAATAAGCAAAACTTTTGTTACCAATCCCTACCTCAATCCACATAAATTAGCTTTCAAAACTATCCTCTTGTTCCCTCCCTACCAGGGACGAACAAAATGATATGTAATAACTAAGCTTTTATTTGATCCTTTATATTCTTGGGATCCATAATCCTACATTTAGTTGGATTTTTATGATCTTGTATGTGAATAAACCCTCGAGTTCAAAGTTATCATATCGTAATTAGTACGTCAAATTTCAAAGACGCAATAGTACTTTTAACTTGAGTAAGCTTTATAAAGGTTGAAAGAGGGACTAGTGTCTTTAGCCTTTTTATTGAAGTAAAGTCAAATTGTATGACGGAAAAGAATCAAGAATTGTTTCATATGTATAAACATTCTCACTAATCCTACAAACAAAGGAAGCGAAAAGACTGAAACCAGCAAAATCGGTTCTCAGAGCAGCACAGTTACCATATACTTTTCAAAATGTTGTCCAGTAAAAACGTTGAAACAAAATATCACGTTTCGCTAGGATTTGAAGAAGCAGACTTCACGATTATCAGTCGGGCTCACGAGAAGCCGAGTAATGAGACCAAGCTACTGACCAAGTCTCAATTCAACTTCTATCACTTAGGGTTTCCTTTGGCTGTCCTATCAATGAGTGATACGTTACTGTCCGTTTCTCTTCACACTAGCCAATAACCAGGTTTTCTCGAGGAGAAGCAACTGATTGATCTTTGATGAGACTATAATCTTGAATGGTTTCAGCAATAATTAAAATGAGGTTGCACTCAACTGCATCAATTTAGTTCGACTTTCTTCATTTATTCGTTCAATTCTTCATAAGGTGAGTGAAAATATTTCGTGCATTGATATTTTAAGTGGCAGGGGCTATAACTATTTGAGAAAATGTATACAAACAGCAAGAATTGATATAGCTGTATTCAGTCTATTACTTTTGCTTTATTGGAATTTTACTGGAACAAAAAGAAAAAAACAGTTCAACTCTTTTTTTATTACAAGTCCTATTCTGAATACATTCATAAAAACAAACTTAAAAACACTTGAGTTCTAGAATAAAGGAAATCATCAAGTCACATAAGGACAGTATAGACTGAAGTAAGCTGCGATGAATAACAATGTTTCTTATAATGAAGTAGAATACCTAGCAGCCTACTGAATGGCTATGAATTAGTGAAGAATCTTTGAGAAACCTTGCAGAATGTGTTCAAACATACCCAGGATTTTAACAGCCTATACGAATAGCATTTATCTGTTTCATTTGTTTATCCTCGTAGTATTGGTTTGACGTAAAGATAATTCAATCTTGAAGTTTGTAAAGATCTTACTCACCAAGGACTGATATCAGTTGGATATGGGAGGTCTCGATAGCTTCTTCGTGCGCAACCACAACCCTGTTAGGGACCGAATCCAAGACTTTCAGATTGCGTAACTAGTATGTCACTGCTGAGTCGCAATCCTATGGTCCACATATTCGTACTTCTGTCAGTTGACGATATAGCGCGAACTTCATCCGATGCCGTCGTTGAGTACCTGTCCTCACGTCCGACTTGCTTAGCCTTACCAGTTACGACCTCTCATTAGAACTGCAGGAAATTTCATCCCAAAGTTCCATACTACGACGAAACAGCTGTTAAGTGGTTCCATTTTTTCAATAGTTCTCTAAATGACATCAGTCCATAATGAATACCAACTTAGAATAAAGACAATTCTTAAATTTCTAACATCCCAAGAAAAAAGCAGTTCTAAGAATTAAGTCAGACGATAGTAAAACGCCTTTGAATTCCTGGAAGGTACTAGTGTCGAGATACGAAATTAATTGTTAGTCGCTTATCAACGAAAATGAAAGTATTTAGGGGTATAATAATTCAACACGGGACTTGTCTAACCAATCCATTTGTAACTGTCTGATAAGAAATTAAAACCTTCAGATCGACTACATTAGCTTGTCTCTTTTGACCAATCTTTTGAAGGATAAGACGTACTTATTGCCAGTAATTGTTGTGAATTACGCATAAATATCAAGAACGAAAAACCAAAAGCTTTCACTATATGATATTCAGTTCTAAATGTTCATCACATTAAAAATCTTCCTTTATTTAACAATATTATAAACTATCTAAAATAGCAAAAAACCTCTGGTTGAAAAGAAACCATGATAGTCAAGATGACTACACAAACTTTAAGTTCAACTAAAAGAATAGCAAAGATAAGTGACGTAAACGACATGCATACCACATGACAAAGGAATTAGACCATCTGTCAAAACTTCATCATCAATTGAAAATATTAAATGTCAGAAATTAAAACAAATGCTCACATTAAAAGGAAAAGTATACGAATGCCTATTGTAATCAACACCTAGACTCGTGTACACTTGAATAATATTATTATTATTAATAATAGTGCCATACATAGCAACAGTAGTAAAAAAGCGACACAAATCATTTGTGTTTTCAAGTATTATTTGAAATTCCGTTTAGACATATGAAAAACAAAATCACCACTATGTTCATTCAGCTGACGATAAGCGCAAACAAAACAACAACAACACAAATCAGAGATTAATTCATAGAATGCAAGTAAATAAAAAATATTGTGATGTTGAACGCAAAACGAATCTGAAAAGCAAGGCAGAAAAAGACAGATACAAACCGACAGATAGTACAATAAAGAAACGTAATAACAGATTCTAGTGGTAAGCATTGGATACAGTATACAGTAATATGCATTTCAGCAAATGAGACATAAAAATAGGAAAGTTAATATTATGCAAATACAAAGACAGGTGAATAAAGGGAGATAAAGGCGAAAGAACAAGAAACCGGTAAATCTTCATGCGGTATTAGTAGTAGTAGTAGAAATAGTAGTTATCATCCCTTATTCTTGATGACGGACAAGATCTTTTGACTTAGTTTCATTTTCTGGACTATTTTCATGTACTAAGCTGATCATAGAATCACCACTTGGTGGTCGTGTTATACTAGGTCTTTGTTGTAAAGTTAACAAGACCGGTGCAATAAACTGCTCATTTGGAGACACTGTATCATCTACTTTGAAATATGCCTTTTCAGAGTATGAACGCCTTGTTATATGTTGTCTACTGAATATTTGTGTTGTACTAGGCGAACTTGCTACGTCAATATTTGTGAGCTGTAAGTCATTATTCAAAGGTGGTGTGAATTGAGCAGACCCATCGCTAGGTCTGTGTTCTCTAACGGTAGTATCGACAACAGAGTCTCGATCATCGACCTGAAACAGAAAAAAAGATGCCACAGTAACAAAACTATTACTTCAGTTTCCATTGTTATGCGAAAAAAGCGTATTTACATTATTGAACTAACTAAGTATACATATTCAAAAAGAGTAGTAAAACGCGATAGTAATCCACGCAGTCAGCAGTCTTAATGACAAGACGACTAATAAATAAAATATGTATGTGCTCAATTGTTCATATTACCCAGAAAACTCTACGATTCTTTTGTTGATGAAAATAAAACTTTCATGCCAAATAGGTTTAACCCCCCTCTTTGATATCCTAGTAAGGTTGACGGGGAGCGGAGCTCGCTCTTCTTCAGGAATAAATTTATTATTGATAGTTACCCACAGCTAGTCTCAACAATGTCTTAATTTACAGCCTTTTACCTGGTGGGAGTTATGACCTGCGGTTATCATCACCACGTATATGGATATGGAAGGTTCATGGATCGGAAAACTTTGATCTCAAATCAGTGATTCAGATAGGTTGTAGAACCTGGGAGGAAAAAGTTGTTCACATAAAAATATCCTGGTCACTAGTACCCATGAAAACTCACCCAATGTTGTAGCTCTTTTGTCTCGTTAAGTGAAACTAGATTCAAAAACCACACGTTCGAGGGAGTTATAAACTGGAATATGGCTCAGAATCGAGACAAGCATCATGATGTTATAATCTTCTCAAGTCTTTTTGAGTGACGTAAGGAAAATAAACGGTGATTCAAAACATGTGAAACTATATTTCTGTTATTCTTTATCTATTTCCTTCTGTCTACCCTCATAACGTGTGTATATCATTTTCGGTGACTCGCCGCTTGATTTCCATACTACACTGGTTTTGATAATTATATACATGATCTAAAATAGACGTATTCTGAATCCTGCCATACAGAGTGGAACTAAACATACTTACCCAACGGACAGATTAAACAGAATATCGCTAGAAGTTCAGTAGTTTAAGTTAGACCTCGCCTAGTTAACTAATTCACTAGTTACCAGACGGTCCTAAGCCCGAATAAAGAGAGGAGGTTAGGCATACGGCTAGCAATCACACCCAGTAAAACCAATTCAATCGCTAAAGAAACTTCAAACCACAAAGAAAATATATAACATAAAATTAAACTTGTTCCTCGCTGGAATCGGGGAGACGAAATGACACAGTTGGTGAAAGCCATCGGAAACCAATTGGTAGATGTGTCTTCTCCCGATAAAAGCGAAAGAAAACAGAGGGGTATGGAATGTTCGCATAATGTGTGAACCTATCAAGAATGCCACGAGCATACAAGGGAAGTCAACTCTCTACCTCAACTTCATCGACTTCGAAAAGGACTTCGACAGCATCGATCGAGAAGTAATTTCGCAGCCAGCTGCTCCAACACTCCGGTTTTAGTACCACAAACCTTTATCAACCTCATTCAACAGCTATATGCTACATGATGCTACATACCAAATGACTCAAAATAGAAAGCTCGGTGATATCTCCGAAGTGAAAACAGGAGACAGTAAGACAATGCTCCCGCCTACTATCACCGATCATCTTCCCGATTGAGCTCAACTGGATCATGAAACAAACTGTGACCAGCGAGAAGATGGACATACGCTGGCTGGATCGATGAATACATCCCAGAAGATTTGGATTTCGCCACCGATGATGATTTATGTCTACTGTCTTATCGCACAAGCTCGAAGATCTACAGGCAATAACTAACAAGTTGACAAAGGAGGCGAGGCAGCGAAGACGGTACTTCCTCCAGGTGAACGTAGAGAAGACAAAGGTGGTGACGATACTCAAACAACATCAACAACAAGTATCAATCACCATCAACGGGAGAAATCTAAACGAAGTTGTCTCTTTCATCTACCAACCTAGGCAGCATCGTCTCAACTACAGGCGGCGACGACGACGACGACAGTGGCGGCACAGATGACGACGTCAAAGACAGGATTGGAAAGACACCAAGACACGCCTTCCTTCAATAACCTGAAATCAGTGTGGAGATCTACTACACTGCACTGCACTGCATTGCATTGCATTGCATTGCATTGCATTGCTTTCAGCATAAAGAACAAGATCTGGATTTTCAACACTAATGTCAGTCAAGTAAGTTAGTGCTTCTATGTGATGGTTGACAGACTTGGCCCGTTACGTAAAGCATTTCCAACAAACTGCAGACACACATCACATCAACAGATGCCACCTACGCTCACTCGATAATGACACAGAAGATCAGATGGCCAGAATAATAGGAATAAGCAACAACCAACTCACTTCGGCTGGCAAAGAACCAACCAAGAACTCATCGCCAAACAAATGTACAGAAGAAGAAAGTGGAGATAAATTGGATTGGATTGAATTGGACATACATTGAGAATACCGTTCGGGGACATCACACGCCAGGTCAGGCCAGGCCAGGCTGTCAAGTGGAACCCAAATGGGAAACGACGAGTAGGGCATCCGAGGCGAGGGTGACATGCAGATTGTGTGAGGAAGAAATCAAGGCTTGTGGGCTGTCGTGGAGCCATGTTGAAAAGACCTCAGGGAACAGAGTGCAATGCCAAAGTGATATTGAAGCCCCATTGTTCCACTAGGAACCCAAGGGACAAATAATAATAAGATTATTTAATCCAGCTTCGGTTGGAGGTCGAGTAGTAGGTACATAACAAAGATAAAACTGAGTAAAATCAATAACCAGACGGTAACTTATCTACGTACATACATTACACATGGCGCACCATAAAAGCCTGAGCATAAAGATATTAAAAAACGGTTTCATGTCACGCAAACTTATTTAATAACATTGTACAATAAACAAACGTTGTTTCAAGCACTGCGGTAAAACGATAATAGAATCAGTCTAAAGTTATGCTGTTTACAATCTTAAACAAAATGTTTTTGCTAAACCACTATTCCTAATCAGTCAAACCGCTTTTCTACACAGCTCTATCACTCTTGAAGTCTTACTTTTCTCCAGCAAGTTTATAGATATAATACAATATTTCAGTATCGCAACTTCAAAGAACAAATTAGTTTCCGGCGATATCATCCTCTGCAGCTGTAAAAGCGCATCAAACACGGCTAATGTGCATAAAAATGTCAACATTTGTTAGTCGATAATTGTTAGTGGCTTGTGGTTATGAAAATAATACACGAAAGGAAACTATATAAGAAATATGAAAGTTCAATTCGAAGACTTGTGAGGATTTAACTGAATGGTTACAAGCTACTGTTCATCAAAGACTGACAGTCGAAGAAATCGGAAACCTGGGAGTACTGTACAGAGCTTAGCCATAGTACGAGACTCTTCAGAAGTCCTCCCAAATGACTCCGCTAGGGCATTCGTAACGAAAGGAATCGACAGTTGTCGGTAAGCAAGAGAATGACAAACTTGTAACTGAGCTAAACGCATGGGACATTTCAAGAAACAGGAAATGAATAACGACGAAATAGCCAAGTCATCCCTGGATACATAATTTCAGTCTCCATTTTAGGATTGCCAGATCTTCGGTATTGTAAAGTAGACGTTTTCTCATACCCTCTGGGAGATCACGTTGTGTAGACGAATCTCCTGGAGATGTGTGGCTCCCGTCAGCAAAATGTTGTAATACAGTACATCACCTTATTGAAGGCTCTCTACTCGAACACTTATGGGCGTGTTAGAGCCTATGGTGAAATGTCCAAGGAGCTATGCTCATCCACTGGTGTCCTTCAAGGGTGCCCACTGTCGCCATTCTTATTCCATTTTATCATAGATATTCTTGTGGAGGTCTCCCTCTCGACACCTGATTACACAGACGTTGACCTAATCACAGGAGAATTTTCGTTAGACATAGAATATGTAGATGACATAGTCCTGTAAGGTGAAGACGCGAATAAGATGAAGAGTCTTCTGAACACTTTGAGTGGCAATTTGAGAATGTTTGGGATGCGTTTCTCGCCACCAAAATGCTAATTGTTGCTCCAGGATTGGTCTTCAACGGTGCCACGGTTAACCATACAGAGTGAAGTGATTGAGTGTATCGATCATTTCACTTACCTGGGAAGTAGGATCAGCCCTACCCTCGTGGCTCAGTGGCCGGTGAAATTTCTGCACGAATACAAGAGGCTCGATTGGCTTTTGCTAATTTATGCCATCTATGGCACCGCCGTGATATCCGTTTGTCCATTAAGGGTCGCGTGTGCTGCACCTGCACAGCAGTCCGGTTTGTTCTACTGTATGGCTGTGAAACATGGCCACTAAACGTGGAAAACATGAGAAGGCTGGCTACAGGTGTTTGACCACCGTTGCCTTTGTAGTATAAGCCGTATTCCGTGGTGTCACCACGTAATGAAGAAGTCAGGTATAGATCTTTAGGCAGTAGAGGTAAATCAGTTGACGAGGTTATGAACCTTCATCGACTGAGATGGTTAGGACAAGTACTACGCATGCCTAGTCGAAGATTGTCTCGTCACACAATGTTGGCCGAAGTAGGTCCAGGCTGGGAAAGGGCCCGAGGTGGCCAAACTAAAACATGGCACCAGTGCATGGAGTCTTTGACCGTTGGTTTCAGCCATGTAGGGCGATGCACACTTGGTGGTTGGAGTCCGCGTGACAAGAGGAACTAGTGGTTGGAGACTCTAGATGATATGGCTGAGAACCGATGTCATTGGCGCAGATGTATACACACATTATCATCATCTTAACGACGCTATACTAAGTGTCACGTTTTTCTCATTCTTCGTTTCTTTCTCCTCCTACTTTATATTTCTCTTGACTGAGTTATCTTATCTTCACTTCATCTTTCACCTCACTAGCTTTCTACTCGATGTACTGATATGAGCTGTGGCAACTCGGACCGTTACGCAGTAATGCATGGTCCTATGTTGATATTGATGATGATGTAATACAGAGCTAAAGTTGGTCTGTGCTAATCTTTGCTGAGCTGCAGAGTCATTATGATCAAATGTCGTAAACGTAGAATCAAGTTAACTACTTTCAACAGCGAGGATATAGAGAAAAAGAGTTATCAGTAAAGCCATTGATAAATAGTTAGTTACGCAGAAACATGGGTACGAGGAAGTGCAAATTCATAATGAAAAAAAGCTTAGGTGGTCAAAAGAAAATACATTGATGTAAGAGTAAAGAACAGCTTTCTGACACCCCTATATTCTCATTTGTAGACTTAATAAATGCAGACTAGCCGGTTGGGGTCCGTGGGACAAGAGAAACCAGTGGTTATAGACTCCAGGTGATATGGCCCCGAATCGATGTCAGTAGCGCAGACGTATACACACATTATCCTCATCTTAACCACTATACTTAATCTCATGATTTTCTCATTCTTCCTTCTTCTCTACTTATATTTCCTTTGACCGATTTTTCTTTCATTCTTCATCTTCCATTTAATTGCCTTGTTACTTCATGTGTTGATATGAGGTGCTGCAACTTGGACCGTTTCGCGGTAATTAATACCTGGTCCTATGTTGATCTTGATGATGATGTACTAAGTTTAATAAACCCAATTGACTTTTTTTTATCCATACTCTTGGCCTTTATTCCTTTCCCTTAAATGCTATAAAAGGTCTAGTGGCGATATTTAGAACAAAATTAAGATACATTATGATCTTAGAATTATCTCCGTAAACAACAAATCTTCAACACTTTGCTTAACATCGTGGAAATTTCAAAAAGTCATAGTGTCTACTTAGTAACCTTACTGTTCAATTCTGTTATACCAGTTATTGTCGTAACCTCAAATCAGAGGAGAATATATTAATCACTGTCGACATAATTGTATAGTAATTCAGAAAATAATCATAAACAGCTTGTATGATGTAGACACGTGAGAACGCAACTTTCAAATAAATCCGTTTACAGTGTGTTGCGCTAAGTCACAAACTAACAGAAGACGGATAATATGGACCACTGGATTCGGACTCAGCAGCCGAGTGGTGACGTGTTCACCAAGAAACCTGGTGGTCCTCGGTCCGATCCCTAGCAGGTTTGCAGGTTCGCGCTGCTGAAGAGTCCCATACTACGAAGAAACAATTGCCCAGTGTTTCCAGGCTTTCACTGGTTATCGAACTGATGTCAGTCCATGACAACCGCTACTTTTAAAAATAAGAATAGTACTAAAATACATAAGAATACAGAACTTACTATTTCTGTCAAACTATTCGACTGCGGTCTCCGAGAATGCAAACTACTCGTACGAGTATATTGACTATGTTGATCTGAAAGTATATCATCACTGGCGCAAATATGATGTGCATGTCGTAAGAGAAATTTACGCGCTGAACCAGTGCCTGATAGGATCCATCCGGTGACAATTGTAAAGATCATCAATAGTGCTGAGAATACTAATCCCAAAAGTGAACAAAGAACTAAAGCATGACTGACAGTATTAGCACGTAAAACAATAAACATAAATATATTCAACTGTAATAAGAAAACAGAGGCTAGCATACAACTTATTGCGAGCCAATGGATATGTGAATCGATACGGCTAGGTAGATAGGCATAGTACAAGTTATACCGTTCCACGAAATATTTCATTATTAGATAAACCAAACCTGAAATGAAATGAAAAAAAGAAGAAAAAATTGAAGGTCAGGTCAATAAAGATTGAACAGTAAGACGTATTTGGTACACGAATATAAAGGTTATGTTATGGTAAGGTATAGTTATGTTACGGCATGTTAAATAACTAAACTTATACTGGGTGATGATTGAAGGTGAGACGAAAATCCACCCGCGGTACAGATTTTCATCACCTTCAATCGTCGCCTAGTATAAATACTAGTCTGCCAAACTACGGCTATCTCAGGTAGTCAAATTATTATTATTATTTGTCCCTTGGGTTTCTAGTAGAACAAAGGGCTTCAGTAGCACGTCTCCATTCCACTCTCTTCTCTGAAATCTTTTCAACCTGGCTCCACGACTACCCATAAGCTCTCATTTATTCCTCACACCATCTCCTCCATGTCACCCTCAGCACCGACGCCCAACTCGTCGTTTCCCATATGAGTTCCACTCGGTGGCCCGGCCTGGCCTGGTGCGTGATGTCTCCGAATGGTTTTCTCAGTGCATGGCCAATCCATCTCCACTTCCTTCTGCATATTTGTTGAGTGATGAGTTCTTGTTTGGTTCGTTCCCAGAGTTCCTTGTTGCTTATTCTTTCTGGCGGTAGTCAAATGATAACTAAACTTAATTCCAGTAATTGAATTACTAACCAAAGTTGCTTCAAATAGCGTAATGAGAAGGTAAAGGTTATCTGAGACAAGTGATGGATTAGCGCTACATATTTCGAACAATCTGACCACACATAGGCTTATCGAACTATTTACATGAAAATTTAAGAAAAGGGTCAACGAAGTCAATAGGTCACATAGGAATAGGAAGGGCAGAGAAAAAATAAAATCTTAATCACATTACTCTTATTATGAAAATTGCAACTAATACTGCCAAGGCAGGTTTAACGTGATTACAAATCGTTTTCGAATACAAAAAAGGAGTTTGAGTTTGAGCTTCGATAAATTTAAGTATTCGGCTCTGACAACTTTCATGTAGTACTTTAAAAGCTCTTTTCATGTCTAACATGTGATTAGTTTTTATTATACGTTTAGCGACAGATAAAGATAGACGTTTGTCACCTGCACTTATCGGATCTGTTGATGTCATTTGTTTCTGAATCTATCTAGGTACATATCCAACTATCCTGAACTGCATATCACGATTACTCCTACCTATGTATTATGTCCACATATGCATGTAAACTTATAAACACAGTGGGATGTGATGCAGTCGTTTATACGTTGTCCTGGTTTGTTTTGTTACATGAACTTTTTCTTCTCTGCAATGATGACCTTAGCTGCATAATGTTTTACAGATGGCTGATCTAAGGCTTTTTCTCACAACAAAGCCATGTGAATCACTTCTAAATGGCAATGAGATTTAGACATTTATCCTAGCAACGGAACACTGTATGCTATTCAGTCCAATAAAACTTTTGTACCTGTTGATAAATTACAACGGATAGCCATTCTGTATCAGTGTTGTCGTCAGTAAGTTGGTTTCTTCCTTCTTCATGTCATCGGTGCACATGCGGTTTTATCCGGTTGAATGAGCACCTAACTAAACCACGTTTATATTGGAATGGCCAATAGCCATGGAAATCAAGATATTACTCTATCCATCTAGGCTTCCTATAAATCGACCTTCTGATTGAACCATCCTCCCGTCGATTAAGCAATATGTCTAGGAACGGTAGCTGGTTGTTCATCTCCTTCTTCAGAAGTAAGGGTAATGTGATTTTCAGTCGTGTTCATCTTCTCTAACAGACACATCGCATCATCAGGCTTTTCACATATAATGACTACATCATCGACATTTCTCCTTTAAAATAAAACCCTTCTGGTTAGTTCGTCAACTATGTTTTCAATATGTAGCATATATATATTGGCTAGCAACGGTCCTAATGGACTACCCATCGCGATGTCATCAACCTGTCAAAAGTGTTCACTACCGTCGGATGTGAATTAAACTTTGTCAGTACATAATAATAATAATAATAATAATAATAATAATAATAATAATAAATCTTTTGAAAAATTAAGAGAGATAGGGAATATAAGACTTTTAGAAAAAAATATAGTCACATAAAACACCAATTGTTTTTGCCAGTGGCACATTAGTAAATAAAGAATTTACATCGAAGGAGTACATAGTCTTATCCTTGATATTAATATAACTTAAACAATTAACAAGGTCTAACGTATCTTTCAGTGAGGTCTTACATAAATGGCTTATTATAGAACTCAAGAGCTTTGCCAACCATTTAAGCTAGATTATGTGTAGGGGATCGCACTTAGACAATATCAGAAGTGGCATATTGTTAAGTTAATGAGTTTTAGGTAACCCTTATAGATGTGGATGTTCATATCCCATAGGTTTTAGACAATTAAATTCATCTTTATTAATTAAACTCATGGCCAGTATTTCCACTTCCCTTCCAATTTACGTACTCCTTCAGAGGGGACATCTGAAATAAATTTACTTTCATCACTAAGAGCGGATAACATCTGACTTTTATGGTCAAACCTGTTCATAAATACCACACTCGATCCTTTATCGGCTTTTAGTATAACAATATCAGAGTTATTTCGTAATCCTTTGAGCGCCTTCAAATGCTCATGCGTTAAGACGCTTTTCCGTCTTGGACCAGGATTATGAAACTCATGAGTAATGTCTACTAATTTAGTTCTTATCCAGTTTTGATTGTCTGGAGAAGTTAGGACAAATGAGCTTAGCTGATCATACAGGTTTTCAAATTAAGCATCAGTCGTTAAATCAAATTTTTCTTGATGGACAGAAAAACTGAACCCAAGAAAGGGCGTCTCTTTATCAAGAACAGATGACTGAACGGACGATAAATTCATCACATAGTTTTCTGGGTTATCATATTTTCCTTAGCTCTTATTATATTCGTTCCACTTTATAGGAGAAATGTCGATGATGTAGTCATTATACGTGAAAAGCCTGATGATGCGATGTGTCTGTTAGAGAAGATGAACACGACTGAAAATCACATTACCCTTACTTCTGAAGAAGGAGATGAACAACCAGCTACCGTTCCTAGACATATTGCTTAATCGACGGGAGGATGGTTCAATCAGAAGGTCGATTTATAGGAAGCCTAGATGGATAGAGTAATATCTTGATTTCCATGGCTATTGGCCATTCCAATATAAACGTGGTTTAGTTAGGTGCTCATTCAACAAAAAGTGACTGAATAGTCAAAATCTTGCTGTTCAAAGAAGCATCCAGCAGAACAACTATGGGCTTATAAACATAATAAGTGAAAACATAACTCCCAACCAAACGGAATCGGACAACAATGAGTTAAAAACCAGATATCACATCTATCTATCGGCCAAAATAAACCCAAAAGATATCCATTAATCCAAGTTAATACAATCTTCAACAACACAAACAAATACCCAATGAATATGGAAAATAATAAAGTAGATCCTCCAAAAAACATAAATGAATAGCGAACAAATCGCATATACTAAAGAACTTTTCAAAATCCGGAAGGACCATTTGGTAGAGAGTGTGCTAAGAAATTAGGATCATATCTGTTACCTACTGTCTCCAAATACTGATCTTTAACATGCTGAGAGCTTTGTTTAAATATCTGGAATCACAATCAAGAAAATTTAAAAATGTAACTCAAATGTCTGTTACATATTTATATACTTGACCTATTGTGTAAGGGCTTATGGTACTATCTCTTTGTCAAGCCTGACTTGAGTCTATCAGGATGTGAACCTCGTAGCAATTACTTAAGAAAGGTGAATGTTTGGGCCAATGAGCTACACCTGAACAACAATACAGAGAACAAATTGAACACCAAACACTAGGAAAGTATATATTATTCCCCTACAGCAGCTGTTCTTCGGACAACTAGAAATTTCATTTTCATCTCGTACCAAGAGTTTGTGAACACAATTTTATCACCATACGGTCAAGATAATAAATTTAGAAAACATCGGTTCCACACAAATTAATTACCCTTCCCACTCAATTAAATGGATGCACTTATGATCATTATAAAGATCAATAGAAAAACAAAGATCAAATTTGAAATCCGGTCGCGCATACTTAGTAATAAAGGTTTAAATCTCTCAGATAGTACGCGTTTCCTTGAAGAAAACCAAGTATCTATTATTGCACGTGCTTCTTTTAGATAATATGGTAAAATTGGTTATTTACATTCATGTTTGGGAGAATGGATGCATAAACCACGTAATACATAAGTTGCTAATAGTGAGCACAGATCAGTTAGTACAGTTGCACAAACAAATCAACTAACTTTACGATTTCAGCATATAGCAACGACATTTGGAAGACACTTATTACCACGTACGTATAACATGCCTATCTCTCGCACTCAATCAGTCAATTATTGATACGCAATGAACTCACCCCTTGTTAATAGACAGTATCACAATGAGCTCTGTTCTACTATATGGTTGGGAAACATGACCCTTAAAGGCAGAGAAAATGAGAAGGCTTCGTAGCAGCGCCCGTGTATCGTGAAACTTTCACGTTATTAACTTGAAAACCAGGTGTAGAGTTGTAGGTAGAATAGCAACATCGATTGATGAGGTTGTGGACCTTTGTAAATGAGGTGGCTAGGATATGTATTACGCAGGGTAAGTCACAATTTGCACAATCACACAATGTTAAGTGAAGTAGGTGCACGCTAGAAGTTTAGGAACAACCAGACTAAAACATGGTATCAGTGCATGAAGTCCTCGATTATTAGTCCGGTCCATATGGGGGGAGTGTAAAATTCCCGGTTGGGATCCGCGTAACAGCAGACTAGGTATATGCATGCATTACTTTCATTTTGATTGTCATGATGAATTCCAGTATTGTCACATTCTCCATTGCTCTCTTTTCACTACTTTTTAAAACCGTTGACTAATTTCTTCTGTAATTCCTTATCGTTCATCTTGATGCATTCTCGCTTGATATGCTGATAAGAGGTGTGGCAACTTGGACTGCTACGTGGTAATGCCAAGTCCTATGCTAATATTGTTCGTCCAGATATCTGCCACAGGTTGGAAATGTCAATCAACTTACTTCGAATGGAAACTAAGAAAAGTCAACAGAATCAAACTGCAACCAGAAAAAAATGGTCAGTAAAAAACTATATTTCTACCTGATTTTGGAAAATTAATTCATTAAATGTAAACCATTGAAACTGGTTACTATGTTCACTTATGATGGGTAAGCTGAAATTCCCTTCTATTTAGAATGAAACTTATGAAAATATCTAAAACGAGTATAGACTGAGAAAGTAATAGGATTCTGAACTTAATTTGATAAACCTTTGAATCATATCACGACTTCCTACAGTAGATCACTTAATGACAGCCAAAGAGGTTTCCATTATCTACCGTCGGTTAAACTATACATCTTTACAGAGAACACAAAGTCACATATGAACAACTTTCCGGATTGATGAAGAAAAACAGTGCAATCGTTGTATTAAAACAATAACGTAGGAACTAAGTTACCTATGATCAGAAAAGATGATTAAACGTTTAGGCAGAGTTTCACAAACTTACAACCTCTTTTGTTACAAGATAAGAGAGATAACAACTTTTATTCATAATACTTGGTATTCAAAACCTAAATAGACCGAATTAGAAATTACATAACTTTAGAGTGTCACCTACTGTAGCGAACACGCTTACCATATTGCTCGACTAAGTCATTTTAATTATCAAAATTGGTGCAACTCATCTGATTGGTGCAGGTTTGTATACACAAACCCAGGTAAAACTCGGTGAGATAGAACTTCAACCAAAGATCCCCCATTCGAAATTTCAGTGCATAAGTTAAGGAGTCAGCTCCATCTGTTCGAAAGGCAGATTCGTTCCAAATACGATTAAATATATTATACAATGAAAATCTCCACTCGCTTTAAAGTTTTGTTATCCACAATGTCAGAAAATATTACCCATATAGTGAAAGTTAGTAAAAAAATGATAACTCCTTTACTTTAGATAAGGGCTACGATAAGGAGATGAGGTGCACCTTACCAAGAAAAAAGCACGAGTTCGGTTGAATTGCTAAGAGAGGTTGAGAAGTATCCATAAAACGGTTCGTGTCACAAAAGCAATGAGGTAATTTACTCAGAGATAAACACTCGGCATGTACGCAAATAATTAGATAAGAAAGTCAAACGGTTGCTATAAATGATAACAAAAATATTGAAACTGTAAACCTACCGAACGGTGTGATCAGAGGACACACAATACTGTAAGCACATATTACGGCAAATACACACAGACTCCAGGCATAGAAGAGACCAAAGGCAAATTCAAACTGACTAGCCTACAGAAAGTGGTGAAAATGAAACACACACAATAGCAAAATTTAGGAACAGTACGGTGAGGCAGAAAATAAAACACCTAAATCAGGAAATGCATTTTAAATGCTACATAACACACCGCCGCATCACAAGCACACTATTATAAAAGATAAACTGCAGATTTAATACAAATGCATCAGCCCTCTTCACAAGCTACTATCGAATCAGTTGTCATTCCGCCTACATAAAATACTCCACCAGTCAGCCCCAATACAATCGCTGAAGAAACTTCAAAGCACAAAGAAAATATAAAACACAAAATCAAACTTATTCCTCGCTGGAATCGGAGAGGCAAAATGACGCCGGTTGGTGAAAGCCTCCTACAAGCCAACTGGCCGATGTGTCTTTTCTCTCTCTCTCTCCCTCTCTCTCTCTCTCGATGAAAGCGAAAGTAAACATAGGGACATGGAATATGCACAATCTGTGTGAAGCTGGCTGGCAAGGCTGCCCAGTTTGTAAAAGAGATGGAGAGGTATGGCATGGAAGTGCTTGGAATCTGCGAAATCAAATGGAATGGAAGTGGACTCTCCAAACTGTCAACTGGACAGTCAATAATCTACTCCGATATTGTCACCCAGACAAAAACCACGAGCACACTGAGTTTTCGAGTGGCTATCATGATGTCTCCAAGAACATCGAAGGCTCTCATACAGTGGGAACTATTCTCCTCCAGGATCATGATAGCAAGATGGATTCAACTCAAAAGGAAGGAAAGTTATAACCATACAATGCTACACTAATGACCTACAAACAATGCAGATCAAGAGAAGAAGGAGGAATTCTACAGACAACTGCAACCAACACTGGACAAGACCCCACCGAAGTTGGAGACATCAAAGTCCATGCTAATGGGTGACATGAATGCCAAACTGGAAGCAGACAACACAGGAAGAGAACTCATCATGGGTCGAGAAGCGCTCGGTGAGGTGATGAATGAGAATGGAGAACTGTTTGCAGAATTGTGTGCATTCAATGATTTGGTGATTGGATGATATTAGATATTCACAACCCGACATGGATTCCACCAGATGGACAAACGTAAACTCAGATCGACTTCATTTCGATCTGAAGAAAGTGGAGACGCAGCCTACTGGGCACAAGATCACGAAGAGGAGTACATGTAGGTTCACATCACTCACTATCTAGAGCAACGAACCTTCAAAATCAAGTTGAGAGCTTTCAAAGAAGCTGGTGGTAGACCACAGTTCAAGTTCAACACCTAGAACAGAAACTGAAGTCGAAACTACAAAAGACACCTTCACGTCACTCAGTCATCAGGACAGAATGGAAGACGTTGAGCAACATCCACGAGTAGACCTGCATGGAAAAACACTGGAACTCTTTGAAAGAGATGTGGAAAGAAACCTGCACAACCGTATTAGGAAGGAAGAGGAAGAAACAAGACAAGGAATGGATCTCCACGAACATATGGGAGCTGATGGAGCAGGGAGAGAAAGATGGTGAAGGGGAAGATGAACCAGTGCAGTGTAGTGCAGTGCAGGTATGAACAACGAAAAGAGGAGCTGAACACAACCTATAAAACACTACACTGGACAAAGAAATCAAGAGGAGTGTGCACAAAGACAGAAGACACTTCCACGACACACTGGCAAGTGAAGCAGAACAGGCTGCAGGTAGAAGAAACCGAGACCTGACAACATTGTATCAAATAACCAGGTTACTATCTGGAAGGGAAGAGATCAACACAGATGAAACCGATAAAGAAGATGATGAAGGAAATTTAATTACCAGAGGAGAAACAAAGGAAACAATGGGCTGACCACCACTACCACCTACAACTCGTCCAGAAATACCACCAGCAACGGCAGAACTACCAGTGAACACAGGCCCTCCGACAAAAGCAGAAGTTTAGTCCTGAACGCCATAAATTTGCTGAAAATCAAGACAGCAGCAGGACTAGATGGAATTCCTCCAGAAGCACTGAAACCGGACTCAGAGACAACAGCAGACATCCTCACACCACTATTACAGAAGGTTTGGAAGGAAGAAAGGCATGAAGAGTATCTGCCGATAGGAGACCTAGTTCTTTGCAAGAACTGGCACGGAATCATGCTCCACCCCTGTCCACCCCAAGCAAAATATTAAGCCGCATCATCCTGGAGAGACTATAAACGCTCTGGATTGAAAACTACGACCGGAACAGCCTGCTAGGATGGCATCAGAAAGAAAAAATCTTGTAGGGGTCAAATTGCAACAATACGCTACGCATCTTCATAGAACAGAGTGTAGAATAGCAGTCAACTCTCTACCTCAACTTCATCGACTTCGAAAAGGACTTCGACAGCATCGATCGAGAAGTAATTTCGCAGCCAGCTGCTCCAACACTCCGGTTTTAGTACCACAAACCTTTATCAACCTCATTCAACAGCTATATGCTATATGATGCTACATACCAAATGATTCTACCACCACCTGTATTTCGTCCTGAAATACCAACTGCAGCCCAGCCACAGAACTACCAGTGATCACAAATCCTCCAACAAAAGTGGAAGTCGTGAGGGCTATAAAGCTACTGAAATGCGCGAAAGCAGCAGGGCCAGACGGAATCCCGCCAGAAGCACTGAGAACAGATGCAGAGACAACAGCGGACATGCTGACACCACTATTTCAGAAGGTGTGGAAGGAAGGGAAGGTGCCTGGCGATTGTAAGAAAGGTTACCTTGTCAAACTGCCGAAGAAGGGCGACGTGAGTGTTTGCAAGAACTGGGGCGGAATCATGCTCCTGTCCCTGGGAAGCAAGCGAAATATTAATCCGCATCATCTTTGAGAGACTAAAGGATGCAGTGGATTGAAAACTACGACCGGAACTGGCTATCTGGCTGGCTGGTTGGATTGAGGAAGTACAAATCATGTGTGGACCGAATTGCAAGGCTTTGCATCATCATAGAAGAGAGTATAGAATGGCAGTCAACTCAACTCTACCTGAACTTGATCGACTTTGAGAAGGCCTTTGACAGCGTCGACCGAGAGGTAATTTGGAAGCTGCTTGAATACTACGGAATACCACAAACCTTTATCAGCCTCATTCAACAACTATATGAGGATGCCTTATGTGAAGTAATTCATAATGGGAAGCTGAGTGACGCTTTTGAAGTGAAGACAGGAGTGAAACAAGGTTGCCTACTATCACCCATGATATTCCTGATTGTGGTCGACTGGATCATGCAACGGACAGTGGGGAGCGAGAATAGGAGGATACGCTGGCTGGACAGGGGAAAAGAACCTAGAAGACTTTGATTTCGCCAATGATGACTTGTGTCTGATGTATTGTCGCAGCAACTTGAAGATCTACAGGCGAAACTAACAACTATAAACGCTCTGGATTGAAAACTACGACCGGAACAGCCTGCTAGGATGGCATCAGAAAGAAAAAATCTTGTAGGGGTCAAATTGCAACAATACGCTACGCATCTTCATAGAACAGAGTGTAGAATAGCAGTCAACTCTCTACCTCAACTTCATCGACTTCGAAAAGGACTTCGACAGCATCGATCGAGAAGTAATTTCGCAGCCAGCTGCTCCAACACTCCGGTTTTAGTACCACAAACCTTTATCAACCTCATTCAATAGCGATATGCTATATGATGCCACATACCAAATGACTCAAAATAGAAAGCTCGGTGATGTCATCAAAGTGAAAACAGGAGACAGTAAGACAATGCTCCCGCCTACTATCACCGATCATCTTCCCGATTGAGCTCAACTGGATCATGAAACAAACTGTGACCAGCGAGAAGATGGACATACGCTAGCTGGATCGATGAATACATCCCAGAAGATTTGGATTTCGCCACCGATGATGATTTATGTCTACTGTCTTATCGCACAAGCTCGAAGATCTACAGGCAATAACTAACAAGTTGACAAAGGAGGCGAGGCAACGAAGACGGTACTTCCTCCAGGTGAACGTAGAGAAGACAAAGGTGGTGACGATACTCAAACAACATCAACAACAAGTATCAATCACCATCAACGGGAGAAATCTAAACGAAGTTGTCTCTTTCATCTACCAACCTAGGCAGCATCGTCTCAACTACAGGCGGCGACGACGACGACGACAGTGGCGGCACAGATGACGACGTCAAAGACAGGATTGGAAAGACACCAAGACACGCCTTCCTTCAATAACCTGAAATCAGTGTGGAGATCTACTACACTGCACTGCACTGCATTGCATTGCATTGCATTGCATTGCATTGCTTTCAGCATAAAGAACAAGATCTGGATTTTCAACACTAATGTCAGTCAAGTAAGTTAGTGCTTCTATGTGATGGTTGACAGACTTGGCCCGTTCCAACAAACTGCAGACACACATTACATCAACAGATGCCACCTACGCTCACTCGATAATGACACAGAAGATCAGATGGCCAGAATAATAGGAATAAGCAACAACCAACTCACTTCGGCTGGCAAAGAACCAACCAAGAACTCATCGTCAAACAAATGTACAGAAGAAGAAAGTGGGGATAAATTGGATTGGATTGAATTGGACATACATTGAGAATACCGTTCGGGGACATCACACGCCAGGTCAGGCCAGGCCAGGCTGTCAAGTGGAACCCAAATGGGAAACGATGAGTAGGGCATCCGAGGCGAGGGTGACATGCAGATTGTGTGGGGAAGAAATCAAGGCTTGTGGGCTGTCGTGGAGCCATGTTGAAAAGGCCTCAGGGAACAGAGTGCAATGTCAAAGTGATATTGAAGCCCCATTGTTCCACTAGGACCGAAATGATAGATCATAAAAAAATGTCATTCTTAGATAACCTGTATTTCAGTTATGTATAACGTGAAGTTCCATCAGGTCGGAGGATAAAATTATTCCTCCTGCCTGTTTGTTTGCAAATGCACTCTTTTACTCTTCATGCAGCCGACAGTTATGTTCATGACATTAACGCCCCTTCGACTGTTTTACATTATAACCACCCCTGTGACTAAGCAAATAAGTTACAAAACAAACAAACAAATTATTCGAAAACATTAGAAAAATGACTTACTTTTCGAACACCAGCTTTTTCAGCACGTGATTTTATACACATAAGACGACAGGAGTAATTAACTAATTCAGAAAAGCGAACAAGTTCTAATGCTGTACCAATAAATGCCGCAGTGATCACATAATTTACAAAGAAGGCGCCATTATCTGGCATGAAAACACACTCCCATTGAAAAGATTGAGGTCCTATTGGGATGAACGGGCTGGTCACATTTTCAGGTTCTGCTGAAGGAGTTGTATTCAACAGACTAAAATTGTCAGCATCTTCATAAGTTCCACTAGAATTCGATGGTACTAGTGGTATGATCCGCATTTCTGGGAAAAGCCACTGAAGTAGAGCAGGTATTCTGAAGCAGCAATCAAGAAAATGAATTACTGAATGAAAATAATCACTCATCAGTGAAATAATCCATTTTACTGACAGTAAAGTGTGAACATCGTGAAAAATTAAACGAATTCTTTCAAAATTAGACTGCATGTACCCAATGTCTAGTGGTACTCAACGAATCCACTTCACATATTATTATTATTCTTTGTCCCTTGGGTTCCTATTAGAACATAGAGCTTCAGTGGCACGTCTCCATTCCACTCTCTTCTCTGAAATCTTTTCAACCTGACTCCACGACTACCCACAAGCTCTCATTTATTCCTCACACCATCTCCTTCATATCATCCTAACCTTCGACGCCCAACTCGTCGTTTCCCATCTGAGTTCCACTCGATGGCCCAGCCTGACCTGACCTGGCCTGGTGCGTGATGTCCGCAAACGGTTTTCTCAGTGTATGCCCAATACATCCCCATCTCCACTTCCTTCCACTCCATATTTCTTCAGCGATAGCTTCTTGGTTGCTTCGTTCTCACACTTCCTTGTTGCTAATTCTTATCATTCTGGTCATCTAAACTTCAGTAACGAGCCAGAGTAGGCAGTTATTGATGAATGTCTGTAGTTTGTTGGAAATCTCTTTCGTAACGCGACAAGTCTCTCAACCATCACATAGAAGCATTGATTTGGCGTTCGTGTTGAAAATCCAAATCTTGTTCCATAATGCTGAGTGCAGAAGATCTCAACACTGGTTTCAGGTTAATGAACGCCTGTCTTGCTGTATTTCCCATTCTGACTTCCACATCCTCGTCTGTGCCGCCACCTGTAGTTCAAACAGTGCTTCCTATATACGTGATAAGAGGCTACTTCCCTTAGGTTTCTCCCGTTGATGCTGATTGGAGTTTGTTGTTCTTGGTTCTGTTGGTTGCGTATCTTCATCACCTCTGTCTTCTCTACGTTCACTTGCAGGAAGTCACACCTTCCTTCGATGGCCTGCCTCTTCTGACAACTTGTTAGTTACACCTGTAGATCTTCAAGTTGCTGCGACAATACATCAGACACAAGTCATCATTGGCGAAATCAAAGTCTTCTAGGTTCTTTTCCCCTGTCCAGCCAGCGTATCCTCCTATTCTCGCTCCCCACTGTCCGTTGCATGATCCAGTCGACCACAATCAGGAATATCATGGGTGATAGTAGGCAACCTTGTTTCACTCCTGTCTTCACTTCAAAAGCGTCACTCAGCTTCCCATTATGAATTACTTCACATAAGGCATCCTCATATAGTTGTTGAATGAGGCTGATAAAGGTTTGTGGTATTCCGTAGTATTCAAGCAGCTTCCAAATTACCTCTCGGTCGACGCTGTCAAAGGCCTTCTCAAAGTCGATCAAGTTCAGGTAGAGTTGAGTTGACTGCCATTCTATACTCTCTTCTATGATGATGCAAAGCCTTGCAATTCGGTCCACACATGATTTGTACTTCCTCAATCCAACCAGCCAGCCAGATAGCCAGTTCCGGTCGTAGTTTTCAATCCACTGCATCCTTTAGTCTCTCAAAGATGATGCGGATTAATATTTCGCTTGCTTCCCAGGGACAGGAGCATGATTCCGCCCCAGTTCTTGCAAACACTCACGTCGCCCTTCTTCGGCAGTTTGACAAGGTAACCTTTCTTACAATCGCCAGGCACCTTCCCTTCCTTCCACACCTTCTGAAATAGTGGTGTCAGCATGTCCGCTGTTGTCTCTGCATCTGTTCTCAGTGCTTCTGGCGGGATTCCGTCTGGCCCTGCTGCTTTCGCGCATTTCAGTAGCTTTATAGCCCTCACGACTTCCACTTTTGTTGGAGGATTTGTGATCACTGGTAGTTCTGTGGCTGGGCTGCAGTTGGTATTTCAGGACGAAATACAGGTGGTGGTAGAATCATTTGGTATGTAGCATCATATAGCATATAGCTGTTGAATGAGGTTGATAAAGGTTTGTGGTACTAAAACCGGAGTGTTGGAGCAGCTGGCTGCGAAATTACTTCTCGATCGATGCTGTCGAAGTCCTTTTCGAAGTCGATGAAGTTGAGGTAGAGAGTTGACTGCTATTCTACACTCTGTTCTATGAAGATGCGTAGCGTATTGTTGCAATTTGACCCCTACAAGATTTTTTCTTTCTGATGCCATCCTAGCAGGCTGTTCCGGTCGTAGTTTTCAATCCAGAGCGTTTATAGTCTCTCCAGGATGATGCGGCTTAATATTTTGCTTGGGGTGGACAGGGGTGGAGCATGATTCCGTGCCAGTTCTTGCAAAGAACTAGGTCTCCTATCGGCAGATACTCTTCATGCCTTTCTTCCTTCCAAACCTTCTGTAATAGTGGTGTGAGGATGTCTGCTGTTGTCTCTGAGTCCGGTTTCAGTGCTTCTGGAGGAATTCCATCTAGTCCTGCTGCTGTCTTGATTTTCAGCAAATTTATGGCGTTCAGGACTAAACTTCTGCTTTTGTCGGAGGGCCTGTGTTCACTGGTAGTTCTGCCGTTGCTGGTGGTATTTCTGGACGAGTTGTAGGTGGTAGTGGTGGTCAGCCCATTGTTTCCTTTGTTTCTCCTCTGGTAATTAAATTTCCTTCATCATCTTCTTTATCGGTTTCATCTGTGTTGATCTCTTCCCTTCCAGATAGTAACCTGGTTATTTGATACAATGTTGTCAGGTCTCGGTTTCTTCTACCTGCAGCCTGTTCTGCTTCACTTGCCAGTGTGTCGTGGAAGTGTCTTCTGTCTTTGTGCACACTCCTCTTGATTTCTTTGTCCAGTGTAGTGTTTTATAGGTTGTGTTCAGCTCCTCTTTTCGTTGTTCATACCTGCACTGCACTACACTGCACTGGTTCATCTTCCCCTTCACCATCTTTCTCTCCCTGCTCCATCAGCTCCCATATGTTCGTGGAGATCCATTCCTTGTCTTGTTTCTTCCTCTTCCTTCCTAATACGGTTGTGCAGGTTTCTTTCCACATCTCTTTCAAAGAGTTCCAGTGTTTTTCCATGCAGGTCTACTCGTGGATGTTGCTCAACGTCTTCCATTCTGTCCTGATGACTGAGTGACGTGAAGGTGTCTTTTGTAGTTTCGACTTCAGTTTCTGTTCTAGGTGTTGAACTTGAACTGTGGTCTACCACCAGCTTCTTTGAAAGCTCTCAACTTGATTTTGAAGGTTCGTTGCTCTAGATAGTGAGTGATGTGAACCTACATGTACTCCTCTTCGTGATCTTGTGCCCAGTAGGCTGCGTCTCCACTTTCTTCAGATCGAAATGAAGTCGATCTGAGTTTACGTTTGTCCATCTGGTGGAATCCATGTCGGGTTGTGAATATCTAATATCATCCAATCACCAAATCATTGAATGCACACAATTCTGCAAACAGTTCTCCATTCTCATTCATCACCTCACCGAGCGCTTCTCGACCCATGATGAGTTCTCTTCCTGTGTTGTCTGCTTCCAGTTTGGCATTCATGTCACCCATTAGCATGGACTTTGATGTCTCCAACTTCGGTGGGGTCTTGTCCAGTGTTGGTTGCAGTTGTCTGTAGAATTCCTCCTTCTTCTCTTGATCTGCATTGTTTGTAGGTCATTAGTGTAGCATTGTATGGTTATAACTTTCCTTCCTTTTGAGTTGAATCCATCTTGCTATCATGATCCTGGAGGAGAATAGTTCCCACTGTATGAGAGCCTTCGATGTTCTTGGAGACATCATGATAGCCACTCGAAAACTCAGTGTGCTCGTGGTTTTTGTCTGGGTGACAATATCGGAGTAGATTATTGACTGTCCAGTTGACAGTTTGGAGAGTCCACTTCCATTCCATTTGATTTCGCAGATTCCAAGCACTTCCATGCCATACCTCTCCATCTCTTTTACAAACTGGGCAGCCTTGCCAGCCAGCTTCACACAGATTGTGCATATTCCATGTCCCTATGTTTACTTTCGCTTTCATCGAGAGAGAGAGAGAGGGAGAGAGAGAGAGAAAAGACACATCGGCCAGTTGGCTTGTAGGAGGCTTTCACCAACCGGCGTCATTTTGCCTCTCCGATTCCAGCGAGGAATAAGTTTGATTTTGTTTCATATTTTCTTTGTGCTTCGAAGTTTCCTTGGGGTTGGATCAGTTTTACGGGATAGGGTTGCTAGCCCTACGCTCAACCTTCCGTGTTCACGGGGGCTTAGGACCGGCTAGTAACTAGTGAGCTCGTTAACCAGGCGAGGTTTTCATATCTTAATGGTAGTGGGAAATGTATCGGAAGTCGATCAGGACAGTAAGCTGAATAAAACTTGGTCGTTGTGCATGTTTTTAGTGGGCGCTACTGAAAAGAATGCATACAAGTAGTATTTGTTGAGAGGGTGGGAGAAATCATAGGGAATTACCATGAATGCGTAAATATTCTGCCCAGATAAACACAAGAGACTACGTAGGCGTATTAACAGCAAATCAAGATAAAAGTAGAAGAGGAAATGAAGTATATTGTACAAATGAATTCTAGTGGAATGTGTACAATATTTGATGATTAGTGTACAAGATGTCAATTGGAAACATCTTTTCGTCAGTTTCAGTCTTGTCGTTTGCTACATGAGTAGCTTTCGTTAAGATGGTTTGAAAACACACCTTAAGAAATATCAAAGTAGAACTAGAAGCAAATTAGGATGAAAAAAAGATGTAGAATGACAGTGAGTGAAGTGGTAGAATATGTAGCCCACTTCCCTTACTTGGGGAGTTGTACCGATGCAAACGGACTGGTTGCTGATGAATCCCTTCGGTAACAAAAGGCCCATTTCGCATATGTCAACCTGCGTCATCTGTTGCTCTGACTAGCGAGATACCCAACTATCTATCAAAAGAACGAGTATACGGTGTGGTAGTTCATTCTGTCTTGTTGCACGGCCGTGAAATATGGCCGTTAAGAGTAGAAGACATGAAGCGATTACAGGGTTCTTATCACAGATGTCTTCGTAGCATTGTTCGTGTTTGGTGGAATCACCGTGTAAGCAATGCTGAAGTCAAGAGAAGAACACTAAGCAAGATAGGGAAGTCGATTGATGAGGTTGTAAACCTTAGACGACTGAGATGGATTGGACATGTACTGTGGATCTCGATCCACCGCCTACCTCGACATGCCAAACTAGGGGAAGCTAAATTAGGCTGGAAGATGGTTAAGCGTTCCCGAAGCAAGATGTGGTACCAGTCGATGAAGTCTTTGACTGTTGCTCTGAGCCGTGTTGCGAGATGTAGACTGCCTGGTTGGTATCCACCAGACGAAAGGAATTAGTGGTCGAAGATTCTTGGTGACATGGCTGAAGATGAGTCACAATGGAGCAGATTTATTCACACCTTGACGTCTTCTACAGCTTGAATATTCACACTAACCTTCATCTTCAGATTGTTTATTCACTCATAAAACTTTGTCTACTTTGATACTAGTCCTTTTCAATCCACCTGTTCTTTATGTACAAAGCGTGGCAACTTGAGCCAAAGTACCTGTGTGCGAGGTTGCACGTTGATTTTGTCAGGGTCAGAACCTTAGTGAATTAATGTATAAGACCTACGATTACTTTTATTTATTGATTGGTATTGGGGTATATGAAACATAGAAGTAATCTGTACTCCCTCTAAAATTTGAACTCATATGGAGCAACAATGGGGATAAGTAAATGTTAAGTTTCTAGTTTTGCAAATGATCCTGTATGAAACTGAATTACGTAAATCCACCTTTCTAGTTTAAGTATTGACTTCACTTCATATTTTGAACGAGCACAGAAAAAAGAAACAACATAAGGGAACATTCAAAAAAAACATTATATATAGGAATGCAATCACTCCAAAATATTCACACTTGTTTAACAACCCTTATTCACAAGATATAAGTAAGGAATGAAATATTACAAAAATGATTAATAAACCTTGACCACTGCTCAGAACTTTAGATCTATCTTGGTCACCATTACGCGACCAATTCCTGTACACAACCCTTCTCTTATAGATGACCAATTACGATATGAACAGCTAAATGCTAAATTTTCTGACTTCAACACTGATTAACGCAGGTACAGAAATTCAAGAGGAGTTTCTTCAAGACTATAGATGAGCGTTACTAATGACTTCAAAAACATGCACTAAACTAAAGCCAATCATGAACTTCTATCATTCAACACCAAATTATATACTTCAGGTCATATTGAACTAAGTGTGATAATTTATAAATTAAAAATAGCCCTTTCATTCTGCATGCTAATAATACACGTAAAAATACTTGAACTATAAGACTTACGATGTCAAGCCAAGTGATGGGAGGATCAAAATCATTAAGATTAATAATGTAAATGTTTTCGTCATAACGGTTAAATGTAAACCAGATTTAGTCCAATGACCAACAAAACGATCAGAATTGAAAACAATATATGGTAGTAAGGCTGACACTGACCAGAGAATAATAGACGGTATGAACTGATTTAACAGTGGATTCTATAAATGAAACAATAAGGTAAAGGAAATAAACAAAATGCGAAAATTACAAAATAAATAAGGCTACTTAACAGGGTAATTAAACATTTTATGTTCCATTTACTCCTACTGTGTTCCAGTGGAACTGTGACCCATTGGCTAAGAGAGTTGACTTACAACCAGTAGGTCATGGGTTGGAAATCCATTCCATCTACCGAGGATTAGGCAGTCAAGTAGTTGTATTAGCCCTCACACAATAAATATGGCTCATTGTCTACTGCACGAGCTTGCACATGATTCCTGAGTGCGTCTCATTTATATGTTAAAGGCTTTTAATTTAACGTATGTATAATTGTTCAAATTTGATAGGAAAATGTAACACCTATCTAATCTGGTCAAGTTTGTACGTTCAACAAAAATAACTTCATCACTTAAAAAGTTAATTGGTTACATCACCTTTTTAAGTCATATAATAAAATATGAAAGTTTGTTCCATACGGCAGAGTTCCGATCACGTTCGAAACGTTCTTGTCAGTAAATCTACTTTTATGGATATATTTTGCCTCATGTTTTCGTCTTTAGATTGTCTAACGAAGGCAGTGACGCAACATACTTCTTTTACTCTCATTTCCACGGCCGAAATGAGAGACTTTCGGTAGTCGGAGAACTTCTTTTACCATTCGTAATTTTCATTATAATGGCGACTGGATATGCTCATTGGAACAAAAGGTGTTATGTATATTTTTATCATTTTGATTTATGAGAAATTCATGAAATGTGGTTACTGTGTATATATCTACATGAAATTAGCAGGTGATCAAATTGTCGTCCGATAATTCCCAAGCCATAATCATCCATATGACCGTTTTCTTCATGATTGGATGAGGAAATTGTCTGATGAAGAACTGAAGACTATAAAGTCATTACTTGCAATAAACATGGTTTACTTCAATGTTGTTTATGTTACATATGACTGGATGATAAATATCTAGGGTATGTATAATATATGAATTTTTGTAGGTGGGGCGAAATTCGGTGTGATACGCTTTTTGAAAATTGGATGCTTAAGAGCGAGAATTCCAACTTCACAGAAACTAAAGACACTTTTGATAAGTAGGAACATGATAATAATTTAATTTAGAGGTAGTATTCACCACGGACTGACATCACTTGGGGAACCATTGAAAATCTTGGACAGGTGTTTCGTTCTAGTATGGGACTCCTTGGTAGTACGCCCCACGACCCGGCTACGGATAGAACTCCGGACCTTCAGGTTTCACGGCAAATGCGCTAACCATTCAGCCACTGGGTCGGTCTTCAGTGGTTCACAGTTTCCAGCTTATGTCAATTCACGATATAACGCGAATATCATCCGAGGAGTCCCATACTAGGGTGAAACAGCTGTCCAGTGCTCCCAGATTTTCAATGGTTTCCCAACTGATGTCAGTCCATGATGAATACTATCTTGAAAAGCTAGTTGTTAAACGCAAGTTATATAGAAGGAAGCCAAAGAAGGAGACTATTTCATAAAAGGTAAGAGAGTTTTCATTTTTGCAAACATACAAACATCAAATACGTTTATATTAGGTACAAGCGTAATGTATCAAAATTTTATTCATCAAATAATTATTTAGAATACATAGAAGACATTTCACATGACCAATGAGGAAAGAAACTTACATTAATTTGTAGACGTTCAGTTAAATGCAGAGTATTTACCAAATTCAATACATACGTGGGTGTAGTGAGAAAAAACACCAGGAAGAAAACGCATAAGTTAATAATAATAGCTCGACACCACCACAAAGTTCGAGTAATAGATAGGTTCTCCCTAGAACAAGAAAAATAATAAAATATTATTCATGAGTTGATTTTTCTTCGATGCACACTACTTGATAATCAAACTCTGAAGATGAAATGACCTTCAGTAACTCTGAAGAGACTTATATATTGGACTGTGAACCAAGTATGCTTCAGTTTAATTTCCTAAACGAAACAAAGATGATTCAGGTTTTCGATTGGTTAGAAATCCATTTGATAAAATCAATAATATGTTGTGCTTAAAAGGGAATCTGATAAGTGTTTCATCGTAGTTACGTTTCCCTTTTAACTTGTATAGGACTAAAATTAAGACATTAAAAACGTATAATAAACATATAGACCTGTAGGTCATGTGATGTAACAAGTACCTAATGGTTCACACAACAGATCGATAACATTTATCACATGAAGACCAATGATACTAATCACTTATTTAGACCAAAATAACCAAAAACACCGTTGAAGCATATATATCACTTTCCAAACCAAGTCAACAGATGAATAAAAATTTTCTTTACATGCATACCTCAAAGTTGAGGTTTTATGATACAACTAATCACTAGCATAGTTTCATGACTGAAAAAATCACAGAGGTGTATAACAAAGAACTCACGACAACCATTCGAAATATTTACTAATAATGACCATTACTAAACAAATTGACCAGTGGTGTCGGATTTTAGGAGTTAATCAGAAGTAAACCCTGGATACAAGTTTCGTGCTTGTTGGAGCTCGTCAACATGGTATGCATCTACCATCTCAATGAAACCGAATTCCCTTCGGAAACCTGAAAGTGGAAGTGGAAGTCAGCGACTTTACTACTAAACTGCTGAGGTTATAACTGACCCTCTGTAGAAGTGGAGCATAGACAACACTCCGACATGCGTTGCTCATAAGCGACAAGAGGTATGAAACTTAGGTTCACGGTTTCCAATTGACTGAACACAGCGACAAAAGAAAGTGCACAACAGTGTCATATTCCTTAGACTAGAAGTTACAGTGACTACTCAAGAATTGATAGATATATCAATTACCATTAGGTAACTAATTTGTGCAGAGTCAAGTGTTAATTTTAAGTATTGAGTTCAATATAAGGAAGACATGTTAATTGAAGAGGCTGGAAATCCTATAGAAAGAACGACGACTAAAGCATGTATTAGGCATACTTGGTCATCGTCCATACCAAGCAGGAATCTTCATTGAAGTCAGATTCAAGTCGAAAAAATCAAGAATGATCAAATATAACAATAAATGAAGTTAGAGCATATTGCTAGGAGTCGGCGTTGCGTAGTACAGGTTGTTTGACTGACTTCCCTGAAATGTTTATCACCAGAGACTAGAAACCTAGGTGATGCAGCTGAAAACAGATCACAATGGTGTAAAATTTATTCATTAAATAAGAATATCACAATCATGAACAGCTTGTTAAGCTTCATTTAGTTGTCGCTCTTACCTCTCATTTCTTTGATCTCGCCAATTTTTTATGATCATCTCTTTCTCTCAGCCTACAAGGTGTGACAGTTTAGTCGAATGTATTTTAGTGTAAGTCTCTATATTATTCTATTCTATTCTATATTTCTAATCTAATTCACACTTACATAAAAATTCAATTAAAATCTGATCCCTGCATAGAAATCTTGAAATAATCTACATTCAATCTTAAATTATCAAATGATATGACCATTGTTCTGTTTAAATGCTTACAAGATACAAAATACATGACGTACACAATAATAACACGAATTATGCTCAAAGTACATCACTTCACTAGAAAAGTTTAGTTCACTTCATTAACCTAGAAAAAAATGTATACCATAATCTTTTTGTCCTCATCCGAAATCCACTTAATTATCATCTACTTACTGAATGTAATACATCATAACTTCTAATATCTGCTTGATTATAACTAGAACATGTAAAAATGAATGAAAGATTTGGTGAAATCTAATCAACTTCCTAGTGTATTTCTGAATAACAGTTATCGATGTAAATACAAAGCACTAACGACATTCCAATTTCATGATATACCCTAGTTTAAACAAGTAACAACCTTATTGTTTTGGTATAAAAAAAAATTCGGTGCACATTGCCAGTAACACTAGCCAATTCAGATATTTATGACTTGAATGGTAAATCAAATCAATACCAAAAAAATATATAGCTATACAACATGAATCTTATGATGAAAATGACACTTGAAACATTAACAGGTAAAAAAAGAATAGCAAGTGGACTGGTGAAATTTGAAATATTTCTTTCCAGTAAGTATCTCCTTTCGCTAATATTCATAATTCAATTATTATTATTATTATTATTATTATTATTATTATTATTATTATTATTATTATTATTATTATTATTATAAGAGTCGAAGCAAATAGGTATATAAGATGTTTTGGAAAAGTAAATCATTTGACAGAAAACGCTTAATAGTTCATTCATTTGGGAAGAGGCTTCAGATAAAGAGAACTACTGGCCGACAACATGTGGCTACAAATACGGATATTCGACTGATAGCTGGTAGTAATAATAATTAAATATTCAAAGTCTTAGTAGAAAACAAATGCACTAAGAAGAAATCGGTAAGTGAGATATGATCTTAGAAAGGAGGCTACACAAAAAGCACATAGTTATTCGATTCAGGGTCAAAATCCTTTGTTAGATATCACTCCACACCTTAGCATAACTATTAAGTTGAGTTAGATTTTTGTCAATTAATTAACGTAAATATGTCTACTTAGGGAACGAGGTGGTAATGATAAAAATACCGTTATTTACTCATGCTAACATGCGCATGTGTACACAAGCACTAGCAAGATAGAACTTAGCACATACGCGTTTCGGCCCAATTTACTACAATTTACAGCAACACATTATTAGAAGTCAACAGAATGAAAGATAAAGTAATGAAAGTAACATCAGCAGACTTTAGATACCGTAAGATGTAAGAGGTATAATAGAAAGAAGGATGTATGATATTATGACTCACATGGAGATAGGCCGTAAAAGAATCTGCATCACTGTAATAGATTATGAACTAAATTCACTAAATTCACTAACCATCTATTACAATTGATTTGAGAACCCGTATTAAGTGACCGATCCCTTTTTACAAGCCTTAGACCACCAATCAATGAATTCGTATATATAACTTATGTTTTAGCCTAGCTAACTTTTGAACTTTAACGACTTACGTCTATTTCAGTTAGCGCTGCGCAACGCAGAAAATACTGAGTAGACACTGGCAACACACTATAAACACCTTATACGATAAAGGTTCGCAGCCACCTCAACTCACTAGATTGTCCCAGCCAATAACCTTAGGAAAAAGGGAATGCTGAAAATTTGTTTCGCTTAATATCGAAAGAAATACTATGAAGCATTTGATAATTCATCAAACTATTTTCCATCCTAACCAACAATTAGCCTAAAAAGGAATTCATAACCGTTCCCCATGGTATATCAACGTGTATTCAGAAAAAGAGGTGAATGAATTACCGCCTTAATATTACTTTTACATTTCTAATACAAATGCTGTCAGAGTAGCATACCATTTGTTGGACATGTGAGCAGAATAATACTTAACAAAACTGATTGACAAATACAAAACGAAAGGAATCGAAAGTGAATTGTTGAAAAAAAATCCAAAGTAAGCTTACCAAATGATATTACTGGGAGTAGGCGCAAAATCCACAGACCATGTACGACTTTTCAACTCAGAGCTTACACTAGATTTCATACGATGCATCAAACGTTTACATGTGTCACGATAATCTTTGCAAACACTAGAAAAATGGACAAAATGAAAACGATTTCCAAAATGCAAAACAGAAAATCAAAATACAGTATAGACAAGTATATTGTAGAGTTATAAATCAGGAATCGTAACCACTTAATATGATTCAAACGGAGGTATTTCCACCATCAAACTAAACCCCAACATAAAGAAACGGCCTAGGAATTAATGCTGAATAACCTATTTATTATTCTGCAATCAATAACACAAGTAGTATTGTCATAAAAAGTATAAATCAAAGACCTCTGAAGGCTGACGTGTTGTAATAACCGGCGTACAATTAAGTTGGTAAAAAGGCTAAGGTAACCCAAGCCAATCGATGCTGCCTCCAATTCCATATCTGAATCATATGAAAAAGAAAGGGCATTATAATTAGAGTTCGTCAAACAAATGAAATCGATCGTTGGTGACTAGGTGATATAATTCAAATCGATCGTAATGTTTTGCGTGCACTCCACATCTTATACTATATTTGCTGACAGCGTTTAACGACTTTCGCTTTCCATTTTGTTGACTTTCCTGTACATGTGAAGTCTAGAGAATTGAATCAATATGGAGTTTTGCATCTATCTATGTGTACATGCAAAGTAATTGTCTGATACTTTTAGTGAAAATACTACAAAGGCAGTTTGATTAACTGATAATTAACTAAATAATTGAAGAAACTGATTAAGTCATTTCAAGTGGAAACAAATAACAAAAGAAAGTAATCAGCTGATTGAAAAGCTGTATCTCTTTGGGGAAAATATTAATTTTTGCATAGAGTGCAGTGAGAAACAACTGTATCTGCAAATTAGTTATTCTTTGTATAAAATGTTTTGCAGCATAATTTGTCGTTCTGATGAACTTCTCCAGTCTTCAACTAACTACATTTAGCACGTCTTCACCTTTAAATGGTAAGGGGGATATAAAGTGGAATTTTCGGTACACTATTTCACTTCCTACTCATTTTCCATGGTTCTTGGTAAAGCTTTGTAGTAATCCATTTTTAACTAGGATGCTTTTCAAAATCCTTTTTTCATGATCAACTGGACCTATAAAACAGATTTCAATGGGCTTATTGAACAGCGTTTTGACTACATTTCTTTTGTAGTACATCGGAACAAAGATCTTACATGAATTTATTGAAGCCTGCTTTTTCACATTCACTGCTTGTTTTAAATTTGTATCAAGAAAAAAATGCTTTCAACTTCTGGTTCTTGTATTCTAGTGATAATTAAGGCAAGTAGAAGTAAAATATTACTTTGTTAAATTACACACTGGTTCAGTTATATAGATATCACATCGACCTCACAATTGTAGAAGTCAAAGAGTGATACCAACACCTTCAATATTCATCCACGCGCATCCATCCCTCACAAAACACTTTGTAATCAATGACAATTGTGTTTACCAACGACCAGTTTGAAGAACCAGTTTAAGCACAGGTAAGACTTTTTAGACAATATTGAGGTGAACCAATATTATTTTACAAAATACACTACGCATAGATTTCAAGTTATATCATATATACACATACACTTACCGTGCAGCGGCATATTTTGTAGAAAAAGTTACAAATGCAATGCCAATCGGTGTTTTCACTGCAGTTTCATACTGTTTATCTATTTCTTGTTGAATATGATTTTTACGACTTGTATAATAATCGATTGCATCCACTGCTGGTGGGCATTTACAACAAAGACAACAACTTTCAGAAGCCATCTCACTGTCTGTTGTCTCTGACCATGGGGTGGGACTATCAGTGGATGAATATGCAAACGGAGGATTTGTTTCAACAGCACTTCCACGCCAACAACAACGTCGACAACAATTATTTTTATAACATTTCTTAACCATCCATCCACAACAGCGGGGAATGATGATTAAACGCCGACCTCTTTGTTCATAACATTCTCTAGAATATTGTAGTGCAGTTCTCAGACTATCCCTTAAATATCAAGTGTAGTAACAGAGATATTAATAATGACATCATTTAAACACTGTAAATATAGATCGGAAGTAAAGGAAACTGTTCCTAAACTATTAATTATACGATTGAATGATGGCCAACAAAACTTTTTTAAGTAACTAGTGATAACCTAGATAGCCAGTTTACTACTTAAATTTAGATAAATTGTCAGCACGAAACGGTCATGTAACATTATTATACACCATTTGGATGGGAGGTTATGCCATGCATTCCCCTGTTAAACTCTGTTTTGCCTACTTTCATCTGAACAGCTATCCACGGTTATATCGAATATGAAAGCCTTCATATGCGGCAACAAATTGTTCTTCTTCAGCTGCAGAGTTCCTAAGATTACAATTGTTATCACAATCAAAAAAATACACCATACTTTGAGATCAAAATGTGTTACAGCTTTTCATCACCGATGGTGAAGTTCTTTATGTATACACCCAACTCTACAAACTTTAACAACCTTACAACACCGTATGCGAGCGCCTCTAACCAGATATTGCTTGGACCCTGGAAACACTTAAATATAATCCAAGTTGTATGAGAAGAGGTGTAGACTAATAAGGTGACTGAGGTTCGCAACATGATGAAAATCAATGTTTGGAGATTCGGTGACACGGCTAAAAATCACTCACAATGGTGTATATCAGAACATGCCCAATGACCTCCCAAACTTAAAAATATTTTACTGACCAACTATTTATCGTCTCTCTTGTCATCTGCTTTTGATTACTTTAGTACGATTTTATTCACTTCCTCTTTGTGTTGTTATGGTGTGTGACAACTTGAAATGATGCGCTTCTATGCAAGGTCATAGGTCCATTTGTTTACTTCACGATTAACTTTTAAAGTATCATTTTCACTTTACAATAAGCTCTTGGCTTCATATGCTGGCTAATTATGTAACACGAAATATTCATTTAACAGTTAAAACTAAACCTGCTTTATCTGCATGCAGGATACTGATATATTCTACTTATTTTACATCAGAGTAACTGAAATCCAATCAAATTAGCAGGAAATCAAAATAATAAATTTGCCTAAATAAATGTCAGTTAAGAGAAGTTCCAAAGAAGTGTACTGAGTCTGAGATGTAGAAAGCATTTCGCGCAACAATGTATAAATTCTCTCTCACTCTCTTTATATATATATATATATATATATATATATATAAAATAACATCTGGTCACAAGGAGATGCAAACAAATATGCACTATAATGTGTTTGATGCCAAAGTCAAATTGTCAAGAGGAAAAACTAGAAATGCAATTGCCGGTGTTCACCAACATGATGCATCGAATATAGAAAAAGATACTAATATACAGCTAGGATTGCATGGTGCGTCTTTCAGTACTGCTATGCAACAATGATAGGATTTGAGAATGAAAAGTGAGTAACGTTACTCATCATATCGACTGTAATTTTTTTTCAGATTTTAAGCGAATTACTCGGTCTAGATAAAAGAAATATAAGAAAGAACTTACCTTTGATTTTCAAGTGTTATCAGTTTTCGAATATCATAACATATTTGAACATCTTCAATGGAACAGTCAGGATAAAGTTCCCTATTTTTAAGAAAAAAAGAATGAGCAAACAAAAACGTAAGACAAAAATTATAATCTCTGATTCGGAAAGCTAAAACATAGGACAATATATGTTCTAACTCATTAGTCAGTCAGTCAATTTCAATATAAAACCTGGGGTCAGTGTATATCAGTCCAAGTTGCTCCACCACATCAGCACATCAAGGTACAAGATAACAAAGTGAAAGATAAAGAAATAAGACAAAATGCAAAAGTAATTGAAAGTCACAAAAAGAGAGTAAGAAGGGATAAAACAATAACGAAACTTAATATAATGATTACGATGACGACAAACTGTGGATATGCTTGCACTAGCGCAGTCGATCCTTAACAACACTCCCTAGTCTCCGATTTCGATTATCATGCAGATTGCTATGAAGGCGATGGCAGTTGAACACCTGAAGTCTTCTTATGTCCTGTAACTTTAATGGTCTTGTTTCACAGCGAATCACAGCCCAGGACACCCAACTCCTAATAAAAGCGTTAAGATATCACGGTGGCGCCATAAATGATATGAGTTGGCTAAAGCTGAGATAGCCTATTGTATTTACTCAGAGATATCGTCAGTCACTATTGCATGGGAATTGGCCCACCTCCACAAGTAAGTGAAATGGTCAGTGTTCAACCGCTCTTCTCCCTATTTTTAAAGAAGACACCACCGAAGAAAAATCCTGGAGCAAAAGCTTTGTATGTGGGTGGTGAGGAGTGCGTCCCAAATTATCGTTCAGAGTGTCCAGAAGACTCTGCATCTTGTCAGCATCTTCATCTAACAGGATAATGTCATCTGCGTACTCTACTTTCACAAAGATGTCTCCTGTGACAGGGTCAATCCTCTTTTCCATATATTTAGCCTTCGCTACCTACAACTGCTCGCCATCATTGCGCAGACTTCTTGTCAGTCTACATTTGAGTTATTTCCTCTGCTCATAGTGGTCGAAGTCTGCAGGAATGCGTTTACGTGCATTCACTAATTCAGAAGCACCTGTGACCCATTAACCCTCTCTAACCACTTTCTAAGATTTGGTTATGGTCTTTAACAAAGACTAGAGATGGTATCGCGCTTCTTTTGCACCAGTGATGTTCTATAATGATAAGCGTATAACCAGTTCTTTGCTGAAAGCAGCCTTCATATTCTCATCGTCAAGTAGCATTCGCAGTGGTCCTGCTGCAATAGTTTTCCCGTGTTCATTCAGGCGAAGACATACATGTAATCGCTATCCAAATATGTATTTTAGAAGGAGCAAAAATCTTCCAATGACCCTCTCCAGTGATAAATGATAATAATATGGTGTATCTGTGTCTATCACTGAGTTGAGATCAGAAGGTCACGTCAGACATTGGCTGAATTTCGTCCTGGCCAGAAATATATGGTTCTTCAAGTACACTTGTAGCAGGTGGTCACCATTATCTACATGTGCAACTGGAATTCCTATAGTGCCGTGTAAGTGCCTTTCCATCTGACTTAGCGTATCCACTTGTGGACTGAAATCCCCTGCTACGACCATTGAGCCTAAAGGTTTGGTCTTCAGTAGGAAGTTGGACACTTTTCAACACTCATCTTCCCCTTCATTCGAGCTGCAGTCAGCAGGTGCATAAGCAAAGATTACAAAGATACAACCGTGTTTCATTACTCTTTTTAGTTTTCATTATGCCTTTCAGTCGGACAGGGCATAAGGAAGTGTTAACTGGGATCCAGTCGAGTGGTGTACTCCCTTCCTTAGCACTTAATGCTGTATCTACATTTGCAAGACCACGAGAACTGGCAATCGAATCTCCAAAAACTTGAAGGATGGATTGTGTAGATTCATCATATTGGTCAGATTAGGTCAAGTGAATAATTACGCTTGGGTCCTCTATATGTATCTCACAAACAGCCCACATCCATAGCCTGAGATGCCAAAGTTTCGGTTACGAATCGTATTGATAGACTTGATGGAAGGTGTGTACGACGAAAGAATCAATGTGTAGTTTGAAGTGCAGTTTCACAAGACCAAGGATCCTGTTCTGTGAACTCGAAACTTTCTCAAGGGGGCAGAGATGAGAGAATTAAAGATGACATAAGATTAGTGACCGACAGATGTGGATAAATATCAGATATGAGAGTTTGATTATGTTCTGACGGAACTTGACTACTGATCGAATTGTGAGGGTAGTTGACATTTCCTGGTAGTTCACACTGTGTAAGGTTACTTTTTCTTGAGAGGTTTCAAAGAGAAACTGAACTTTCTGTGTGCGACCACAGTCCGTAAGACATTCCCTTGAGGCTAGTTACATATGGACTTTTTGGGAGTTGGAGACTTGACTTTTATTGCCTTAAATCTAGAAAACGTATGCGTGACTCTGGTATACCGTACGCCAGGGAGAAGTGTGATACTTTTGTTTCCGTATCTTTTCGACCACACTTCCAATAGGGAAGACAGCATCAGAATTTACTGCTGGTTATCGGCAAGAACTATCACACCTTGTCCAGTCAGCACTGCGACTTTACCCTCGGATCCCCAATACAGATTAGCTATATACGTTATGATGATCATTATCTTTTGCTTGACCAACGGACTTTTCTAGCATCGCAGGACCTCAAGAATAGCTTGTTGCTTCATTTTGATATGTAAGCTCGAAAACCGTGTTAAGGTAGCAACTATCGATGAGGGGACAGAAATTTGCATTTATTTATGTTTTCACTTGGCTTAAGCACTTGTACTTTATCTAATAAGCCATGCGTTGAAAACACAGTTTGCTTACTGAGATTTAGGCAGTAAGGAATTATGGTCAGCTCCAATACCAAACGTGTAGCTTAAAGTCCAGCCCATGGACATCCTATAAGCTATGGAGTTGCGCCGTTATACTACCTATTTTTATTGTTATATTTTCAATGAAGATATGATTTTAAAGTGAAAGTTGGGAGAAGTATACCAGTAAAAATGTATGCAAGGTGTACACGTATATATAACTGTGAAGATCACTTCACTTCAGACAACTGTTTGGTTGAATGTAACCGACATTCGAAATACAGAGTAACTTCATCTGAGTAATTCTCGACGTGAACTGGTAGTTTGACAAGCATGGCAGACGACATTCATTTAGTACCGATTAAAAGCTAGACAGTTTATATGTAAAGTGAAGACGATCATGTGTTACACGATCCGAGTGACTTTCGAATCAACTAAATTAAATTCGAAGACTTTAAATGAGGTCACTTTTTCTTAATTCAATGTGAATAATTTGAAGCGCCATAATTCAACACGTTTGTTGGTACTGGATAACTAAGATTGCGCTGAAAGTAAAACACACTTAAAAGTAAGGACTCATGGTAATATTATGAGCACTCACACAAGAAGTGTAGCTTGTAGTTGAGTTATGCCTATGTAGAAGTATAGAATTCCGCTTCCTTTCTACGGAAAATAAGATCCCACACTAACCCATAAGGCAAAACACAGTAATGAATATCTATAAAAAGTGCCTAAAGCTACATAAAACAAGTGGGTTTTATGAAATTTACATGGAATAATTTACACTCTGTGTTAGTCATGCGAATCTTTAAGTATTTGAATATACAGGCATGCAAATATTACAAATCCAGAGATAAAATTTATCACTTTTGTGATAACACAGACTAAAACGCATAATTAAATGTAAACTTGACAAACATTTTTAATGCATCTGGAATTGAAATCGTTAAATTTGGTTCGGCAAACATACTGATAAAACTGCACTTTGACTCAATATTCTGCTTAGGAAAAGCAGAGTGAAACGGTCATAATCTGATAGACTTACTCTAATGAAGTAGCTTGCTATATATTGTACTCATAAAAAAGCAAATCTTATTCGCCCTTTTTTCATTCACGTATGTTTTCCTAATATCAATACCAAACCCGCAGAGAATCAATTACCTGTAGCCGTTCGGCTCGTGAACATAAATAAGCATCATGCGTAGTATGAAGAAATCAGTAATTATACCCGTCCTTAAATCGAGTACCTGATAATTTCTACTTTATATACTTGCGAATGTACCTGAAAAATGTACATTTCGTTCATCTTCTATATTCTGGAGCATCAGTAAAACATTAAAAGTCTGCTGATTCCAGAATATTCCAAAAAAAAAAGCTTACGAGATGATATTTGACGTTAATTGTGATTTGAAACACACCTTCCAAGCTATTGCAAATGACTATGCGTAACTGACATACAATTGTTATTTATTTCAGTCTACCTAAACCACCATTACGAATGAAACACAGTTGCTAATACTTAATTCAACCTTTTACAGGAGAGTAGGTTACTCAAAGGTAACTGAACACCTGTCAAACTGATAATAAACTTTCACCGTGCGACAACTCTCCTCAATTATGCAGATATTTAATAAAGCACTTCAGTAACCTGAAAAGTTACTAGATAACGACTGTGAATATTTACTCAACTGACCTAACGTTCACCTATAACATGTCCAGTCACCTACTAACATTGGGGCCATTTGCGATTATGGTAGGAGCTGAAAGAAAAGGGGAAATGTCACAAGTTTTTAACCAATAGGTTTCTGACCATTAACTGAATTGAGTTGCGATAATCACTGATTTAATCATCAACAACTTTTCTCAGCCACCCTGAATGAATGGTTTCATTAATTGCTGTCAAACAACGTTTTCCTGTCTTAATCTGAATCTAACTGAATTACAAGAGGTGTTTAAATGCTGATTCATTGAGTTATTTGTTTTTATGAAAGCTATTTTTTGAGAAAATTAAATAACCAGATGCAGTCATAGCCTTTCATATAACTTAGAAACTGGTTTACTCATCACAAGCAAATGCATCAGAAAGAGAAAATCTAAGACTATTAAGCTTAGTTTCTTAATTTATTTGGTGGAATATCAGGCTACAAACCCACAAGTCATTAACTGTAACTTAGGCTTTCTTTCAACTTCAGTTAAGCGACCAAAGTAACCTCAGAAAGTGTAGTCGATTAAACATACAGAATTTAATGAAACATTTTGTTACTTACGAAAAATGCCTAAGAATGAGTACGCGAGAACAGTTTACGCGTGATATACCCCAGATCATTAATGTTTTCTCTGACTGTGAAAATGAAGGGAAAACAAAACTATTTCTCAAAACCGTGAAACACATTGTGAGTTAAATGTTAAAAGTATGATGAATAAGACGAAACAACAAACAAAAAGTCGAGTATAGCAAATGGCTTCAGAGAACATCAGTTAGTAAATTGTTTGACTGCAAATCATAAAATTACATAGACAATTCCTCAAAACCATTTTGTATCCAATATTAGTACTTAAAAAAGTATACAACGAAATATAAAGATAATCAGGAATTATTATTATTATTATTAGTCCCTTGGGTTCCTAGTGGAACATAGGGCTTCAGTAGCACGCCTCCAGTGACCTCTGTTCTCTGAGATCTTTTGAACCTGGTTCCACGACAGCCCAGAAGCTCTCATTTCCTCCTCGCACGACCTCCTCCATGTCACCCTCGGACGTCCAACTCGTCGCTTCCCATGGGGATTCCACTCGAGGGCCTGACGCGTGATGTCCTCAGTCGGCCTTCTCAGTGTATGCCCAATCCATCTCCACTTCTTCCTGCATATTTGTTGCGTGATAGGTTCTTGGTTGGTTCGTTCCCAGAGTTCCTTGTTGCTTATTTTTTCTGGCCATCTGATCTTCAGCAGCGAGCGTAAGCAGTTGTTGATGAATGTCTGTAGTTTATTGGAAATGCCTTTCGTGACGCGCCAAGTCTCTGAGCCATACAAGAGCACTGACTTGACGTTGGTGTTGAAAATCCGTATCTTGTTCCGCATGCTGAGTGCAGAAGATCTCCACACTGGTTTCAGGCTAATGAATGCCTGTCTTGCTTTTCCGATTCTGACTTTGACGTCCTCGTCCGTCCCGCCTGTAGTTGAAACAGTGCTTCCTAGATAAGTGAAGGAGGTTACTTCCTTCAAGTTTCTACCGTTGACGGTGATTGGAGTTTGTTGTTGTTGTTGATGGTGGTGGTGCGGTATCTTCATCACTTCTGTCTTCTCTATATTCACCTGAAGTCCCGTCTTAGCTGCCTGCCTCTTCTGTCAACTTGTTAGTTTTTGCCTGCAGATCTTCAAGTTTATGTGACATTAGGCATAAGTCATCGGCGAAATCCAAGTCTTCTAGGTTCTTTTCCGTCGTCCAGTGTATCCCCCTCTTCTCGCTGCCTACTGTTTGCTGCATGATCCAGTCCACCACAATTAGGAATATCATGGGGGATAGTAGGCAACCTTGTTTCACTCCTGTCTTCACTTCAAAGGCATCACTGAGCTTCCCATTGTGGATTACTTGGCATGTGGCATCTTCATATAGTTGTTGAATGAGGCGGATAAAGGTTTGCGGTACTCCGTAGTATTGAAGCAGTTTCCAAATTACTTCTCGGTCGACGCTGTCAAAGGCCTTCTCAAAGTCGATGAAGTTGAGGTATAGAGCTGATTGCCATTCTACGCTCTGTTCTATGATGATACGAAGCGTTGCAATTTGGTCAGCACATGATTTGTACTTCCTGAAGCCTGCCTGTTCCGGTCGCAGTTTTGAATCCAGTGCGTCTTTAAGCCTCTCCAGGATGATGCGGCTTAATATTTTACTTGGGGTGGATAGGAGAGTGATTCCTCGCCAGTTCTTGCAAGCACTGAGGTCTCCCTTCTTCGGCAGTTTGACAAGGTAACCCTTCTTCCAATCGTCAGGTACCTTCTCTTCCCTCCACACCTTCTGCAATAGTGGTGTGAGCATGTCCGCTGTTGTCTCTGCATCTGTTCTCAGTGCTTCTGGCGGTATTCCATCTGGTCCTGCTGCTTTCCCGCATTTCAGTAGCTTTATGGCGTTCAGGACTTCCATTTTCGTTGGGGGATTTATGTTCACTTGTAATTCAGCGGCTGCAGGTGGTATTTCTGGACGAAGTGCAGGTGGTGGTCGATTCAAGAGCTTCTTGAAGTGGTCGGCCCATCGTTTCCTCTGTTTCTCTTCTTTTGTAATTAAATTTCCTTCTTCATCTTTTATTGGTTTCATCTGTGTTGGTCTCTTCCCTGATAGCAACCTGGTTATTTGATACAATGTCGTCAGGTCTCTCTTACCTGCAGCCTGTTCTGCTTCACTTGCCAGTGTGTCGTAGAAGTGTCGTTTGTCTTTGCGTGCACTCTTCTTCACTTCTTTATCCAGTGTTTTATACATTGTGCTCAGTTCCTCTTGTCGTTGAGCATCCTTGCACTGGTTTATCTTCTGCTTCACCATCCTCCTCTCCTCTATCAGCTTCCAGGTATCCGTCGAGATCCATTCCTTGTCTTCTTTCTTCTTCCTTCCTAATACTGTTGTGCAGGTTTCTTTCCACATAGCTTTCAAAGACTTCCAGTGTTCTTCTACACAGGTTTCTTCAGGGATGTCCCTCGACGTCTCCCATTTTGTCTTGATGGCTGCTTTGAAGATCTCCTTTGTAGTTTCATCCTTCAGTTTCCGAGTGTTGTACTTGAATTGAGGTCTATCACCAGCTTCCTTGAAGGCTTTTAACTTGATTTCGAAGGTTCCTTGCACTAGATAGTGGTCTGAACCTACATCTGCTCCTCTTCTTGACCTTGTGTTAAGTAGACTGCGTCTCCATTTTCTTGAGATTGAGATAAAGTCGATTTGGTTTTTAGTGTGTCCATCTGGTGAAATCCATGTCGCTTTGTGGATATCCTTGTGCCTGAACACACTGCCTCCAATCACCAAATCGTTGAATGCACAGAATTCTGCAAACAATTCTCCATTCTCATTCATTTCACCTAGCGCCTCTCGACCCATGGTTAGTTCTCTTCCCGTGTTGTCCCCTCCCAGTTTGGCATTCATGTCGCCCATTAGAATTTTGATATCGCCAACTGACGTCTTGTCCAGTGTTGACTGAAGTTGTCTGTAGAATTCCTCCTTTTTCTCTTGCTCTGCATTATTTGTAGGTGCATAACATTGTATGATTGTGACCTTTCTTCCTTTTGAGTTGAATCTTGCTGACATGATCCTGGAGGAGATTGGTTCCCACTGCATGAGAGCCTTCGATGCTCTTGAGGACATCATGATAGCCACTCCCTCAGTGTGCTCGTGGTTGGCGTCTGGGTGACCGGAGTAGATTATTGATTCTCCCGTTGACAGTTTGGAGAGTCCACTCCCATTCCATCTGCTTTCGCAAATCCCAAGCACTTCGATGTTATACCTTCTCATCTCCTTTGCAATCTGGGCTGCCTTACTGGGTTCAAACATCGTGCGGACATTCCATGTCCCCACGTTTACTTTCGCTTTCATCGAGAGAAGACACATCGGCCAATTGGCTTCCCGAAGGCTTTCACCAACTGGCGTCATTTCGCCTCTCCGATTCCAGCGGGGAATAAGTTTGTTTTCATTTTTTATATTTTGTTTGTGCTTTGAAGTTTCTTTAGCGGTTAGATTTGTTTTACGGGGTAGGGTTGCTAGCCCTATGCCCAACCTTCCCTCTTTACCCGGGCTTAGGACCGGCTAGTAACTAGTAAACTAGTTAACCAGGAATAAAATTTATAAAATTTTCAGTTTCAGTCCAAAGAGTAAAAGGTGTAGAATTTTATCCTTACGTTCTAGAGTCAAACATTATGCCCTCCTATTGGCTAAAATTTTGGGTTATACGGATGTTGTTAGGGATGAAAAAAAGTGCTATTGGATATTGGAAGCATTAAAGTACTGATTGCTACCACTTGTCAAGACATTTCAAATTAACAACACATTTCATCAATTTCGCTCAAAGACAGTTAAATGAAATGATCTTTAGGTTCCTGAAACTCGGATACATCCCGAATAGAGTGTAGCAGCCATTTAGCAGTAATATTACTAGATGGACTAAAATTAAATGCCATCCTACTTTTTCATCCGCTTAGTTTCATTTCAGGCATATTGAAATTGGTAGTTGCATATCAAGCCTAACAAATAGCCTAAACGTCTAAACTACTGCATGTTTACAATCGCGTCTTTTGACTAAGCACAGAATTCCATGCCTAAAAGTATCAAGGCCACTAATTTATTTCTACAATTCAAGAACATTCAGACAAGCGAAACAACTACTTCCCTAATTCATTATTTAACAACCCACTATGCCGGTGCTAGTGAAGTTCAGGTAGAGTTGAGTTGACTGCCATTCTATACTCTCTTCTATGATGATGCAAAGCCTTGCAATTCGGTCCACACATGATTTGTACTTCCTCAATCCAACCAGCCAGCCAGATAGCCAGTTCCGGTCGTAGTTTTCAATCCACTGCATCCTTTAGTCTCTCAAAGATGATGCGGATTAATATTTCGCTTGCTTCCCAGGGACAGGAGCATGATTCCGCCCCAGTTCTTGCAAACACTCACGTCGCCCTTCTTCGGCAGTTTGACAAGGTAACCTCTCTTACAATCGCCAGGCACCTTACCTTCCTTCCATACCTTCTGAAATAGTGGTGTCAGCATGTCCGCTGTTGTCTCTGCATCTGTTCTCAGTGCTTCTAGCGAGATTCCATTTGGTCCTGCTGCTTTCCCGCATTTCAGTAGCTTTATAGTCCTCACGACTTCCACATTCGTTGGAGGATTTGTGATCACTGGTAGTTCTGTCGCTGAGCTGCAGTTAGTATTTCCAGACGAAGTGCAGGTGGTGGGCGATTCAAGAGCCTTTTCAAGTGGTCGACTCATCGTTTCCTTTGTTTCTCTTCTTTCGTAACTATATTTCCTTCATCATCTTTTATTGGTTTCATCTGTGTCGATCTCTTCCCTTCCACATAGTAACCTGGTTATTTGATACAATGTTGTCAGGTCTCTGTCTCTCCTACCAGCAGCCTGTTCTGCTTCACTTGACAGTGTTTCCTAGAAGTGCCTTTTGTCTTTCCGTGCACTCTTCTTCACTTCTTTGTCCAGTGTAGTGTTTTATACATTGTACTCAGTTCCTCTTGTCGTTGTGCATCCTTGCACTGGTTTATCTTCTCCTTTACCATCCTCCTCTCCCTGCTCTATCAGCTTCCATGTGTCCATTGAGATCCATTCCTTATCTTCTTTCTTCTTCCTTCCTAAAACGGACATCACGCGTCAGACCCTCAAGTGGAATCCCGATGGGAAGCGACAAGTTGGGCGTCGGTGCCGAGGGTTACATGGAGGAGATCGTGCAAGGACGAAATGAAAGCTTGTGGGCAGTGTTGGAGCTAGGTTCAAAAGATTTCAGAGAACAGAGCGCATTGAAGACGTGTTACTGAAGCCCTATGTTCCATTTGGAACCCAAGGGACCAATAATAATAATAGTAATAATGCCAGTGCATAGCGAGTGTGCAAGTCAGTGAAAAATATTCCTAGAAGAAAAAGATGGATTCGAACAATCGAATTGAGTAACAACTTATATAAATACGATAAAAGAAACGTCAAAGTAGATTCATACTAATTGGTATATTTATTAGATACAGCAGTAACAAAGGTTTGATAAGACCTGAGAAGTGAGCATTTCGACTATTACGTGATTTGAGAAAAGTGATTAACTTCAAAAAACAACTCACAAAATTCATAGTTCTGTTCGATTCTCTGCGAAATTGTCTAGAGAAATGTTGCATCAAGCAGAATGCCAGAAGAAAAAATCCAATTGCAAATATTGTGTGCACCCATAGGCTGGATGAATTACCCGGTATATTTGATATTGTTGTTACACCAAATTGTTGTAAATCAGGAGCTAATATTTAAACAGAAAGAATGGGAACAAGAAGCCATCATGAATTGGAAATTGTGCAGCAAATATTAGGTGAAATCATGGTTAACTGATTTAAGCACAGACAAGTGCACAAATCAACATAAAACCTGGCAGAAAAGTATATTAGTTCAAGTTATCATATTTTATAACAGCCTATAAAAAAGTAAGTAGGCATAAGATTTACAACTAGCAATTTACAGGTGTGAAATTGACTACATTCAATGAGATTTCGGCAGTTAGTCTTCAAACAATAAACGTAGCTCATAGTTTAACCAATGGCTTTTCAGAGTTACTAAATAACAAATAGTGTTCATTTATTTGAATTTTTTCACTGATCAGTAGATCGGGTTAATATCAACATGTCTATTACAAACACAGTGATTTGAGTACAAAACTTCAAAAAGTTCTCTATCACCACTAGAGTTAGCTCTATTAACGTTCCACAAGTCTTCCTAATTTAACTCAAGGTCAGCATCGTCTCCATAAATCTAAATGAAAAATGACATACAGTATAGATTAATTATCAATTTATGCTAATGGATATCGAAAATAAGTGGTCATATATGAAGAAATTCTAAGAGCCTGCTCCTTTCTATAGTTGGCGCTTACACCATACAGAAAAAAAGCCAAAGCTTAACAATTAAGCTAACCGGCTTAGTAAACGCAAAAACATCAGAAGCATCCACCAGAGCAACCAATATTCGTCATCGATAAAAGAACTTATCAATTATCTACAAGCACTTAGAAGAAGTGCAACAACATATAACGTACAGTTTACATTACTTTTCAGAACGTAGAAAACTTGTTTCGCGCTTTATACATTCAACTTATTATCTAAATGGAGATGTATGCATTAAGCTAAGAGAAACATCCATTAAGCAATAACTAATAATATTGCTTTGTCAACTCAACTTCAGTAGCCAATGAAGAGTTTCAGATAAAGACCTCTCAATAAGAATTATCATAATAAGAATACAATGCAAGTTAACCTATTGAGTGTGTTTATGAACTAGACTATGAACCAAAGTTATTGGGTGGAGATTTATGATAATAGCCGATCAATATATATATATATATATATATATATATATATATATATATATATATATATATATATATATATCGTAAGTGACAAAATGTTTCATTAAATTCTGTATGTTTAATCGACTACACTTTCTGAGGTTACTTTGGTCGCTTAACTGAAGTTGAAAGAAAGCCTAAGTTACAGTTAATGACTTGTGGGTTTGTAGCCTGATATTCCACCAAATAAATTAAGAAACTAAGCTTAATAGTCTTAGATTTTCTCTTTCTGATGCATTTGCTTGTGATGAGTAAACCAGTTTCTAAGTTATATGAAAGGCTATGACTGCATCTGGTTATTTAATTTTCTCAAAAAATAGCTTTCATAAAAACAAATAACTCAATGAATCAGCAGTTAAACATTCCTCTCGTAAAACTGTACAACATTACTGGAGCTTTTCATGATCCATATGGAACGTTGCAGATTTGATCACAATTCGGGTTTAAGCGTACAATAAGATACTAGAACGATCACACCAGTATGAACTAAAAAAAACCTTGTATATCTGATTTCCAACCAATCTATTGGTAATTTTTAAAAAACTGGAGTGACTTTAAAGGCTGTCCTAACAACAACTGAAATAACTAATCAGATTTCTCTATTTTATGAAAATCTGTCTTTGCAGCCGAAATGAAGAAACCTAATTGGTTATTTCGATTGTTGTTAAGGTGGTGTTTGAAGTCACTCCAAAAACCCATGTTCATCTATAGGATTTTCTGATGTCATCTTGTAGATGAGTGAGTTTAGACAGTGATAGTTGGAGTTTTGCAAATATTCAAGTTTCCAAGATCGATATGAGAGTGGCTTTAAAAGCCACCCTAGCAACTGCTGAAATGACTAATCAGGCTTCGGTATTTCGTCTGGGAAAGTACTTTTCCATCAAATAAAAGAATGTAATTGGAATCTCGTCAGTTACTAGGGTAACCTTTAAAGTTACCCTTGTATGACTGAAAATAATAGGTTTTTCAGCCTATTCCAGCCAAATTTCCGGAAAATGGCAGTATTTGGCAACACCTTTATTGTTGATTGTTAGTCGCATATCTGTAGCTGAAGGCTATCAAGCCAATGCAACTAAACCGTTTCAGTAGGTTGATAGTCCTACCTTTCACCGTGCAGACTGCAGTGACATTCTTGTCATAGAGGACCGTAATTCTATCGATTACCGAATTGACGTCACCATACTAAATATTATAAATACTATGTCCAAGGGTAATGATCTAGCAGATGAATCCTTGTTACTATTTCGAGCTCGAGATCAATTTTTGTGCGAAGTTCAACTGTATGATAAAACCATGATGTCACGCAAGATCATCCCACTGTTTTTTGTAGTTTGCCCTAGTAACTGTGATGAAAGCCCCTGATGGTAGCTTCCGGAGTAAACAGTATTGCGGAGAAGAAAGCTGTTCATTTTCTTGGTAAGGTGTACTTGTGAATGATGTGTTAGTATCATTCCGCGGAATATGGCATGCAGTTTCTGGTCATTTCACTGGGGAATTCGCTTCGGGTGTAATTGGATCTGGATTTATTCTCCGGAGCAGTAGAAACTTTCAGCTAATTCACCCAGAAGTCCTCTCCCCATGAAATTTCAAAGCAACTCCATCCTGTTTTATTTAGGTTATTGAGTCACAGACGTCCTTGAGGAAGTAGGTGTCTGTCTTTGAAATTCTAAAAAAACTGACCATTCTATAAGAAACCTGATTGATGAAACGATTTGTAGCTCAGGATGAGGATGATGTTGATTTGGGGGTTCTTAGGGCTTGATATTATGTCATGAACGTTTCACTACCAAGCTTGGTGATGTCTTCAACACTAACTTCGTTAAGAAGTGAGGCATATTCGATTCTTACACGAACTTTCAGATACTGCTTTTATTGAACATGCATTTTGTCTAACCGGCATTACTATATCACATAAAAATGTTGGTGAAATCCAATTTTATGAAGACATTAGGCAAAAGCCGAAAATTCCTTTACATTTGTTATGCACCTATGTCCACTCGTCATCGAACTTTAGGCAGTATGTTAAAAGCGTCAACTGTTGACCGAATACGTTCTGATAGGCTAGTGGCGAACAAGATGTCACCTGACCAGTCTTTATAACGATTACGTTGGTTTAACCACTAAGCAGTGAGCATACAAAGAGCTGCAAGTTGATATGTTTTGCAACATACCTGTGAAATATATTTTAAATCAACAAGTCATCAGGCGTAACCACAGATTGTAGCTCTGATTGATGTGAACAAATAGCAGATTGTGCACCTGAGATAAACATAGCAGCATTGGTCATCGATTGGTTGTATTTAGTGACAGCCTAAAAACAATGCAAATAGCTCAATTGCAATAACTCTTTACCTTTTCATGAATTTAAAACGCTCAATCATTATGTACCTGTCGACTTTTTTTTAACTTATTGTGTCTTTTTTAAAGTTCTTGCTCACTTTTTTGTTTTCCACTGCTCATTGGTTATTGTGCCAACTAAACCCTGGTTCATTTGTATAAAATTTTGATTTTAAAACAGGAAAGATTGAAAGGGATAGTTAATAGATTTTTCGAATAACGGGTAGTAGCATAAAGTGTGAAGAACGGATGATTTGATCAGTTGGGACATTAGGAGAACAACCTTTTCGAATATCCTGCTTAGTTATTTTTTCTCAATGATAAAAAGATAACTGAATATAAATTCTTTAGAATCAGTCCTATAACATGACAGGAAACTAAATATTTTTCAATAACAGGAGCTGATACATTCAGGCTCTATTACACAAACAAAATACATTTATCTGGTCGTTGGATCATTTGTAAAGACATAGATTATTAGTTTAACAATTGACTTTCAAATAACAATATCTTGTTTCAAGCCTCATTTCATAACTAGGTAGCAGTATAAACCTTCACAAAGTTTCTGTGACCCATCGGTTAGCACATAAAACATTTAACTGCTGACTCGGTTCCACATAAACAGATGATTTCCATCTGGTGAATTAGACACAAGCATTTACTTTTAATATCGTTTCTGAAGGTAATTCATAAGCTTTTATTCAGATGTAAATACTGCAAGGTGTAGATGCTACCCTGCCTCAATGTGTAAAAATTATTCCACTATTATGTCTTTCAAAATGCTAGATGCGCAACACTGTAAATAGATAAATACCTCAGTCTGGAGGTTTGTAGAGATTTATTAATTGATTTAAGGTTGGGATTCATCATGGACTGAATTAATCTAGGGCTCATTGGTGACTAGCTTCTAAAAGTGATTCCCGAAGTCCCGATGAAAAGTCGTGACCTGTGGAGTTAACCAATTCGAAAATGAGGACAGTTACTCAACGACAACATTGGATGGAGGTTGCACCATATCGTGTACTGACACAAGTAGGAAATAGGGAGTATTGGATTCCGATCCAGTGGCTCAATGGTAATGTGCTAGTCATGGAACCTGAAGTTTCTGGGTTCTATCCCTGGTGGAGTCATGGGTGCGCACCGCAGAGGAGTCCCATACTTGGACGAAACAGCTGTTCAATGCTCCTGCGTTTCCAACATCCCTACAACTGATGTTATTCCATAATGAATTCCAACCTGAAAACAGATAACTATCATTTTACAGCGACTCATTTGATGAGCTAATTTAACACACAACTTATTATGAAGAAAAATCATATACACATAAGACCATTTTGCTAAATTTCCAATTTATTAAAAAGGAAGATTTGGTAAGATGAGCACCAACAAACTTAGCTGAACTGAATATAACATTTAGTGCATAGTAAGGATTGGATTTAAGGATTCTGTACCAAAATATACCAGTACACAACACAAAACTTTTAAACCTTCGGAAAATATAACTGTCTATGGTATGAAATGAGGTGATATGATTATATTTTTTTAAAATACTTTCTGACTAGTGTGGACCACCTAGCTGTAGTCCATGACATATTAGAAGGCAAAGGATAAAGACCTTAAGTGACACAGCATAAAATCTATCACAGCAGACGAGGTGTACTTACTCTTTACTTGTTTCTGAATTTTGGACACCTTATAACTTCTACGTTTGTTTGGTTTTCGCTATGTGCTATTGAGAGAGATGAGATAACATGGACAAACACTTATATTCAACATGTTGCTTCGTCTTACATACCTTTTAGTCGATAATTATATGACAAAAAAGACATCAGACGCTGGCCGTAATATGCATTGACAATGAATGAGAGATAAGTTTGAAGGTATCCTGACCAACAATGGACTGGATGGTTTGAAAAAACTTGGGCAGAGTTAGTATGATTCATCATATGAGGTACATTTTACTTGTGTAATCCCGGCCTAGTATATTAAAACAAATAACAAAAATAAATATTTTGTATTACTCCTCAGCGTTTCGATCTAGCCAGGAAGGTCGTTTTCAACAGTAAGAAACCAACATTAAGTTTTCATATTAATAATTAAGTTTTGGTATAGAAGGTGACCTATACGACTATCCGATTACACAGTGATACGGAACAGACTGATTATATGCTCCAGCAAGTTTTCATAACTGCCTACAACAACATCGTTTCAAAGTCAAGGTGGATCGGCATCCTTTTTTTCACCATAGTCGACCAGCTGGAAAGTGTCTTGATCTTCTGGGTCTCGATAGCACTTATAAGACCAATAATGAGAACCTTTTAAGAATATTATTAGAAGCCGTAGACTGTGTGATTTCATAACAGATGACTGTCCTGAAATTTCGTCTGCATTATGTCAAGTTTTTCCGCACTCACATCACCTCCTGTGTTATGTGCACATCATTCGCAACGTGATCAAGGGGGTAAGCATGTGTACGAAATTATAGCGAGAATTTAAATGTTTGCACAGATTACAACGGGATGTACCGTAGTTCTTCTTTCGAATGTTGTACACAAAGGATCTGGAGAGGTTAGTGTCTTTGACTGTATCATATTTTTTGTAACTTCGAAAGTTGTCTTGTTCAAATAGACTATGGATACAACGTTTTACAGGTACTTAGTATCTTACCTCTTACCTCGGGGTGCATTCAGAAATTGCTGCGGGATTGCAACAATAAGTGTGAGCTGGGAGATTATATTATCTTCACTTCCCTATTCCGTAACCTAACGCCTGCTGCATGTTCACTTCTTAAAATGAACATGCAAATCGAAGTTTCTGAAGACAGTCATTCAGAATAATTCATTGTAAGAGACATCAAGGGGTATTCCTTGTTTTCCCACACCCTATAAGGTGTAACTGCGGATTTCGCGTTGAGTAAAACTTACCATGCAGCCATATAATTCAATACTCGATGCAAAGAAATATCCCACTAGACGCAGTTAACGTTTCTGTCCGTTGGCTGATGCGGGAGAATGAGCAGCACAATGTACCACTGCGAAACTACATTTCACAATAAACCGCATCCATCCTCCCATCAAGAAGTCAACTTTGGATGGCAGTTTTGACATTCTTCAACGATGAACACCGATTCCGCAAAGTCCTCCGGCTTATGCGGAAAATTTTAGGTGGCAGGACACCCAGTACGGTAGACGCAAGTCCAGAACACGTCGCCGGACAGTTTATCAGGTGGTTCCGAAGAAGAAATGGGAGTGATGGCTACAGATGTACGATCATGGTGGCAGATGGTGGAAGACCAGTAACTCCATTTGAAACAATTTCGCAGTTACCTATAACAGCAATTACTCATCTAGTAAATAACTTCACTATCAAACAGGGGATATGACATAGGTCACTCAAAACTCTGAGGAAATGGACCACGTAGATGTAAACGAAGAGGAGGATTATATCTACAGAGGAGTTTTGAGGTATATTTCCAAACCGAAGAACCAACCTCCATTCCCAATCCGGCAAATGGATAGCATGCCGTTGTCACGCAGCATTCTATATACTCTGTGCATGAAATCCATACCCAAGCAGCTTTTGTCTAGAATGCCCTGCATGTGGAAGAGACCCCTGGCAGGAAGGTAATGTCAATGACAGTTAGAGGGATTTTCGTAAAAAACAGGTAATTTGTATCTTTGACTCCCACAGCTGTACCCACTTCACTTTCAGATTACAGACGAAGACAAGCTGCACCAGAAGTGAATTTCTACTTCATGACGGGAAGTAAACGAACAAACGCCCTTCTCAGGGTCATCCAAAATGTGATTTGAATAACTTCTTACGTTTTTTTAAATAAATCAGAAGTGATTATCCACGTTAAACTACTTCACTTATCAACCAAATGAATGTATTACAGAATAGTAGATTCTTAAGAAGTGTAGAACAGAGAATCATAACTAACTATTATCCAGCTAAGGTTCAGATAGTTGAATTGTCGATGCATTATACCCATCAAAGCTCTTGCAACAGGTGAAAGATAAAGTCACGTCCCATTGTATTTATTCATTTGGATGTGTGGTCAGCTGTAGCTAACAGCAGTTCAATTGATCACATTCATTTAGTTTCTGTGCTATCTTGAGCGACGCTCAATTGTCTTAGCAATATCGTTGATTCGCAAATACACCACGATGACCAAATAACTAATCAAATGAGGCTTCATTTTTTTAAGTGTTGACACCTAAGTTAACATCACTCATATCTGTAAGCCTTAAACATTTTGGTTACTAAGCTGCTTCAACTGTTTGCAATATCCTCATGAGTAGCCTTCAACCATGATAGATATTAGTTAAATGTACTTATCCGAATATCCAGGTATATGAGGAGATGATTTTTTACAAAATATTGCTTTAAATGACCTCAGTGAATTACCTTCAGCCATGATAAATCTCAGGTAACATTATTTATGCTAGATATAGGATGAAATTAAAAGGTCACTAAAAGCCGCCTATTCTAACCTTAAGTAAAACTTTGGCATGGTCGTTAGTGCAATGGAATGAAGTGTCCGTAATGTTAGTGCCTTCGTTTTGTAATACGCTTCCAGCTGGTCAATAAAACTGTATCAGTTCTTAACATCCACATCCTTTTAGAGAAATACTTCGGAAACCGACATGCTCACTTACAAATAACAATGCACCTATGGTGTGACCTGCGTGCGAATTCCCTGTTAATTTGCTCCATTACGGAAGTCTCATCTCATCAACTGAGAAAGTTTTCGGTGGGATCAATGCATTTACTAGATACAAAACGTAAGAAGTGAACTCAGGATACTTTCTGAAATTGCTAACTATGATTGAAAGCGTCGCCAAAAATCCTTGTTTTTTCACTTATGCACAAAATATCAAATACTTACACAGTATTTATAAGCCAATTTACTGCAGTTATTTGATAACAACAAGAATTCCAACACACTGTCACTTCTTAGAAGCATAGAAAATTAAATAAATGCTATCTCTTAATAATCACAGCTGAAATAAAATAGTTTTCCCGTTGTCATACCTTGAACAGCACATCCACTCTCAATAAAAAGTTTCGAAGTGCAGAGTACATGAGAGCAATTTCGTGGCAAACAAGGAGATACGTTATAAAATTTGCCTATATGAACGTGATTACTCAGTTAGTACCTGTTTTTGAAGACCACCTTAATGTAGGCCAGAACTACCATGGCACAGTAATCAGTTTCTCATTAACATTATCCTTAAAATTACAGCTAGTAGTGTATTCCTACAAGGATTTAAATATATCGATGAAAAGATTTTGTATTGTCGAACGGAATAATATCAGTACATTTCAAATGAAAAGTTTACAAACAATGGTAAGCTTTTATTTCAGTAAATTAAGAAGAAAATATTCCGACTGTTGGTGTGATCACGGGCAGTAATTTTGTTCGAATTATTATCAAAATAATAACTTATCATTATGTGCAAACTTTCTATTAATACATTTAAGATTTAGATTTTCCTGCAAACCTCATTTACAGTTATAAATAACAATCAACAATATATTGATCTAGGTCACTAATAGGATGGGCATTTCGTCCTATTCGGGACTCGGCAGCTGGATGTGCCTGCACCCCAGTCAGTGATGTGATCCCCACTGTGGATCGAACTCAATACCCATCGCTTAAACCGGCGGAGCATTATCCACTAAGCCGAGTACCAAATAGAAAAAAATGCCAGTCAAGGAGTCCGCTGTTAGTCACCGAGATCAACGTAACATCATGAATCAGCAGCACTACCAAGGTATCTGTAAAGGAGCCTATCTACCAACAGAGGTTGAGAATTCAGTCCTGTATATCGACGGGAAATTACAATTATTATAACAACTACACTGAATACATTTATATAACCAACCTTCCATGAGTTTTTTATCCCCTTCTGAGTGATACACCTTCGATAAACCATTCCATACATTACGTAATTTATTTCGTCATAATTCATACTTCAATTGCCATCATAATCACATATGCGTATGTCATCATCCATTTTATTATTATTGTTATCATCAACATACAGTGTTTAGTTTTCCTCACGGGATATAATTTTTCAAATGCCATATATATATATATATATATATATATATATATATATATATATATATATAGGTTGTATTGTGTTCTCTGAGCTGGGTTGTTTAATCATGAAGCTTTCATCGTCTTTCTAGATGACATCATCAGCACTAACTTCAGTATGACGTGAACTGTCAATATCTTTCCGTCAGTGATTTAGTGGCTTGCTCTGACGATGTGGTCTCTGTTTGGTTGTTTCCTTCGACTGTTGTGTCATTGATTGTTTAGACTTTCCTGTTGGTTGCTCCTCTGCTTCACCTCTGATCTTTCTGTCATTTATCATTTTTCTTATTGGTTGATAGATCGGGTCTATGTCTATACATCCACTGATTGCTGACTGACCTGAATGCCAAGCTTCTAGGAATTCTCTGACATTCTTTGTGTTTCATCTGTCCAAAATTTCTATTTTGTCAAAATTGAATTCATGTCCATAGTTATCCACGTGCATTGAAATGAGTGACAAAATGTAGTGGCGTTTAATAGCTGATTGATGCTCATGTAGACGAAGGCGAAGAGGGCGGCCGCTTTGTCCAATGCAGTGTTGACTACAGTGATTGCAGTTGATTTTGTAAATGATATTCGGTTTGTCTTCTTTTTTGTTGCATCCTTTGGTCTGCATAATAGTGTTTGGAGGGAATTTGTTGGTTTATGAGCCACACCAATTCCAAGTGGTCTCAGTGCTGATGATGTCGTCTAGCAAGACGATGAAAGCTTCACGATTAAACAACCCAGCTCAGAGAACACAATACAACTAAGACCATCCACCTGAGCTACAAATATTCTTCTATATATATATATATATATATATATATATATATATATATATATATATATATACACGGTTGTACAGCTTGAAAATAAATTCATTGAAAAGTATCTTCGTTGAATATCTTGTCCTTGATGTTACAATGGGAATCATTAAATTATTTGAACACCAAACAATATATAATAATTATAATAGCGATAATAATACTGATAACGATAAAGATACTTTCGGTAATAGTTAAAGTATGAGTGATAACAAAATGGATTGTTTATTTTGTTATTTTTTGTAACATGCTAAGCCGGGATTACACATGTAGAAATACACCTTATACGATGAATAAAAAGTAACTTTAATGCATAACGGTTACACCCAATTTATCATCACTATATATTAAAAAACAGCACAAAATATAAACATACACATCGGACTAGTAAGATAAAATATGTATCTGAAAAATGTTCACCACCGTTCAAACTATCACTTATCCTATTCATATGTTGAATAAATGTTGTGAGGTATAAAAAAAAGTATGAATGCTCATCGGCACTTAAGAACGATTGATACATTTTAAGTAATATAAAACACCCATTTTGAACTTTACCGAAAAAATGTGACATGAAGTTTAACTCATTAAAGACATATGTTGGTCTAATAGTAGGTTACAACAGAAGTAATCAATGATATGACTTACAACATGAAAAACTTCAACCTCAAAATGTTACTCATCATGAAGGAAAAACCACTGAAAGCCTGAGAGTAATAGACAGCTGTTTCATCCTAGTTTAGGACTCCTCAACAGCGGGTACATCAACTCTATGATTGATGGATGAAGACTTGAACTGTTAGATTTCGACCACCTGAATAAATACACTTCACCTGTACTATTGTGTTAAACCCCAACAAAAATTATCACAATAATACGTCAGTACTTTACAACAAACAATACTACATTTCTAATAGTGTTCCTCCTCGTGCAATGAAGTAGAAATATGCCGATTAATTATTTCATAAGACATATGGTTTACATTTGAGTTAGATAAAAAAAAAACACTGCAACGATGGAGTTTATTTCGATTATTATTATTTGTCCCTTGGGTTCCTATTAGAACATAGAGCTTCAGTAGCACGTCTCCATTCCACTCTCTTCTCTTCAATCTTTTCAACCTGGCTCCAAGACTACCCACAAGCTCTCATTTATTCCTCACACCATCTCCTCCATGTCACCCTCAGCACCGACGCCCAACTCGTCGTTTCCCATCTGAGTTCCACTCGATGGCCCGGCCTGGCCTGACCTGGCCTGGTGCGTGATGTCCGCAAACGGTTTTCTCAGTGCATGCGTAATACATCCCCATCTCCACTTCCTTCCACTCCATATTTCTTCAGCGATAGCTTCTTGGTTGCTTCGTTCTCACACTTCCTTGTTGCTTATTCTCATCATTCTGATCATCTAAGCTTCAGTAACCAGCCAGAGTAGGCAGTTATTGATGAATGTCTGTAGTTTGTTGGAAATCTCTTTCGTAACGCGACAAGTCTCTCAACCATCACATAGAAGCACTGATTTGGCGTTCGTGTTGAAAATCCAAATCCTGTCCCACTATGCTGAGTGCAGATCTCAACACTGGTTTCAGGCTAATGAACGCCTGTCTTGCTGTATTTCCCATTCTGACTTCCACATCCTCGTCTGTGCCGCCACCTGTAGTTCAAACAGTGCTTCCTATATACGTGAAACAGGCTACTTCCCTTAAGTTTCTCCCGTTGATGCTGATTCGAGTTTGTTTTTCTTGGTTCTGTTGGTTGCGTATCTTCATCACCTCTGTCTTCTCTACGTTCACCTGAAAGAAGTCACATCTTCCTTCGATGGCCTCCTCTTCTGACAACTTGTTAGTTTCACCTGTAGATCTTCAAGTTGCTGCGACAATACATCAGACACAAGTCATCATTGGCGAAATCGAAGTCTTCTAGGTTCTTTTCCCCTGTCCAGCCAGCGTATCCTCCTATTCTCGCTCCCCACTGTTCGTTGCATGATCCAGTCGACCACAATCAGGAATATCATGGGTGATAGCAGACAACCTTGTTTCACTCCTGTCTTTACTTCAAAAGTATCACTCAGCTTCCCATTTTGAATTACTTCACATAAGGCATCTTCATATAGTTGTTGAATGAGGCTGATAAAGGTTTGTGGTATTCCGTAGTATTCAAGCAGCTTCCAAATTACCTCTCGGTCGACGCTGTCAAAGGCCTTCTCAAAGTCGATCAAGTTCAGGTAGAGTTGAGTTGACTGCCATTCTATACTCTCTTCTATGATGATGCAAAGCCTTACAATTTGGTCCACATATGATTTGTACTTCCTCAATCCAGCCAACCAGCCAGCCAGCCACTTCCGGTCGTAGTTTTCAATCCACTGCATCCTTTAGTCTCTCAAAGATGATGCGGATTAATATTTCGCTTGCTTCCCAGGGACAGGAGCATGATCCCACTCCAGTTCTTGCAAACACTCACGTCGCCCTTCTTCGGCAGTTTGACAAGGTAACCTCTCTTACAATCGCCAGGCACCTTACCTTCCTTCCACACCTTCTGAAATAGTGGTGTCAGCATGTCCGCTGTTGTCTCTGCATCTGTTCTCAGTGCTTCTAGCGAGATTCCATTTGGTCCTGCTGCTTTCCCGCATTTCAGTAGCTTTATAGTGCTCACGACTTCCACATTCGTTGGAGGATTTGTGATCACTGGTAGTTCTGTGGCTGAGCTGCAGTTAGTATTTCCAGACAAAGTGCAGGTATTGGTGGTGGCCGATTCAAGAGCCTTTTCAAGTGGTCGACTCATCGTTTCCTTTGTTTCTCTTCTTTCGTAACTATATTTCCTTCATCATCTTTTATTGGTTTCATCTGTGTGGATCTCTTCCCTTCCACATAGTAACCTGGTTATCTGATACAATGTTGTCAGGTCTCTGTCTCTCCTACCAGCAGCCTGTTCTGCTTCGCTTGCTAGTGTTTCGTAGAAGTGTCTTTTGTCTTTCCGTGCACTCTTCTTCACTTCTTTGTCCAGTGTAGTGTTTTATACATTGTACTCAGTTCCTCTTGTCGTTGTGCATCCTTGCACTGGTTTATTTTCTCCTTTACCATCCTGCTCTCCCTGCTCTATCAGCTTCCATGTATCCATTCCTTATCTTCTTTCTTCTTCCTTCCTAATACGGACATCACGCGTCAGGCCCTCAAGTGGAATCCCGATGGGAAGCGACAAGTTGGGCGTCGGTGCCGAGGGTTACATGGAGGAGATCGTGCAAGGACGAAATGAAAGCTTGTGGAAAGTGTTGGAGCTAGGTTCAAAAGATTTCAGAGAACAGAGCGCATCCTTTGTTCGTTTAGTATTCAGATTTTCAGGTAATATATATGCGATCATGCATCTTGAGAATGGGTGGCTGAAAAGAGTAACTCTTCCTCGAAAGTATTTAACTATAAGCCGTTAATGTAACACAGCCATTATGTACGTATTTTGGTGCATCAGGTTATTAACCAACCTAACTGCGTGACGGTTCATGATACTAGCCGAGTGACAAAACCGAAGTGGGTAAGCGTAGGCTTCAAATCCTTGACTTAAGTACTCAAACCGTCAGGTTACATTGTTACACTTCATATTCAGTTCCTATATTTGATTAAATGGCGTAACAATTTGATCATATGAAATAACTTCAGCTGATATATGTAACTGAAACGGAAGTCGTACAAGTTTCTATATTTTGACGGCTTAGTTATGATATTCAGGTAATGAAATTTACTTTTATGGCCAAATGCTTTATTCTACTTGTTGTGTTCATGAGAAATATACAAACGCTCATATCTCATTATTGTAGAGGTACAATCAGATTAATTCTTAGTTTCAAGGCGAATTTGCTGTTGTTTGCACACTAGGAATAACATGAATATCGAAAAGTGCACTAAATGAAGAAAAAAGAAGATATTGTGAAGATTAAATGTTACCAACTAACCTACTTTGAACAGCCTATGTTGATGGGCTAGATACTAATCGTAATCTTTTTCCTCTGAGTAGGCATATCAATATGAAAGTAGTATACTATTCATTAGATAAGATAAGAAAAGGGTAAAATAGAACACGTAGACTACACATAGTATAAAACAGTGCTTACATTTCAGTGTACCGTGTATATTGACCGGTAGAATAACAACCAAGCATAGAACTGTAGTTATTGCAGTATAAATGATCAAGTATGTATGGAATCTTAGATATTGAACAGCATCATTTCCTGCTTTAGATTTCATATCTGCAGACCTGTTGTAAAAGAAGATTGAAAGCCAACAAATAATTAATTCATGAAATAGAATTATACACAATAGTAACTCCTCATGCTTTATTCAAGTGTATTTCGCTAACCTCTAACAAGCTATCCTATCCATTCTAACAACAAAATAGAGGTAGAGTGTGGATAACACTCCCAAGTAAAACAATGAATCAGTGTGAGTAAAAGGTGTAACTTTAACGTAGCAACAATCTGTGGGTTGTGAGAATCACAACCTATGAAGCAGGATACGAAACCGTAAACCCCGATTAAAAGTCAACTGTCTATGCAAATTAGCCCCACAGCTTGGAACAGCGACAAAAAGTAGAAATAATTAACATCAACTTTAAGTTCATGTCTAAATTTGAGTATGCTTATATGCAGGTTCACATTATGCATGAATCAATTTTATATACTTCGAAGAATGAATACGTTTAGCTAAATTACTACGATATAATTCAAGTGACGAGATGTCTGAAATGTCCTAAGTAAGACAGTCAATCATATATCGCCATTATTGATAAAATCAGCTTTTAGCTTTTCCAAATTAATAAAGCACACATTCAAATATTTCATTTCAGTAGTTTAAGAATCCCTATTCAGTCATAAAACAATAGATGTATAGCGAACAATCACTCTCTTCAGTGATGTCATTCTCAAGCTGTACAATTATAACGGACACAACTTATCAAAACATTTTTGCCTTCAAAAATATTTTCATTCAGATCTCCTCACACATTACATTCATCCACTCCTATAATTCTAATTTCTCTTTACATTCACCGAGTTACACAATTTAACTTAGTAACCAAATATTAGTCCCGTCTTCTTCTCATTACTATTTTAAACATTACGTAATTCTCTCTTTTCCAATCTCCTGATTTATAATCAAATCTGAACTTCTGTTTATGGATATGCTTGTAAATCTCCGTTGTTTTATTGGATCGAATTGTTCGACCTCTATTGGCATATGGACTCCTATGCGGAGGCCTTAATATTGCTTGAATGTTAGTCATGGTAATTTATTTGACCTAGTGGACAACGCCTTTGAGTTTGAAGTGATGGGTACGAGGTTCGAGTCCCAGCGGAAACAACATCACTCACCGGGGTGCAGGTACATCCACCTGACGAGTCCCAAATAGGACGAAACGCAGATCCTGGATTTCTTTGCTAGCCACAACCAAGTAAATCACCATAATTAAGTCTGAACTTCGTTCAAAATATTTCATAAAATATTCCTTTTCTGTTACTATATAAATACAACAATCATATGCGATTGTACAGCTTGAGAAAGAAATCGTTGAAAACAGTGAATTCACTAAACGTCTTTTATTTTATTCCACTTCAGACAAAATAGGATAGCCATCAGAATGAGTAACAAAAATGTGCTTTATATTGATATTTTTTTGAATACAAACCAAACTAGAGACCTAAACATTCTTGTAAACATTAACAACTTCACGTGCTTTTATATTTTTTAATATAAAACATATATACGTACATGTCGAAGTTATAATTTAGACAGTGAAATATAAGCATTAAAGCCTACTTCCTTTACAGATTTCATACAATAATGAGAAATAGACAGACAAAATCAATGCATAACACCGTACAGAAATCCATCTGTTCAAGTTATTAAACTCCACAGTCATATGCAAAGAATAAGAAAAGTGTTATCGACGTAGACAACAGTGGGTTGGAGGAGAAAAAATTTGAAAAAGGAAGGTTGACGAAAATGATGAAAATTTCAAAGGCATCAAACAGTAACTACATCTGCGTAATTGTGATGAGTTTTCGGCTACCTCACCAAGAGTCTCCAACTAATGACTCCTAATATTTTAATCATGAAGTTCACATCTCCCTAAACGGCCCATATCTATAGTCGAAGACTTCATCGAGCGGTATGTTTCGTCCTGGTCACCCTGATCCTTCCTTCTGACCTAATCTTACTTAACCTAACACTGCATATCATGATAGGCAGCGGTTTGGCATGTCCAACACATGTCCAGTCCACTTCAGTCAGTGAAGATTTACAGCATCAAGCAATGAAAAGCACATGATAAATGTCTCGATAGCACTTCGTGTTATTTCTTTATCAACTTGGTCGTTACGATAATAGCAATCGAATAATATCGACTGAGATAAATTGTATCGGTAAATCCAGTAATTAAGTAAAAACAAAGCCGACTTTCTTATTAACCCGATACTCTAATAAATGCATATCCAGGAAGCCAATAAAACAATGATCATAAAGAATGCACATGCATAACCGACCACACAATCTATAAATGAGATTAAGTAGTTTACCACGAATGACACTCAGGGCATGAGAAATGATACCCTACAAAAATCACCTCGAGTAGAAACAAATTTGAATCCACAGTCCTGTAATTGGGATTATGTTTTATTCGTCACACGATATCCGTATGTGTCAGTGGGCTAAAATATACTTACTGATTAAATTCATCTATACTCAAATAAATAAACAATACAGCTAGTAAGAAATAAATGATACCTGATATCAGGTTTGTGTAATGAATAGAAAGAAGACAAATTACAAGTGAACATACTACACATAACTGAAAGAATTTCGCAGTGTATCTCCTCAAAAATTTAATTGTCAATAAACTACAATAAATTAAAGACACTCAAGTGTTGCCGTAATCTCATTTGTCTTTTATTGCATATTTTATGAACATCATCTTAGAAAATATAGAGGTAGAAAATAAGATATGTAGAATTCATTCTGTAACAAAAAAAAGAAATAGAATGACACATCAAACAAGTGTTATTACAAGTCTTAACAAAGACACGACTCAAAGCTAAAAAGGACTTCAGTACATTGAATATTTCCATTTAGAATGTTACACGGGTTAAGACAAGAATGTCAACAGTCCCTAAGAAACAAATCTTCTTGAAACTGAAATTTAAAAGTAACATTGCCAGTGAGATCATCACACAACGCATAAAAAGAGTCTTACATAAAGCATTTCCAGCCGCTAAATTATGTCCCATGTTCCACAACCGCACGATTCTAGGTGCAAGAAATAAAGACAAACTGCATGACTCTGCCACTTTCATGTGTATTTATCAATTCAACTGCTCCTGTGGAGCTAGTTACGTTGGGTATACAATGAGGCGGTCTCATCATCGAATTCCTGCGCACTACCTGTTCATGGTTGAGCAAGGGCAACATTAGAACAATAAAGAGCTCCATACTTGCACACCTAGTTGACATTGGACATCAAGCGAGGCTACTAGGAAAGCTTTCAAAATTATTCATCATATTCCAGTTAATTTACCACATGGATTACGCACTCACTTACTTCACATAGCAGAGGCGATTGGAATCCACCTTCGCAAACCTAGCCATTGTATTCAAAAGAAGTTTGTTCGACCACTTTCATTACCATGGTCGTCAACATGATGTGACTTGTAGTACCACTTTGTACTTGTTTCTGTCAATATTCATTTATTTTTCTACTATTACGTAATCACCTATCGTTTATGACTGAACACTCATCAAAAATCACTCTATTTACCTAAGAATAACCTGATTTAGAAAGCTATAGTTTCTATCAGGAGATAGTATAAACTATCGGTATATGGAAAGTCGAATCGAAATCCACTCAACAACGTTGTATACACTGGTGCAGTAGCTAATGAGCTACACCTAGTATGGGAAGGCTAATGATGCTAACTAGCTGCGCAAATCTCCGCAGGTGCAGCGGTGTTTAAAATCACAACCCACTGGTTGAAAGCCAACTTCTGAGACCAAATGAGCTACAAATCTACATACATGAGCATAGTATGGGGTAGACAAACAACTACTTATAAATGTGGGGTTGTATAACAGTTTTGTTGAGCTAATCAAGATTACAAAAATCTGTTTCAACTGTCGAACTGAAACCAAATGATTTTAAGGAGATAACGCTGGCCATAGTGTTTGAAAATTTCAATTTCGACCACTATAGAGCCAGGTTTCGAAGTGAACTAGGACACTAGAAGACAAAACGGTACAAAGTAACTGGTAAGAATGTACGATGCATGAAACTGTAGACAATTAAAAGCATACAACACTGACCATGTACCGTTTTGATAAGTGTGAAACCCCGTTAACCAAAAAAAACTGGTCAGGAATAATAACGTTGAAATACTGAGTGAAGTAAGCCATGGGAATGTGTTAAATATGCAAAAATAATAGAAAAAGTATCACTTAAAAACTAGAATGCTTCGACGCGAAAGGTTTAAGAATGGCGATCTCATTTCGACACAGAAACGCATCAAATATGCAGTGAAAAAAAGACAGTATCTCACTGTTTGAAAGTAAAAGAATAGTCGAAAGAACTAACATGATAGTCAAAACACTTCTCAAATCATTTGTTCAACATGAGATTCAGTAACTAAATTTAATACTGAATTCACTCTTACTCATGTGTCGTGAAAAAATATATGCGCATTAATTGGTAGAACATACGAAGTGCTATACTCAGGGAGACATGTGTTCCTTGCCTTCCTTTATCAAAGAACGTGATTCGAGTGCACAAGAGGTTCAAACAGATTAGTAGTTGGAAACAACACCCAATACAGTGAACAAAATTTACCGCAATGAGATGAATACACTCACTCTTTATCTCCTGCTAGATCTTGAATATCGTGATGTTATATATCTGCTTGTTCCTTTTACCTTCACGCCCTTCTGATTTTCTCTATTGTTGGCTCTACACATCTATCTCCCTTTACTTCTTGTTGATTACAATGACAATTATCATGCATGCCAGCTGCAATACTACAATGTTCGACTCACAACTGATAAATTACATGCAGCAGTAGGAAGAACGTCACCAAAAACATGGATCTGTTCTGTAACTGACGAATGTAACATTACGCTTCAGAGTGTATCTGCAGCTACTCCCAGAATGAGGCTACGAGGTGAAACGGTAAAATATGTTAAAAGCTTCACTCGAAGAATAATATCAACCTAAACGGCAATTCAGTGGAACTGTGGATTTTACAGCACTTTAGTGACACCTGCATGACCTTGAATGCACGAACATGAGAATGATTATTTTACATTTTTAATGGGAAAAGAAGAAAACTACAGAAGTCTCTTAATGATGCTAAAAACTTAGTCTTTTACTGGCCGATTTTGAAGTACTTAAGACAAAGATGTTCACCAATATGACTCCACAACATAAGCCCATGAGCTGTTATATAGACGTAAAAAAGCCTCCAAATGGATCGACATCGCCCCTAGATTATTGGAATGAACTCCTACAGAAAGATATACGAAATTAAATTTGAGAATTAGGATTAACCATTAGAGTTAAGAAGATGGATATCAAAGTTCTACCAGATTAGCTTGTGCATCAAACCAACGAGCCACACAAACAAATATAACGCGAATGCTTTAACGATGGGTCAGGCTTATAACTCAAGATTCAACAGCCAAATTAAGTGCATAAACTACTAAGAAGCTGATGTGAAAGGGGGAACCATTTTTAAAGAGATGCAATCTTGGAGGAATAGTGGCCACTACTTGTGCGAAAAAGATTGGTATCTTATGTATACAGCAGTCAATGTTTGGCTTCTCCATGAGGTGTCGAGAACTAAAACTAAAAAATCAGAAAGAACTAGTGTCATGAGAACAAGAATTTTCTCAAGTTCAGTTTAAATAATGAAAGTGTTTGTACTGCTACCTTATAGTCAGAAATAACAAAATGCTAGTAATTTATCCACAAAGCTGAAGGTCACAACAGACATACATTTTGTGAAGGCAAATGGAAAATTAGATTTATTTTTGAAACTTTTTTTTAAATCCCAAAGAAGAGCGCAGTACTCAGATTGAAGCTTCTAAGTAACTAGATATACTTGAAACTCAATACTTAAATGACTATCAGTCCGAACTACTGCTAGTTAACCTATGAAAGAAAACACAGAAAGGCTAATAAATCCAAACTATGTTTAAAATCCCACAGATTTGATGCAGAAAGTCAATCTACGGCAACTAAAGAATCCTGACTCCAGACAGACAGACAAAATCAACGCAGAATCTCATACACAAGTGCATCGGTTCAACTTGCCACACTTCACAGCAGTACACAAAGAACCAGTGGATAGTAAAACAATTATATCAAAGTAGATAAAGTTGTGTGGGAGAATAAACAATGTGAAAATAACGGCTGGTGCGAATATTCAAGCTTCAGATGTCAAGCAGTGAATACATTTGCGCAATTGTAACGGATTTTCAGCGGCCACCAAGTGTCCTCAACCACTGATTACATCCGTCTGGTGGATCCCAACTAGACAGTCTACATCTCCTCATACAGCTTAAGCCAACACTCAGAGACTTCATTAACTGGTGCCACGTCTTGGTCTGACGATCCTGAACCATTTTTCATCCTAACCCAACTTCCCTTAGTATGGCAGGCGGCGGTTCGCCATGCGCAGTACATGTCCAATGCATCTCAGTTGACTTAGGTTCACTGAGATTCTAGTGATTGCGCACATTAAACGTAACCTAAGTCTGAATCTTAAAGAGCTATACCATGTCTAATTCAAATCCTCACTAGTATTCAGATAAATTTCACAATTCAATGTCATTTTAATTCATTTGATTATCTTCATATATTACTATACTTGCCAAAATTATTGTCTCTAAATGCAAGCATCTACATACTTTCTAAATCATACTGCCTCAGACGCTTTAAATGCCTAAACTGTGTGAAAATTTTAAGAGTCTAAAATATATAAAATTATATTTACAGCTCGTATACTTCCGCAACAGGTTTTAGAGTTCAATTTTTGTTTTCTCACTAGCTGAATATACCAATGTTCAATCTTATTTCATAACTGTCTGACAGAAGAACGAAATCAACGTAGAGTCGGTTCAACTTGCTACACTTTACAGCAGTGCACAAAGAACCAGTGGATAGAAAAACAGTGATATCAAGGTAGACAAAGTTGTGTGGGAGAATAAACAATCTGAAGATAACGATTAGTGTGAATATCCAAACTTTAAATGTCAAAGGGGCCTTCTGTATCCGAGCAGATATTACGTCAGAAACCAACCACTTCGAGGTTATGCAACTTCTCAATTAAGTAAAGTGGTCAATACATTCCACCATCACTTTCTATCATTAGACAGGGAGTACTTGCAGCAGACCAGTCCTGGAGCATCATCTTACATTTCACAGGTGCAGCAAAAAGCATGTCAAACATATACAGATTTCTGTTCAAGGCGTCCAAGAAACCCTGCGTTTTGTCACCGTCTTCACCTTCCAACACAATATCGTCTGCACACTCCAAATCAACTAGACGACCTCCAGGGAGTAAATCAATCAGTGTGAAGTCAGATGTCCCCAAGGTTATGTCCATTGGTACATTTATAACAAAGTTAAATAGGAACGGCGACACTGGGTATCATCAATTCACATGGCAACTCTTCACACGGCTGTGTGAGTCCAAGTAGAGAGCTTTGATAAGCATTACATACTAGCTTGGTACTCTTTTCACAGTCACACACTACCACAATACCTCACGGTCGACTGAGTCAAATGCTGCCTTTAGGCCAAGAAATGTGGCAAGTGTCGGCCACTGACCGGTAGAGCCTGTCGGAAGGTTAAAATATGATCGATCCACCCTCATCTCCATCTGGAACCTGCCTGGTTTTCTCGGGAACAAATTAGGCATCGGATGACTGTGGACCCTAGGATCTTGGAAACAATATTAATCAGGCGAATTCCCCTGTGCCTGCCATAAGATTTCTCCCCCTTCTCATAAACTGATAACATCAGTGAACTGGACCAGTTGGATAGCACTATATCTGATTCCCATACACTATCTATTACTTTCGTCACTATAATCAGCAATTTCCTACTTCCACCCTTGAAAGCATCGAGTGGCAAAAGGTCAGGTTCTGGTACTATTTATCGTTTCAGGTTCGATACAGGTTTTTCAACTTCAAGGAGTTGGAGGACAGACAACCATGTGTTATTCAGGTTTAGGATGAATGTTGAGCAACTGAAGCGTTGCTGAGGACCAGCTGAACTGTGCTTTAAAGTATTCTCCCCAACGTCCTAGTCGCCTGTCATGAGAGGTTATCAGCGTCCTATCCTTTTTAGTGATGGTTTCACTCGCCATCGTCTTTTTCTTGTCAGTATCCCTAATAACCCTAAACACTTGCTGAGTGTTACCCAACGATGATACCTTCTACGTTTATCTCGCTTTCCCCACCCACTAATGCTCACGATCGACGCGAAGACTCGTTGTCAACTTACGCTTGAGTTGTTTTCGCTCTGCATTGTTGTCAGAGCCAGCTGGAGTCTTCTCGCATCAATCAGTTCGAATGACTCCATGGAAACCCAATGACGTTTGTTAACCTTCGGGTGTAGGTTAACAACTGTCTTTACCACTGTTTTTACAGCAGACATAACATGATCCTAGGTTTCCTCAGGCTGAGCGTTGCCATCATGTTCAGATGAATATTTGGCAATCGCTTCCTTAAGTGTGAACTTGACATTTTCGTCTTTCGATTGACCATGGACAAGCTTTACTGTCGCTTGTTTCCTATGACCAGTAAGGGACAGACAAACAGGAATGCGCACTCGCGCTTGATCTGAGTCCAAACTGGTACTTCAAAAAGAGCGGCAATCCTCCACCGATCCTCTCTAATGATGACTTATGGCAATGTGATCCATATGTGTCCATCGTCGGTTTGATGTCGGCAGATGCCATGTGATACAATGTCTCTCCTTATGCTTGAAGTTGGTACTAGTCAGAAACAAGTGATTGTCGGAGCAAACTTGCAACAGACGGTCATCCGTGTCGGTTTGTCGGCATGGCATTCCGTAAATACGTCCAAGATGCCTTTCCGGTGGCCTTAACTTTCCTACTTGAGCGTTAAGGTTACCTGCCATTATAACTACATCTGAACGCTTTGCTTTCTGTAGCAAAATTGACAGCTTTTAATAGAATTTGTCCTTTGTATCCTACAAAGTATAGTCGGTAGGTGTGTAGACCGAGATTACAAATAGGCATCGCCTAGTCTCACGATCCTTCCTAGTCCTTAAAGATCCATTCAGTCGAACAGCACATACACGACTGTTGACTGGTATCCGGTCAAGAAGCGGACTTTCTACGCTACAACTCAACGCTATGTCTACATCAGAGAATTCACGAGGTAGCCAACAGGCCTCTGGATACTCGTAAAGTGAATTCCAGAGATTCACCACACTGGTCACGTGAGGTCAATCTAATAACCACACCCAGGTTCTGTTTAGGTGTCTCAGAGACAGCATACCTTTATGGTTCAAGGTTCCAGAGTCCTGGGAAACGATACTTGCTGTCCGATTTGGCATAGAGTTCGGATGTTGAAGGCTCTTACATAAAGTTGATGGTAGGGTCTTAGGAGACTAGTAATGAGGTTTCTATGGCTGTGATGGTTGGTAGTGGTTACAGAGTGAAGGGTTGAGGGAGTTGTAAGAAGCTTAGTATTAATACCATGTGATGAAGGGAAGGAAGGAGACAGGGATGAGGAGAATAGGTTATTAGAAAACAGAGCTTGGAGAGAACACGTGTTTTCGGTAAATTATCGTCGGGTTGTACAATTACACTAACAAATTACTCAGTATAGTCATCTGATACTAACGTGGCAAACTGAATTCGGGTTTATGAACAAGAGGATAATAATGAAGGCGATAATAACAAAAATAAAATCTCAGAAAGTTTGTGTTGTTTGACTAGGTCATGTATACACTACTGGGAGCGTGCAGGCGGTTGACACTTCCGACTACCCACATTATGGAAGGTTATTTCTTCTTAAGGTACCTGAAAGAGAAAAAGATTTTTGTGACCACAAAGTCCAGGGGGCATCTGCTAGAGGCTAGTTCAGTACGGTCTTTTTCATGCCACGATAACTAGTCTGTGGTAAGGGAGATTTGGTTGGACATACATTCTGTGGTTTTGGATTAACATTAACCATTGGTGACAAATCTAAGCCACCATTATGCGTAATCTCATTGTTTACGAACATGTTAAGAGCAACTGCTTTTTGTCGAACCACTATCCAACAAACCTTTCTGATATGATAAAACCTCGAGGGAGTAAGAGTTCTACCAGCATATCTTGTTGAGTCATCGTGACATGCAAGCCCGACCACTACGTCCATGTAGCAGCTATTGGTTAGGTTTATTTCATAAACGGTACAGAAATGTTTGGCAACAGGAAAATAAACTACTTCCTCAGACCAAACTGCGAACAAAAAGACACAAGCCTCACGGAAACTTAGTGATACAAATTACAGATACATCGGAAAATCTCTCCCTACAACAAAAGGTCCGTCCCAAACACAAAGAGATTGGACTGATTTCACAAAATTAACGGTGGAGCTGTAGTTTAACGTTCTAGACAACTGGCTTTCAACCAGTTGGTCATGAGTTCAAAACTCACTACACCTACCAAGGTTCAGGCCATCAGTTAGTAACATCAGATTTAACATAATACGTATAGCTGACCACCCAGTGCACGAGCCATCACCTCTTTGATGAGTTAATTCTTTTCACATACAAGTACCACATGCACGTCGCACAACTTATATGGTAGACTTTTGGCACTAACCACAAAAAACAAACAATCATTTTATTAAATAAACCTGAGATTTATCTGTAAGACAACCTACGTTAATTTGAAGTAGCTGATAATCCACGAGAAATAACCCTGAAAAATAAAAATGAACAGTAACAGAGGTTGACATTTAAATGTAGCAAAGACGATTTATACTGAATAACAAATTATGCGATAAAATGTAAAATTAGTAAAACGACTTACTGGATCATTCACGGATGAATTTTGTTCCAAACTTTCAACTGAACCAGTCTCACTAACACGTCGGTTTATTTCTGAGTAAAACAGGGTGGTCCACCTAAAATAGGAAAAAGTTTATTCACCAACTGCTATATACATGCTTTCATTTTATGAATAACACAGAAAAGTTCCACTAAGAATCTAGTTCACCTAATTTAACACCAACTGATTCAGTCAAACCCCGCATCAACTTATACAAAATATTTCACACTAGACGAAGTTGTGGCACTGCTTAACTCGTGTCCTATTACCAACATGACAACGTTTACGCTTCGTTTGAATGAACACATAAGTTTATGCTAATGTCTTTCAAAGAGCGAATCTAATCTGATCCTTTTATAAAACATGGATGACCTACGAACGGATTGTTTTCTGACCACTGATAGGTGGAGCTATGGTTCATTTCTCTAAGCACCCGACTTCCAACCAGTGGGTCCTGCGATCGAACACTTTTCCACATACCCAATAATAGTATTATCCGTCAAACCCTACGTGTGCCTTATTGCTTACTGCACGGGTACATGGTTGCTGAGTGCATCTCTACTAAAAGAATATTTGCGCAAAGTATCGAAAATATATTATTCTGTGCATGAATTTATAATCAACTAAGCAGACTAACGCAATGAAGGAAATTTTCGGAAAATATAAAATGTACTTATTCCCACAATTGCACAACTCAACAATAGTATAAAGGGGGAAATATAGATATTAATAAAACCAACTTATTAACCTTACAGCAATCCTCTATGAGCGATAAAGACAGTTCTGTTAGAATTTTTGATTTACACAAACCCTATTAAACATGATAGTGAATATTGATCAGTGGTTTCACTTTGCGTTATTCATAAACATACATACACGGAGAAAATGAAATTTAAAGTAAAACCTTATTTTATGCTGAACTCAAACTCTCCTGTCATTAAACTGCAGAAATATTGTTATCTTGTCACCGTCTAACCCAAGGTACGATGTCGGCTGAAGAAAGTTTAGGCTGGGAGAAGGTTAAGACTAGCCAGACTAAATTGCAGCGTCAGTCCATAAAGTCTCTGACCGTCAGTCGGAACTGTGAGGGGAAATATAAACTTCCTAAATACGGTTCCTGTTATAATGAAAACCTGATTTGAAGCTCTAATTGATATGGCTCGGAACTAATCGCAGTGGTGCGTATCTATCCGCATCCCACATTGGTCCGAAACATTGAGTCACTTTCATTATTTGTTTCCCCCTTTTGGTTATATTATTTCCGTTTCTTTTTCATTTTGTTGCTTTGTGGTTTGATTCGCTGATAAAGTGTGGGAACGAACTGTTATGCGGTAATGATACGTTTCGTGTAGATACTAACTGTTATATGAAGGTAAAATGTGATTAACAGAAACAATAGGAAAACTGAAAACCACGTACACACCTATTCTTCTTCGGTTGTACCATAGCCATGCGTCCATAATCCCATGCAAGCTTCCTCAGCAATGAAAAACCAAACATTAAAAGCTATATCCATAATATATTATTTTTAATGTGACATACCAACCAACCAACAACGTTAATTAGTAAATTATGCGGTATTCCTTCGTACCCCGGTATAGCGATAGTCCTATTGGCGTATGTGTTAACACGGTCACAAATTGGTTTAGATGACATCGTCAAAGACTAATCTAAAACAAATATTGTGAAAACGCATTTATCAATAAAACCCATTATAATATAATGTAATTGATTTGAATCACTTATCTTATTTCGTCCTCGAAGGTGGTACCTATAAGATGTATAGAAATGCCTGACACGAAAATAATACAAAGGTAGAAAGAATGAATAACATGCAATACAGCAATACTGAATATGAGAACGAATGGCAATTCAGTGGAACTGTGGATTTTACAGCACTTTAGTGACACCTGCATGACCTTGAATGCACGAACATGAGAATGATTATTTTACATTTTTAATGGGAAAAGAAGAAAACTACAGAAGTCTCTTAATGATGCTAAAAACTTAGTCTTTTACTGGCCGATTTTGAAGTACTTAAGACAAAGATGTTCACCAATATGACTCCACAACATAAGCCCATGAGCTGTTATATAGACGTAAAAAAGCCTCCAAATGGATCGACATCGCCCCTAGATTATTGGAATGAACTCCTACAGAAAGATATACGAAATTAAATTTGAGAATTAGGATTAACCATTAGAGTTAAGAAGATGGATATCAAAGTTCTACCAGATTAGCTTGTGCATCAAACCAACGAGCCACACAAACAAATATAACGCGAATGCTTTAACGATGGGTCAGGCTTATAACTCAAGATTCAACAGCCAAATTAAGTGCATAAACTACTAAGAAGCTGATGTGAAAGGGGGAACCATTTTTAAAGAGATGCAATCTTGGAGGAATAGTGGCCACTACTTGTGCGAAAAAGATTGGTATCTTATGTATACAGCAGTCAATGTTTGGCTTCTCCATGAGGTGTCGAGAACTAAAACTAAAAAATCAGAAAGAACTAGTGTCATGAGAACAAGAATTTTCTCAAGTTCAGTTTAAATAATGAAAGTGTTTGTACTGCTACCTTATAGTCAGAAATAACAAAATGCTAGTAATTTATCCACAAAGCTGAAGGTCACAACAGACATACATTTTGTGAAGGCAAATGGAAAATTAGATTTATTTTTGAAACTTTTTTTTAAATCCCAAAGAAGAGCGCAGTACTCAGATTGAAGCTTCTAAGTAACTAGATATACTTGAAACTCAATACTTAAATGACTATCAGTCCGAACTACTGCTAGTTAACCTATGAAAGAAAACACAGAAAGGCTAATAAATCCAAACTATGTTTAAAATCCCACAGATTTGATGCAGAAAGTCAATCTACGGCAACTAAAGAATCCTGACTCCAGACAGACAGACAAAATCAACGCAGAATCTCATACACAAGTGCATCGGTTCAACTTGCCACACTTCACAGCAGTACACAAAGAACCAGTGGATAGTAAAACAATTATATCAAAGTAGATAAAGTTGTGTGGGAGAATAAACAATGTGAAAATAACGGCTGGTGCGAATATTCAAGCTTCAGATGTCAAGCAGTGAATACATTTGCGCAATTGTAACGGATTTTCAGCGGCCACCAAGTGTCCTCAACCACTGATTACATCCGTCTGGTGGATCCCAACTAGACAGTCTACATCTCCTCATACAGCTTAAGCCAACACTCAGAGACTTCATTAACTGGTGCCACGTCTTGGTCTGACGATCCTGAACCATTTTTCATCCTAACCCAACTTCCCTTAGTATGGCAGGCGGCGGTTCGCCATGCGCAGTACATGTCCAATGCATCTCAGTTGACTTAGGTTCACTGAGATTCTAGTGATTGCGCACATTAAACGTAACCTAAGTCTGAATCTTAAAGAGCTATACCATGTCTAATTCAAATCCTCACTAGTATTCAGATAAATTTCACAATTCAATGTCATTTTAATTCATTTGATTATCTTCATATATTACTATACTTGCCAAAATTATTGTCTCTAAATGCAAGCATCTACATACTTTCTAAATCATACTGCCTCAGACGCTTTAAATGCCTAAACTGTGTGAAAATTTTAAGAGTCTAAAATATATAAAATTATATTTACAGCTCGTATACTTCCGCAACAGGTTTTAGAGTTCAATTTTTGTTTTCTCACTAGCTGAATATACCAATGTTCAATCTTATTTCATAACTGTCTGACAGAAGGACGAAATCAACGTAGAGTCGGTTCAACTTGCTACACTTTACAGCAGTGCACAAAGAACCAGTGGATAGAAAAACAGTGATATCAAGGTAGACAAAGTTGTGTGGGAGAATAAACAATCTGAAGATAACGATTAGTGTGAATATCCAAACTTTAAATGTCAAAGGGGCCTTCTGTATCCGAGCAGATATTACGTCAGAAACCAACCACTTCGAGGTTATGCAACTTCTCAATTAAGTAAAGTGGTCAATACATTCCACCATCACTTTCTATCATTAGACAGGGAGTACTTGCAGCAGACCAGTCCTGGAGCATCATCTTACATTTCACAGGTGCAGCAAAAAGCATGTCAAACATATACAGATTTCTGTTCAAGGCGTCCAAGAAACCCTGCGTTTTGTCACCGTCTTCACCTTCCAACACAATATCGTCTGCACACTCCAAATCAACTAGACGACCTCCAGGGAGTAAATCAATCAGTGTGAAGTCAGATGTCCCCAAGGTTATGTCCATTGGTACATTTATAACAAAGTTAAATAGGAACGGCGACACTGGGTATCATCAATTCACATGGCAACTCTTCACACGGCTGTGTGAGTCCAAGTAGAGAGCTTTGATAAGCATTACATACTAGCTTGGTACTCCTTTCACAGTCACACACTACCACAATACCTCACGGTCGACTGAGTCAAATGCTGCCTTTAGGCCAAGAAATGTGGCAAGTGTCGGCCACTGACCGGTAGAGCCTGTCGGAAGGTTAAAATATGATCGATCCATCCTCATCTCCATCTGGAACCTGCCTGGTTTCCTCGCGTCTGCTGTTCTGGAGCTTCGGTCAGATGTCGGATAACTATCGATCTCGGGATCTTGGACACATTATTTTTTTAGCTACTTCCTTTATTGTTCTGAATGACTACAAACTGGTGGTATTGATTAGACCGACTAACCTAAGGAAGCGAATTTATTCCGATCAATGAAAATCATGAGAATGAAACTCATGACGTCTCTCCACTATTTCACAGGTTAAACCTTAAACGCTGAGAAAATAATCCCTAAAGCAATTACCTGGTTCTATTTTCCTACTTAGGTAGTATTCCAGCTGTCATACAAATCGTATTAGATTTCAAAACGACGGGTAATTACCTGGTAGTCACTGACTTTCACGAAAGCTATCGTAAGAAGCTTATCGTTAAAGGCCTATGTTCTTCCCGATGAAGTCACCAGTCAGATCAGGTATTCAACGCTTCTGAAATTTACCAAAGTTAACGGACCTCAAAGGATTGCATGTAATCACCTTTAAAAACATGTCATTGAAAACTTAAGCTGGAAAAGCTAATCCTTTTACTTTTTCAAACATTCAGCAAGTTATCTAAAAAATGTCTCAATCTTTAGCCAGCATTTCCACCCTCACCTTTCGTACAGCCAAGATTATTGCCCATAACTCCTATCAGTTCTGGTGATAACTAGTGATTTGCGATTACAAGATATCATTTAAGGTGTTCTGGAAGAGTACTTACAAATTGAAATTTTCAATATTTTACTTTAAGTCAAACTCTGATTTCAGAAATCAGATTCGGTTTGATCACAATAAAACTAAGGTGTACTCTACGGCAGCCATCCCCTCTAATATAAACCGCTCACCAGTTTCACATGCGACGTTTAATCTCCACTTAGCTCAGGTGCACGCAGACAATGTGATATTGTTTCCTCATCGGGAAGAGGTGATTAACACATTTGGGATTTTGATTACGCACTTTTTGGTCTCAATTTTCAGACTGTTTCTCGTTGTGAATTACGTAAGTACATTGTCGTTTTTTTTGATTTTTCTCTCTTTTGCCCTTGGAGATTCTCGTGACAGCTCAGTGGGCTACTATTACCAAACAAACACACTCCTTACCCTCCGCCAACAATGTACCTACGTGCTAGACTAAAGTTTACTGAGAGCTCGAGATTAGGAACTGGACAGAATGTCTCACTGTTCATTTCATTTAGGATGACATAACCCCGCGTTATCGCCCTGCTACAATCCATAAATTTTCCCACTGGGACCATGATATTGATAACGAAGTAATTTGAATATGCCACAATAACATTTTGCGGCTACTACGTGAGCAAAGAGTGAGAAATACTAACACTATATAGGCTACTTGAGTTATTCTCATCCAAGACACAACAAGAAACAACAGTTTAAAAACCATTACGTTCTCTATGACTGTGGTGCCTGTTTCTTAATGAATTTTTATCGTTGCAGAAACTTGACGGCATGATCATATGCCAAAAAATAGTAATGATGGTTCCCACATGTCATAAATTTCTCAATCGTAATATATCTAGCAATATATCTAAAATGATATACCGCATGGTTACAACAGTTTAAACGACTATGCTACTAACTGTCTGTTTGGAAACACTCTAGAGTACTTTCATTTATGTCTCTCTTAAAATTTCATCCCCACTTTGTTGAATACTGTTCACATAAGATGGACTTCAACTTCACTTAGAAAAATGTTCTTTGAGTATTATCAACTAGAGAGAAGTTAAGCGAGTTCTAACTCAAAGCGAATTGAAGCATCAATTTCTTGTTAATACTGAAATTTCAGAACGATCAAGCTTTAATTGAGATATGAATTAGCTCGGAACGAAATGACATAACACAACTACTCACGTAGCACACCATGTATATTTTGCGCACTTTCCAATTAAAATGATATGCACATTGCGTTGACAATCTTCAATATACAACATCCAGTGCATGTGAAGCAGTCGTCCTTCTTGTTGTATATCCATCATGTCAAACAATGTTGGGGACTCTCTTTCTGGAGATAAAAGGGTTGAAAAGACACATGGTTTCAAACAGTTCCTACAACTGGCCTAGGAAACTGATAGTTTTGATTTCTCGAGTCTAGTTCTTACAGTTTTGTCACTGTTATTCCGTTTTCTCCTGTATCGGAAGTCTTTTTTTGATTTCCTGCTTTTGGCTGTAGTGAGATGAATGTTTTGCTGGTTGTTATTTGTAACTTGTCAATTGAGTCGAGTAGGAAGTTGAAGGTTGCTGGGAAGATTATGTATCTTTTATGACTCCAATCTGCATATTTGCCTTGGTAGGAATACCAGGACAGCGAGAAAGAGTAAATGGGAGGTCCTTGAAAGGTAAAGTTGACAGTAAAACTCTGGTTACTACAGAAGAGTCAGAAGGTAATGTGGGTGTACCCGAAACAAAAAGATGGCAATCGGTAAATAAGAAGTGGCCGGCAATGGGATAGGGAGATCACCACTGTTGTGAGCAAATCGTTGGTAAGTCATATGAACCATGTCGCGGGTAAAGTTAGGTCGTTCAGGCAACTTGCCTCTTGAATAATCTTGTAGGTCATAATAAGGTCAGCTCTCTTTCTGAGACAGTCTGTGGTGAGCAAGTTCAGAAGATGTTATCCACCATAATCCGAAAACCGAGTTTATCGCAGATCTTTGCATTTTACTGGAGATTGGAGTCTCCCTTCAGTGTCATGAATACTGCTGTATTGATGACTTCCAGATGTGGACGTGTATCGGATTTGAAACTCGTCAGAAACAGTTCAGGGTTGAAAGCACCCAGCTGCCCACGCAGAGAGTGTAGGTTGACATTCTTTTTGGCTGGGATTCCCTTGCAGTTAGTCCTGGCATGTAGGGTGCCAGAGAATTTGAACCGCAAATCTTCTTTCTAGGACCCCTTGATGATGGTACTTTAGCTCAACTTGAATTGCAATCCGGCCGTCCTTGCTTCGTAGGTCTTATCTGCTTTCTGGTTTAGCTTTGTATTAAGAAGGCAGTGGTTCGCTAGCGCCGGTTGACGTAAACACATGGAGTGGGATATCATGTGGGACACTGTCAAGTTCTTTAGCTAGCTACAGAATATGACATGTACTTGTTTTCTGCCGTTTTCTGGTCTAGGTGTACCAGACAGTCAGCAAGTTGGTAACACACGAATAACTACTCCCAAAGCCAGGCTTTAAAGTTTGACCGGTGTTATCCCAGGTGAGGAATCCCCATACCACATCTGCTATCACGTTTTCCAATACCTTAGATGGCACTTGGAGTAGGGTTATCGAACTGTAACCGCCAGGACATTTACTGTGGCCGGGCTTAAAGTGGGTGGCAAGAATGCACACTTCTACTCTCTAGAGGGCCTGCCAGGCTGTAGCAAGTGCTTGGAGAGAATGCTGATCGGCTTCATGAGCGCCCTCGAGTATGTCTGTAGGATTTCTGGGCTCAGGTCATTCGAACAAGGAGATCTAGATGAAAGGAGTCTTGATATTTTCTGGATAAATTTTTGTGCGATGGGGACATGAGGGAGACGTCCATTATTAACGGTCTGGTCAGTGTTAGCTTTGGAGCCAGAAGTACTGAGCTACTCTTCATCACGTGGGCTCAGAAGATCGTCTATTTCCAGACTGCTTAGTACATCTTAAGGATGAGTCTGAAAGTCATCCCAAGGTGTTGTAGCGTACAATATGAAAATGTGGTTTTCCCGCATCCAAAATGCACACATTCCGGGGTGAAAACTGCCATCGTCTGCCCTTTTTCTGTTATTTTGCAGCCTCAGTTAGCTCATTCTGATCTGTTAACATCATTCCTCCTGAATAAATGTACTTACTTCCCATTTAAGAAGTGGAAGTGTGGCTAACACTTTGCACGTGAATAAGCGGTGTGAAACGCATTTCGATGACAGATGTAAGAACTATGTGGATGGGCGAGGTGTTCACACAAAACAAAGGAACTGCGAGCATTTCCCCACTGAATGCCGTTGCCTGTCGCAACTACGATAGCTCCTGGGAATGGCTTTTAGACTCATCCTTAGTGGGGAGGGAAGAGAGACTCAGCTCGTGACAGTAATCGACCCACATTTGACTGTCAAGCTGTTCTCGCTTTGCCGACAGTGAGTCTGTCAGCGTATCGACGCTGGACAAGACGATCTGCCAGGCCCTTCTCTTATTTATATATTTGAGTTTTCCACAGGTGAAAACCCAATTTCCAAATGGGTTTGATGTGCACTCTACCGGGTTGTTTCTCAATTTTTCTGCACACTTATTCTGTTGGGATGTTCCATTATATGAACCTGCCCCACTTATATCTTGCAGTGACAACGGGTAGGGATTCAGATTACCTTCCACAAAGATAGGTGTAATTTGTATGTAAACTTATTCATACCTGTAAAAATGGTGTGTGCCTGTATATTCAGGAATAAATATTATCATTATTAATTGCCATGTGTAGTGCTTCTCGCCCTTTGGTCAGCCCCCCATGGGGCATCTTTCGTCACGCATTTTGTTTTCCCTGTGGTCCATTAAAGGACGTGGAAGTCTGACACTAAGTGGTCACTCTGTGCACTCGTGTGCTTGTGGCAACAAACTTACCTTTGTTTTTTGGTTTCCTTTTCTCTGTCCCCTGAAGTTGCCCCTGCCCTGTCCGAGAAGGCCAATGGTCTTTTTATGATGGGAAGTAACTCTTTAAGGTCCTCTGTATGAACTTGGGGGAGCCCTCTACGTTCCGGAAAGATATACCGGAACAACTTGCATCGTTGATCCCCCAGGAAGTTACGGCACTGTTGTGGTACTTTGCTATCACAGTGGCGTCGCACTCACCGCCGAATTAGCCTGCATGCGAATGTCTCATCGACTTCCGATGCGACCTCAAGGCAGATACTAAAGTCATCAAATGTTACGGTTTCACCTGTCTTCCTCGGAGGTGTGCCGCAACTTGTGGTGAATTACTTACGGCTATCTCATAAGCCAAGTGGTGCTCATCGAAAGTTGTGGGAACTCTTGAGGGGCTACTACCAACATCACGACACCCCCTGTTAGCCCATGCGTCGACGATACTTGCACCTGTTTTACACATGGCAAGCCATTTTTGGTTGCTGACGCCCTCAAAGTTGCATACACATTCACCCAAACTTATCTGCTTCAGCTCAAAGCATCAGTACGGAGTTAGCTTGATATCATATTCAAATCGTCAACCGCTTGGAAAATTCAGTTCAGTACTCGTAAACGTGGCTGGATGTGTGTCGGCGCTCCCTCGGCAAACGTCAAGCCATGCCCTCGGCCTGTGAAAATACCTGTTTTTCGGGGCGTATGTGACCTCGCGCTAAGACGCTTAGTTGGCCTTACAGTTTCCGAATTGGTCGCATAGCAGACATGGAAATGCAGAATCCCATTGGGACGCACACTCCGTGGCTTCTACTTCGATGGTCTCGAGTTACTGCCTAACAAAGCATGCATACATCTTCTGCTGGAAAACCGCCTATTTATTTTGAGCAGCACTGGCGTTAAGGACAAACCAAAAATAGAGGATATCCACTTAGATCGCTGGGAGATGAATAGGGGCAGCACTACAAGTCTTCATTCACGGCTATATATCCGGAACCACTTTGGGTGATGTAACTCAAAATTGAGCTCACACTTTCCTTCAGTGTTCTCCGTTGGTGCAAATTTCTTCACCATTAAGTTCTCTCAGATTTGGAAAAAACTTTCCACTGAAATCCACTCCTGGATTTAGTTACTGTGCAGTGCACCTTCCTGGCACCAAAATACAACTAGGGCTAAAATAAATGGATTAAATTAAGTTAAATAAATAAACCTCTAGCTTCCCTCCGGATGCTTAGGGTGTTTTAAGTTTTGTTTTAAGGAGCAAGCATCCCGGCAAGCTCGGAGGCTATTTCGCACTTCCTTAGTGCTAGTTAGCACGCACGCACTCAGAGTCCCTAGCTCAACCACACTGGCCAGATAAGTTGAATGAACTTTTCCCCCATTCATTACTATTACATTTACTCTAAGTAAATACACTACTTCTTCAAATATATCCTCAAACTGGTCCTTTTGACTTGTGTTTCATTTTCAGTACTTACACGTTAGGTGAGGTACTGGTTTAGTAGGTACTAGAGTATATTAAGTTTATTAGGGTTAGTCAAACTCTGTGGAATAGTAACATACATCCGCACAGCTGGGTAAATACTTATCCTTTGGCAGCCTCACCAGATTAGCGAGTGCACATTCGTTATCCTCTGTGACACTAAATATATTAAGCCATCTTCATGTCTAATGAGACACCTACCACATCTGTACATATCATCCATACGTAACATTTAGGAGACTTTACCGTAAATTCTGACTTCACGTCAAAGGTATATTTCGCTCTACCTAGCGTGGTTAACACAGGCCCAAAACCGTAGAATGGCACGAAATTTGTTTTTATAACCGTTCGATGGAGAAAACGTGCGCAACTGGCGTCATAGCAAGGAAAGTTAGGCAAAGAGAAACAAACACCTGGGAAACAAATTCTTCGCTGGGATTATTGCTTCCTTTCTTTATGTGCTGCTTTCCTATTTCCAGTTGCAGAAAAGCACTTCACTTCTGACCTTTGGTTTGGTTGTAACTGAAAATAACCTTTTAATCGAATAGACCTGGCTGAGGCTACCCTATGCTGGTTGGAGTGTTACTGCGTTCAGGGTGACCAACTACAACAAACAGAAACAAGGAGTGTTAATTCGACTACAACTCCTGCGTTGTCAAAATGTGGGCTTTTTGGATTATAAACGTGGGTAGGAAAGTCTAACACTCGCCGGCAATGAAGTTATCACGACCAGAGAAAATGATGGACAAGTCCTTTAAGTGTAGTTGGTGCGTTCACACAAAACTATTACTTCTCGACGATGAGGTTGAAAAATGTTGACATTTAGCCTTCACTCGTGATATTCGCCAAGACTGTAAGTCTTTGATGTTTCAGAAAAATGCCTTCAAACAATAGGCCATATATACGCACCAGTGCCAGTTGAAAGTTAGGCGAACACTCAACAAGATACTACGGACACCATGACTTCAATGCGCTTCGGCTGATTCCTGGTGTTCTTAACTTTGTCGCCCATAACCATGATTTGCGTGAGCTAGCTAGCTCATCTAGGGTGTATGCTGTCTGAGCACTCCTTAGGAGGCGATCAAATTGCATGGGACACAACATTCCCCTTCTTGTTCATGACACCAAAGCTCATAATGGCCCAAATGGATGTGTGCAAAATATTAAGCAAATTATTTTGTGATACGGATACGGTCTGCACTATCAAAGGCTATTCTTCCCTTCCTCTAACGATGATATATACGATTATAAACATCCGGACCATAGTTGCTACGAGTGTCCTGGGGGAAGTTGAGAGTCGATTCCGATTGAATCATCATAAGGACATATTTTAATGCAGTCCCAGAGTGTTTAAAAAGCCAAAACAAGATATTTCTGGACGTTTCGAAGGACACCTATCTGCAAACATTAATCTGCCAAAATCATTAGTGATGACCTTTTGGAATTGAAGTACAATGACAATTATTGACGGCTTTACAAATGAAAGTACAATAAATGACATATTCTACAACACACACCCACGTACATTTTGACCATCTTATAGATCCGTTGATAGACAGCAGTAGTAACAACCATGGACTTGCAATGACCAATCTTAATTGCTTGGGTTGGACAGGAAAATCATCTAACCTATGACCTACGTTCAGCAAATATGTTTGACGCAACATTTGACCATATACTTTGATATTGACAAAAATCCACGTATTCTGCTGAAGAATCTGTGGTTTACACGGCGAAACGTTCAGAAATGTATTGTTTTGATTTTCTAAACACGCTAGGATTACATTAAAATATGTCTCTATGATAATAATATATACTGTTGAAGTCATTTATTCTAACATTGACCAAGCCATTAGGTCACTAAAATGCCCCAGCAGCGCTGGGACAGACAGGGTATCATCGCATTTCTTTTAGTATGGTGGCCCTGAGAATTTTTACCTGTCTTTAGAATCTTTCATATGCCCTGATCTCTGGAAGAAATCATTTATCCCCCCCAGATGTAAATCTGGTTCAGAAACACCAGCCAGTAACTACAGACCAATAAATATTGCGCCCGTGGTTTCCAGAATTATGGAAAAAGTTATCAAGGAAAGCTTTCTTCAGCGCATGCCTAGTAGCAACATCATTATATCGAGTCTATATGGACTCCCAAAATCCAGGTCCTGTATAACTTACCATCTTGACTTACTTAACTTCATAACCACTGTGCATGGCCGACACCAATCAGTCCTTGTGCTTTATCTAGACATTTCAGAGGCATTTGGCGCAGCTAACCACTTAGCCATTGGCGAGTAAGTTGAAGTATACGGGAATTGACTATTCGCCATCGGGATGGGTTGAGTCTATCCTCAGTAGTCGCACCCAAATGGTGAAGGTAGATCACACACTACAAAACCTGGGCTAATTACCTCTTGTGTGGTTCAAGGCAGTGTATTAGGTCCCCTTCTGTCCACTTTGTGACATCTGCAGCTCCTTTACACACAGTAAACTATCCTTGTTTTTGATTGCCTAAAAGTTACTTACACATTCGCCCATGATGATTCATCCCACTTCCAAGCACTAATGCAAAGGGAGCTTGATATAATATCCACGCGGTCCACTACTTGGAAACTTCAGTTCAATGTAAGCAAACGTGACCAGATATGTTTTGGTCCTCCATCGGCAGACGTCTTCATTCTATAAAAATACCCGTTCTTAAAAGTGTACCTGACTTTGGACTAAGATACTCAAGGGCCCTCATATTTTCTGGGCAGGTCGCACCACAGACTCAAAAATCCAGAATCTTAATGCGCTGCATAGTTCCGTAACTTTAACGTCGAAGAGGTCAAGTTGCTGCTCTGTAAGACCTGCGTACGTCCACCATAAGAATGCTGCCTATTTATATAGAGTGGTATCTGCATTAAAGACAAGCTAGAAATAGAGAGCGTTCAAAGGTATTTTATGGCTAGGTTGCTAAGATACGATCGCAAGCAGGACTAAAACCGTAGATGCAGAACCCTAAGCCTAGAACCACTTTGGATGAGACTACTCAAAGATAATCTGACACATCCTTCTCAGTGTGGTACAAAAATTCGCTTTCACAGCCAGTGGTGAGTTTCAGTTCGAACACAACAGTCGTTACAACCTGTGTAGCCACCTCCACAGCGTCACAATGACACCGTTTAAATCCTGCTTGGGTTCAAATTTCTTCGCCTTCAAATCCTCTCACTTGTGGAACAGGCTCCCTGGGAAAGTGAAAACCTCCAAATCAACGCTTGAATTTGATCGGCTGCTAACTAATCTCAAATCATCTGACAACTTATCCGTCTCACTGAGTACACCAACACCATCATCGATGACATGTCGTATCTTAAAATATAGTGAAACATCCACTACACATGCACTGGCCTTTCATGTGAAGTGTTGGGGAGAGTTCCACAAGTTATCACCCCAAACTAACGTCACATTCAGCCCTACCAGACATAGTGGTCAAAAATAAAAGTTCTATACTACACGAAATTTATGTTATTAAGTATTGAATAGAGAAAGCGTGCACAATGAAAGCCATGAGCCCAGGAATCACTCTCCTGGTTGGAATTCTTACTCCTCTCTCTGCTTGTTGCCTTGTCTCTGCTTTATTTTCGTTGTAGAAAAGCAGTTCAGTTCTGCGTTTAGGGTCGGTCCAGATCGAAAATTAGCTACTTAGGGAACAGACCTTGGCTGAAACGGCCTTCCACGGAGGGTAGCCAGCGTTACTGCATTCACAACACCTAACCACAACGAGCAGAGACAAAGAGTGTCCACTGGAGTGAAACTTTATGACCATCAAAACCTGGGATTTGTTCATCATGAAAAAAACCAGGAAAGTCCTGCACCTACCGAACACTGGGCTGTCACAACCTGCGGAAACGGTGGAAAAGATGTTCCGAAAGTATATTTAGTGCATCCAAACATGTCTACTGCTTCTGAGAAAGGGAGACTGTCGGCTCCCAGCCGTAATATTCGTCAAGATTATGAACCTCTGATGTGAAATGGCGTTAGTATACCGGAATCACACTCTTTTGTAACTATCAGTGAAACACGGTAAACAAACAACCTCTGCGTACTTTCCCTCATAAACGTTTCATCGTTATCCAGAGCAAAAAGTACAGACTGTTGCAAAGTGAGTATTAGCCTCGAGCCCTGTTTTTCTTCAGATAATATATACAGTATCCATGCACAAACCCTCGCCATTTTGTTAGTGCGAGGACAAGGCTTCCACTTGTCCAACAAGCATGTTTTTGCAAACTCATGCTGCTGAAACGCAGCACTTATATCTTCCAGTGACAATAGGTTGGAATTGAGATTAGCTGCCCTAGAGATACATGTAATTTACATAGAAACTTATCCATATTTGTAAAATGGTGCTTGCCTATACATTCAGGAATAAATATCATTATTATTAACTGGTACGAGAATGCATGAAGTCTGTGGTCTTGGAGTCGATGAAGTGCAATAAATAAACAACTTGCACATGTTCCATCATGAATTTTACGTCATTATTCCTAAGGAAGCCCCGGTGCTTTAGTTTTTGAGAAGGCGACACCTCCACCTGTCCGTCTTTTAAATCTTGCATGTCTATTCTGCTGAGGTGTTTCATTTTATAAACATGTCCTCTAATGACGCAATAAGTGGGTATTACGATTGTCCGCCTCTGAATTCTGACTCCAAATTTAGATACGCGTCCAGGTACACTATCGCCTGTTTGTTATTCCCGACACTGCTGGTCCACCTGCATCAGACAGTGTAAATATCGGGAGTTAACGCGGAGTATACACCGGGATAATGTGTTGATCAACGGGCAGGTAAAAGTTTCTAAATCAGTACAACAAAGCAAAGTGTTCAGTCATGAGTTGTCAAATATATCAATACAATACTGTGAAATAAAGTGCTATGTGAGTCCCTCCTCAGAATACTAATATAAGAAGGAATATCTGTGTTCGGTTTAAAACGTTATGAGAAAGGTAAATTCATCCCGAAGATACTCAAAACATAGGAGAAGTGCTAAGTATATCTATTGTCAGTTTGAAAGCTGATTGGAAGAGTACTTATATAAAAATGAAGTGTATGATGGTCGAAACACTAAAATAAATTTAGCGAAGTAATAATATATCTGGAGACAATAAAAACAATAAAAACCTTAATGCCCGTAACATTGTTAAGAAAGCAAAGATTCGGAAGTCTTTAGTGCCAGGGGAAATCATTTTGTGCTTGCGGAAAGTCTGACAAAATCGTGTGATCATGTTTTCAGTAGGGCGATGAAAAAAAGCGGTCATAATGTTACTAGGGAATTGGTTTCGCTAAAATTAAACTGTCCGAAAGTAACGTTGTGGCCAACTGACTCCTCTTCCGGACCACGTGGTTGTGGTACCGTCGCTGGTTGTGGATGGTACGCAGTGGTTCTTATGCGCTTGATCCCGAGAAGTTCAGTTAACTGTTGAAATAGACTACTCTCGAACTGCGCACCTCTATCTGTGGTGATGACACTTGGGACACCAAAGTTAGAAATCCAGTGTTGGATGATATTTCTCGCTACTGTTTCGGCAGATATATCCTGCGGAGGTATTGCCACTGGCCATCTCATGAATTGGTCTTCACATGTTAAAATGTAGCTAAAACCATTTGACGGAGGTAGTGGTCCAACGATGTCAACGTCTATATGGTCAAATCTGCCATCCGGTGTGGAAAATCTTCCCGTAGGTGAAAGAATATGTCTTTGCACTTTCGATCGCTGGCACGCTAAACAAGCTCTGGACCACTTTCGAAGATCTCGATTCATCTTTGGCCAGACGTATCGGTCAGTAATTAACTTCACCGTAGCTCGAACACCAGGATGTGAAATGCCATGCATCTTAGAGAAGACTAATCGTCTCATTGATAACGACACAAACGGATGCGGTTTACCCTTGGATACATCACAGGTGATGGATACAGAGTCATCAAGTGTCACTTCTTCAAGACGTAATGAGGTGTTCACATTGTTTTTCAAATGTTTCAAGTCCTCATCCGTGGCCTGCAACTTTGCCATTTCTGCTAGGTCAATATGGTCACGTTCTAAGACGTTTACGTACATACGAGACAAAGCATCAGCTGCCTCATTTTTGCTGCCTTTGATATACCTTGTATCTGAAGTGAATTGTGAAATAAATTCTAAATGTCGAATTTCTCGGGGCGAGTAGTTGTCATGCTTTGCGTCAATTGCTTTTGTGAGTGGCTTATGGTAGGTGAATACTATAAATGAGTACCCTTCCAGCATGTATCTGAAGTGCTTGATAGCCAAGTAAATCGCTAGTAGCTCTCTGCCGAATGTACTGTATCGCGATTGAGAAGCATTAACTCGTTTCGAGAAGAAAAATAATGGTTCCCACTGACCGTGGACAAACTGTTGTAGTACTGCGCCTACCGCAACATTTGAAGCGTCTGTCATGCTGGCTAGTGGTGCTTCTGAATCACGACGAGAGAGAAGAGTTTCAGGACTTAGAGCCAGTTTCAGTTTGCCAAAAGCACCATGGGCCGCTTGGGTCATGTGGAACGCTTTAGCTCACCCTTGTAACAAATGTGTTAGCGGTTGGACTACCTCAGCATATTTAGGTATGAAACGTCGATAGAAGTTTATTAACAACAGAAGTTTTCGCAGCTTTCGAAACAAGTCTGGAACAGGATCTTCTCGAATTGCATCTACTTCTTGTGGAACCGGTTTAACACCGTTGGCATTAACAATGTGACCCAAAAACTGTAGGGATTCCTTGCCAAATTCGCATTTCTGCGGATTGATTGTAATGTCATATTCACGCAGTCGTTCGAAAAGCGTCAAAACAAGTGGCGTAACAGGCGAAATTCAAAAATCTTGGCACGAAAGCAGAAAGTAACTAGGGGGTGCCCACTGATACGAATCTGGCTAGTTCGTTCTTTCTACCCTGTAGATTCCTAACTTCTACGAGTGACGCACAGACAAGGGTAGGATTAAAGTATCAAAACATGGTTTGTAATGGATCAGTAGTGGAATCGTGACAAAATCTGCGGTACTATCAGAGCAACAATAAGTTATACCAAAATTACGAAAATACCTCAACAGTGCCGTCGAGTAGCTATGCAGTCTAAACGCACTATACGACAAAAACCGGTCAAACTAGTGCAATTGTCACGTACCTGAGAGCCAGTAAGAATCTTTATTCCGACAAAAGGGATCGAAACTGTCTACCATCTTCGAATCAAACAATAAGGGCTCCCAGTAGACGGTCAGATCACAATGCGACCATAAGTTGAACCAAAACAAAATGTCGGGAGCGGTGAAACAACGCAACGCTGTCTATAATCCAGCATCACATAATAGGAAAGTCAGATACTCACGATGAGTCCCAATCATACAAAAGCAAATGCTGAGCGCAGAGCCAAAGAAGATAGTCAGGCAACCAAATAATGTTACATCAGCCAGGGTCAAAGACACGTCATCCACAACGGGGGCAAAAATATTCAAGTAAACTTCAATACTGTAAAACAGGGTGATCGGGAGGGATTTTCAAATCATTTTTTCCGTTACAAAAAAGGCATTTGGATAAATTCGAATAGTTCGAAGGGGGTAGTGATGGCCGCCATAGGAACATCATTAGGTTCCACGGGAATGTGGTAGGAAGCTCGCACGAAGCCGATCTCGGAAAAACATTTCTTTTCCTCATAGGGTTCATGAGATCACGTACTTGAGGGATCGGATACTTACCAGGGGCAGTACGCTTATCCAACGCCCAATAGTCACCGCAAGGCCGTATTTCACCTGGTGCTTTTTAGGTACCATTCACAGGGGTGATGACCATGGACTCTTGGGAGGGCGCATTACCCCTAACTTTAGAAGTTTATCAAATTCCTGTTTCGCTATCTGCAGCTTTTTAGGGTCTAAGCGTCGAGGTTTTGATGAGACTGGAGGACCTTTTGTAAGAATAGGATGAGTCGCCGTTTGAGTGAGCTCGGGAAATTGTTACAGAAAGATAACGCAATCAGAAGTGCTATTTATAGGAGCTACGACTAGGTTTATTGTTCATGTCTCCATAATGAAACTTGCGATAAAAAATCCTCCACTAAGGCTGACTAGTCTATGGCGACTGGAGTCGGCCAATAATTAGTTATGTTGTAGGAAATCCGTGCAGACGATAGGCGACTACATGCCAGCGGGTTGCGTATCTTCATCACCTCTGTCTTCTCTACGTTCACCTGAAAGAAGTCACACCTTCCTTCGATGGCCTCCTCTTCTGACAACTTGTTAGTTTCACCTGTAGATCTTCAAGTTGCTGCGACAATACATAAGACACAAGTCATCATTGGCGAAATCGAAGTCTTCTAGGTTCTTTTCCCCTGTCCAGCCAGCGTATCCTCCTATTCTCGCTCCCCACTGTTCGTTGCATGATCCAGTCGACCACAATCAGGAATATCATGGAGGATAGTAGACAACCTTGTTTCACTCCTGTCTTCACTTCAAAAGCGTCACTCAGCTTCCCATTATGAATTACTTCACATAAGGCATCTTCATATAGTTGTTGAATGAGGCTGATAAAGGTTTGTGGTATTCCGTAGTATTCAAGCAGCTTCCAAATTACCTCTCGGTCGACGCTGTCAAAGGCCTTCTCAAAGTCGATCAAGTTCAGGTAGAGTTGAGTTGACTGCCATTCTATACTCTCTTCTATGATGATGCAAAGCCTTACAATTTGGTCCACATATGATTTGTACTTCCTCAATCCAGCCAACCAGCCAGCCAGCCACTTCCGGTCGTAGTTTTCAATCCACTGCATCCTTTAGTCTCTCAAAGATGATGCGGATTAATATTTCGCTTGCTTCCCAGGGACAGGAGCATGATCCCACTCCAGTTCTTGCAAACACTCACGTCGCCCTTCTTCGGCAGTTTGACAAGGTAACCTCTCTTACAATCGCCAGGCACCTTACCTTCCTTCCACACCTTCTGAAATAGTGGTGTCAGCATGTCCGCTGTTGTCTCTGCATCTGTTCTCAGTGCTTCTAGCGAGATTCCATTTGGTCCTGCTGCTTTCCCGCATTTCAGTAGCTTTATAGTGCTCATGACTTCCACATTCGTTGGAGGATTTGTGATCACTGGTAGTTCTGTGGCTGAGCTGCAGTTAGTATTTCCAGACGAAGTGCAGGTATTGGTGGTGGCCGATTCAAGAGCCTTTTCAAGTGGTCGACTCATCGTTTCCTTTGTTTCTCTTCTTTCGTAACTATATTTCCTTCATCATCTTTTATTGGTTTCATCTGTGTGGATCTCTTCCCTTCCACATAGTAACCTGGTTATTTGATACAATGTCGTCAGGTCTCTGTCTCTCCTACCAGCAGCCTGTTCTGCTTCGCTTGCTAGTGTTTCGTAGAAGTGTCTTTTGTCTCTCCGTGCACTCTTCTTCACTTCTTTGTCCAGTGTAGTGTTTTATACATTGTACTCAGTTCCTCTTGTCGTTGAGCATCCTTGCACTGGTTTATCTTCTGCTTCACCATCCTCCTCTCCCTCCTCTATCAGCTTCCAGGTATCCGTCGAGATCCATTCCTTGTCTTCTTTCTTCTTCCTTCCTAATTCTGTTCTTCAGGTTTCTTTCCACATCTCTTCCAAAGACTTGCAGTGTTCTTCCACACAGGTTTCTTCAGGGATATCCCTCGATATCTCCCATTTTGTCAGAAACAAGTCATCGGCAAACTCCAAATCTTCCAAGTTCCTTAGGCTATCAGTCGTACAAACTTTATCTCGGTCCCACAGATGGTTGCGTGATCCAGTCCACCACAAAGAGGAATATCATGGGTGGAAATAGGCAGTCATGTCCAAATAATCAAATTAATTAAAAGCGATGAAAAAAATCAATGCGCTCACAAAAACGAAAACAAGATTTCTTGAAGCTTTCGCTGTGTACGCCACAGCTTCTTCAGCAGGATATTGCAAATATTACCATTTAGACATTCAGTAAAAGCAAAAAGTGTGAGAGAAGAAATGTTTCGTCTTAATAAGTCCTGATCCATGAATCCACACTAATATATAGCATTTTAGAAACGTAAAATTACATAACAGTCCAGTGCTGAGAGTACAAAAAAACGTAAGTTTACTGCATTAAATGATCTTCTTATGGCATTTCTTAGACGCTGTGTCACAATCTCACTGCTGATGTCACCTCGAAATTGTAATCTTAGGAACAACGGTGTCTTGGAGACTGTTGGTACCCTGGTTTTCATATTAGATGTGTCCATGTTTTTATCTGGAGACGTTTCTGGATTGCCATTACTGTTGAGTAGATTATGGATAATTTGAAGTTCTTCGTCAAAAGTATCATCTGTACAGATAAGTCTTGCCTGATGGACCAAACATTTGACTAGGTTTCGTTTATATTGTAAGGGACGAAACTCAAGAAATGGGTGTATTGACCTGTTGATGTTAGTTTCCGATATACACTTCCTTTTACAGTTCCATCCGCCTTCCTTGTCAACCGGACATCTAAGAAGATGATGCTGTCGTCACTTTCTGTCGCAATGGTGAAAGTCATCGCAGTATGGACGCTATTAAATTTATCCAGTATACTCCTTGCATCGTTCTCGTTATTCACAATCAAGAATGTATCGTCTACATAACGGCAGTAAAATTCTAACCCGCTTATGATACTTTCTAGAGGGCTATGTTTTCTAATTCCGCTAAGAAAAAGTCTGCTAAGATTGCGCCTAGTGGTGACCCTATAGCAACACCGTTTGCCTGTCGATAGAATTCCTTGTTGAAGAGGTGGTGTACATTTATCGAGCTCTGAAATCTGACTCCAACTTTTTTATACGTGTCCAGATACACTATCGCCTATTTATAATTGCGGACACTGCTGATCCACCTGCGTCAGACAGTGTAAATATCAGGAGTTAACTCGAAGTATATATGAGAATGTTGTATTAGTCAACGAGCGAGCAAAAAGTCTTTTTCAGTACAACTAAACAAAAAATGTTCAATGGGTTGTTACATACATCAACACAATACAGTGGAATAAAATGCTACACATACATTGTGCATCGTAAGAGAAGCTGTTTTAAGGTGGACGCCGTAATTCCGATTTCTATATCTCTCTTTGTTAGCTCGCTACACATGATGTCTGCTGTTTCCATCAGAGGGACGTTTATGAATAGGGATGATAAGTCTAAGGATGTCATAGACTTATTATTCACACTCAAATCTCTTGTCTTCTCAATAAAGTGAAAGGTATCTTTGACGCTGTGCTTTACAACTTCCTTATGCAATGGTTGCAAGAGTTGTGCTAGCCATTTCGCTGTTGCATGATATGGAGAGTTTGACATGTCAAGAATTGGTCGGAGTGGTAGTCCGTTCTTATGCATTTTTGACAAACCGTATAACCTTGGTGTTACTGTACCGGTAGGTCTGAGTGTTTCATACACACTTTTTGAAGTGTAGACTTGCTGTTCCAACTTTTCTAAGGATCCAGATAATTGCCTATCAGTCTTTTCTGTCATGTCAGTATTGCTTGATAGTCTCTGAAATTTACTATGATCACTAAGAAGGCTGTTCATTTTGTCCAGGTATTCCGCTTTGTTCATAATAACCACCCTTGAGCGTTTTGAAAATGCCACATTTTAGTGTAGAGGGATTGATGAAGAAGTAAGTGTAAAGAAATATTTCTTCGCTCACATTGTTTGTCGTTACCAAATCACCAACTTCACTTCCGTTTCAAGCTTCCCTCATTATGCTTTGCTGTTAGAAAGTGAGAGTTGGCCAGTAAACTATGTGGTTCTGATGACAGCGAAGCACTGAGATCATTGTCCTGATCTATAACTTTCTATTGCAATTCGAAGACCGATTATATATCTATGGACTCATCGAGCATATCTGTCTATCATGTGAAATTCGTGTGAGTGGTCGAAGCTGCTTCACGCATACATGCCTGACAAATTATTCTCGGTTGATAGGCATTCACATTAGCGTGTGTTATGGCTTCAGCCTGCACTCATGCTTACTGGTGTCTTCGCTTCCATCGGATGAAATTGTGCAGCCTGGTTGATTGCAAAACTGATACCGCAGTCACCCAACTCATAAGGTTATTCGTGAAGACTCGAGTCGAAGCACGTGTAGTAGTACATGTCAGTAGTCTGTGGGTGACTGCCTGGCTGCCCGAGGTGTAGTGAGATGGATGTGAAGGACGAGAAATAACATGGTGCAAACAAGGAGGTTGAGGTGAATGACTCTGTGCGAGAAGAGAATGGTGATGTTTGGTGTTGATGTAGGCCAACAAAATTGTCGGCGTTGTGTCAGTGAGTGATGTGTTGCAAAGCGATGAGCTATGGGCCGGGCGCCGGTAGTGTAGCGGTATCATGCAACCCTCCCACGGTTGCGACCCGGGTTCGACTCCCGGCCGGCGCACACTGTTTGCCCTACCAACCTCTCCATGCTCGCCTCAGAAACCCTGAAAGTCACAGGCGGGTAGTTCTTCCCGACGTCGTGCTGCTGCTGACGGCTCAACAGGATTCAATTAAATTGTGCAATATGAGTTGGCTTTAATATACTCCCAGTGTGTTTAGAAAATCGAGAACAGGATTTTCCTGAACGTTTCGCTGTGTACGCCACAGCTTCTTCAGCAGGATATTGCAAATATTACCATTTAGACATTCAGTAAAAGCAAACAATGTGAGCGAAGAAATATTTCTTCTCAATTAGTTCCTCATCAATGACTCTACACTAATATATAGCATTTTCGAAACGTAAAATTACATACCAGTCCAGTGGTGGGAGTTGCTTAGTGACATTTTATCAATCTCAAAGTATCAAAAGGCCGATAATTGATGGGGTAATTAAGACAATAACTAAAGCATAGATCAATTACAGTAGCAAGATTTTGTGAAATTCCAAACAGGTTGTTATATAATTGATATTTTGTACAACAGTAACTAAGGCGAAAAGGAGCGAGAGTGAATTGTTACATCAAGCGGTAAATTGTTGACAGTAATTACAGACAGCAGGGGGGAACAAGATGGCTAAAACTATACAAATAATAATGATGACAATACTGATAATGGTAGTAATCATAATAATAATAGTAATAATAATAATGATAATAATAATGGCAACAATAGTCATCATGATCGTAGTACATCCAGCTGACGAGTCCCAAATAGGACGAGATGCGCATCCTTGATTCCACTGCTAGCCACTATCCATCTTTACTACAAATAGTAACAATGTTAATAATAATGACAATAATGATAGTTATAGTAATAATAATGGAGATATTAAAATATTAGCTACAATCACTTGTAGGATGAGTGGAAGGAAGGGTCTTGTTTTAATAGATAAGCTATACAGATGGCCAAGGCAGAGAAATAAGCTGTACGAATTTCTTCTGAACACACAGACCTGGGTTGTTTAAGTGGATTCCGATGGCTTCTGCTGTATGTAAAAGACGAACTCGTGGAGCATGGGTGAGATTAGAAGGAATATGATAAATAACTTTAAAGGCGTTCTGAATATTAACTCGGTGACCAGTATCAATCAGATGAGAGAGTATTGAGCTTCGTATCGATCTCGTTTGCCCTTTACTTAACCATGAAGTATGATGCTCGGTGGTTCGACGATGGACTTGCCTAACTGTACGTCCAATGTAACTAGCTCCACATGAGCTGTTGAACTGGTAAATGCACATAGAAGAGTCGAAATCAGGTAGTCTGTCTTTGATTTGTGTGGTCATCATCGACCAACTGTAGAATACACAACATAACTTTACTGCATTAAATGATCTTCTTATGGCATTTCTTAGACGCTGTGTCACAATCTCACTGCTGATGTCATCTCGAAATTGTAATCTTAGGAACAACGGTGTCTTGGAGACTGTTGGTACCCTGGTTTTCATATTAGATGTGTCCATGTTTTTATCTAGAGACGTTTCTGGATTGCCATTACTGTTGAGTAGATTATGGATAATTTGAAGTTCTTCGTCAAAAGTATCATCTGTACAGATAAGTCTTGCCTGATGGACCAAACATTTGACTAGGTTTCGTTTATATTGTAAGGGGACGAAACTCAAGAAATGGGTGTATTGACCTGTTGATGTTAGTTTCCGATATACACTTCCTTTTACAGTTCCATCCGCCTTCCTTGTCAACCGGACATCTAAGAAGATGATGCTGTCGTCACTTTCTGTCGCAATGGTGAAAGTCATCGCAGTATGGACGCTATTAAATTTATCCAGTATACTCCTTGCATCGTTCTCGTTATTCACAATCAAGAATGTATCGTCTACATAACGGCAGTAAAATTCTAACCCGCTTATGATACTTTCTAGAGGGCTATGTTTTCTAATTCCGCTAAGAAAAAGTCTGCTAAGATTGCGCCTAGTGGTGACCCTATAGCAACACCGTTTGCCTGTCGATAGAATTCCTTGTTGAAGAGGTGGTGTACATTTATCGAGCTCTGAAATCTGACTCCAACTTTTTTATACGTGTCCAGATACACTATCGCCTATTTATAATTCCGGACACTGCTGATCCACCTGCGTCAGACAGTGTAAATATCAGGAGTTAACGCGAAGTATATATCAGAATGTTGTATTAGTCAACGAGCGAGCAAAAAGTCTTTTTCAGTACAACTAAACAAAAAATGTTCAATGAGTTGTTACATACATCAACACAATACAGTGAAATAAAATGCTACATAAGTCCCTCCCCAGAATACAGATATAAGAGGGAATATCTGTGTTCGATATAAAATATTATGAGAAAGGTAAATTCATTTTGAAGATATTAAAAACATAGAAGGAATGTTAAGGATATCTATTATCAGGATGAAAACTGATTGGAAGAGTGTTTACATAAAAATGAAGTGTATGACATTCGAAACACTAAAATAACTTTACCAAAGTAATAATATATCCGGAGATAAAAAAATTAACAACCAAAATCGTATTACCTGGAACATTGTTAAGAAATAAGAGATTCGGAAGTCCGTGGTGCCCGGAAAAAAATTTTTGTTTTGTGTATGCGGAAAAGTCTGACAAAATCGTGTGGTCATGTTTTCAACAAGGTAATGAGCAAAAACGATAATAATGTTACTAGGGAATTGGTTTTATGAAATGTAAATTGTCTGAAAGTAACGTCGTGGCCAACGGACTCTTCTTCCGGATCTCGTGGTTCTGCTACCGTCGCTATTATTGGGTGATTCCGATGCCGTTGTTTCTGTTTTGACGGTGGTTTTCGGTGTTTCCGGTTGCTTCACTGCGGGTTCAGACTTGGTATCCGTGACATCTGGTTCCATAAACGCTGGTTTGATTCTATCAATGCTGACCGTTTCTCGTCTACCCGAGCGTTCGACCGTGACAACTTTGTCTGATTTACTAATTACCTTGAAAGGTCCTTCATACGGGGGCTGTAAGGGTTTTCGTACGCCGTCGTGTCGGACGAAAACGTGAGTGCAGTTTGAGATGCACTGAGGTACGTAAACTTGGTTGTCTCGGTATCGTGGGGACTGAGGTCGAAGTGTGCTCATGTGTCGCCGTAGTTGTTGTACATAGTTAGTCAAGTCCGGTGGAACGTCTGTTGCCGGGTTAAAATACTCTCCTGGCAATCTTAAAGTAGTTCCATAAACTAACTCAGCAGTACAGCAGCCAATGTCCTGCTTGACACTCGAACGTATACCAAGGAGTACTAGTGGTAATTTGTCACTCCACTTGTCATCAGTCTTTACTGCCATCAGTGCTGCTTTTAGTTGTCGATGGAACCTTTCGACAATACCATTGGATGCAGGATGGTACGCAGTGGTTCTTATGCGCTTGATCCCGAGAAGTTCAGTTAACTGTTGAAATAGACTACTCTCGAACTGCGCACCTCTATCTGTGGTGATGACACTTGGGACACCAAAGTTAGAAATCCAGTGTTGGATGATATTTCTCGCTACTGTTTCGGCAGATATATCCTGCAGAGGTATTGCCACTGGCCATCTCGTGAATCGGTCTACACATGTTAAAATGTAGCTAAAACCATTTGACGGAGGTAGTGGTCCAACGATGTCAACGTGTATATGGTCAAATCTGCCATCCGGTGGGAAAATCTTCCCGTAGGTGAAAGAATATGTCTTTGCACTTTCGATCGCTGGCACGCTAAACAAGCTCTGGACCACTGTCGAAGATCTCGATTCATCTTTGGCCAGACGTATCGGTCAGTAATTAACTTCACCGTAGCTCGAATACCAGGATGTGAAATGCCATGCATCTTAGAGAAGACTAATCGTCTCATTGATAACGGCACAAACGGGCGCGGTTTACCCTTGGATACATCACAGGTGATGGATACAGAGTCATCAAGTGTCACTTCTTCAAGACGTAATGAGGTGTTCACATTGTTTTTCAAATGTTTCAAGTCCTCATCCGTGGCCTGCAACTTTGCCATTTCTGCTAGGTCAATACGGTCACGTTCTAAGACGTTTACGTACATACGAGACAAAGCATCAGCTGCCTCATTTTTGCTGCCTTTGATATACCTTATATCTGAAGTGAATTGTGAAATAAATTCTAAATGTCGAATTTCTCGGGGCGAGTAGTTGTCATGCTTTGCATCAATTGCTTTTGTGAGTGGCTTATGGTCGGTGAATACTATAAATGAGTACCCTTCGAGCATATATCTGAAGTGCTTGATAGCCAAGTAAATCGCCAGTAGCTCTCTGCCGAATGTACTGTATCGCGATTGAGAAGCATTAAGTCGTTTCGAGAAGAAAGATAATGGTTCCCACTGACCGTGAACAAACTGTTGTAGTACTGCGCCTACCGCAACATTTGAAGCGTCTGTCATGATGGCTAGTGGTGCTTCTGAATCACGACGAGAGAGAAGAGTTTCAGAACTTAGAGCCAGCTTCAGTTTGTCAAAAGCATCATGGGCCGCTTGGGTCATGTGAAACACTTTGGCTCGTCCTTGCAATAAATCTGTCAGCGGTTGGGCTACTTCAGCACATTTAGGTATGAAACGTCGATAGAAGTTTATTAACCCCAGAAATCTTCGCAGCTTTCGAAACGAGTCTGGAACAGGATATTCTCGAATTGCATCTACTTCTTGCGGAACCGGTTTAACACCGTTGGCATTAACAATGTGACCCAAAAACTGTAGGGATTCCTTGCCAAATTCGCATTTCTGCGGATTGATTGTAATGCCATATTCACGCAGTCGTTCGAAAAGCGTCCTCAGATGTTGCAGGTGCTCTGTTTCAGATGCGCTAGCTACTATTAAGTCATCTATGTATGCACTGACGAAAGGTAAGCCATGGAGTACCTGATCTATAAATCTTTGGAATGTTTGAGCAGCATTTGTCAAACCAAACGGCATACGAATAAATTCGAATAGTCCGAAGGGGTAGTGATGGCCGTCTTAGGAACATCATTGGGTTCCACAGGAATGTGATAGTAAGCTCGCACGAGGTCAATCTTGGAAAAAATATTTACTTTTGTCATAGAGTTCATAAAATCATGTATGTGAGGAATTGGATACTTATCAGGGACCGTACGCTTATTCAACGCTCGATAATCACCGCAAGGCCGTATTTCCCCTGATGCTTTTTTAGGTACCATATGCAGGGGTGATGACCATGGGCTCTTGGAAGGGCGTATAACTCCCAACTTTAGAAGTTTATCAAATTCCTGTTTTGCTATCTGCAGCTTTTTAGGGTCTAAGCGTCGAGGTTTTGATGAGACTGGAGGACCTTTTGTAAGAATATGGTGCGTCACCGTATGTTTTGGAGAGGACTTCGTGTAATCCGTTTGAGTGAGCTCGGGAAATTCTCGCAGAAGGATATCGTACTCGGAAGTGTTGTTTATTGGAGCTACGACTAAGTTTATTGTTTTTGTCTCCGTAGCGATACCGGTGATAGAAAATTCACCATTACGGCTGACTAGTCTATGGCGACTAGAGTCGACCAATAGTTCGTAGTGTTGAAGGAAATCCATGCCAATGATAGGCGACGATATGTCAGCTATGACGAATTCCCACTGGAATGGTGTATGAAAGCCAATGTCTAGGATCAAAATTCTGGTCCCATATGTAGTAATAGCAGATCTATTTGCCGCTTGTAGTACCAAAGTTGGGTTGGGATGGCGTTTTTCGGAAGGTGTGGGTGGGATCACGCTCACTTCCGCTCCAGTGTCAACCAGAAACTGAGCTCCAGTCTTCCTATCCGTCACTCGAAACAAACGACTGTGTTGTTGTACGCCGGCGACAGCAGTCGTCACTGATCGCCGGTCTTTCCGTTTCCCGATGAAAAGGTTTTAAAATCGCATGGTAACAAACAACGACGTGCTTTACTGCCAAACTTCTTGTGATACCAGCACGTGCTACTTTTAGACGCAATTCTACTCGTGGTCCTATCACGACTACGGGATCTGCTTCTACAGAACTTCGGTGACCGTCGGTTTAACTGCAAAGCCGTCAGTTGTCCTGTAAGTATGTCTATCTTCCTCTCTAAAGCGGCCACTCGGTCGTTTTGCGTTGGCTCAGCAATACTTTCAACCGGTTTAGGCATCCTTTCGTACATACGGTCAGCGATGTCAGCCAACCTGTCAATGTCAATGTCCGCATCTCCGACAGCTAATATCTGCTGAATGCATGAAGGAAGTCTCCGCAGCCAGAGCTGGTAGAATAAACGGTTGTCTACTTTCCTATCTTTCAGCAGACTTTGCATATGTCGCTTAAGTTGTGAAGGTGTTCTGTCACCGAGGCATATGCTACTTAGTAGTTGATCGACAGCCTTCTGGTCAGATAACGAAGTAGCTTTCAGCACCTCCTGCTTCAAAACATCATAAGGTGTGTCTGGGTGGGGCTTTAGTAGTGTCTCCCTTACTTGTTCAGCCACTTCTTCCGGCAAAACAGAGCTTGTGTATCCGAACTTTGTGTTTTGTGAAGTTATATGATTGGCCATGAAGAAATGTTCTAGACGGACAAACCACAATTGCGGGTCATTAAACTTAAAACAAGGCATAGGAAGATTAATGGCACCCACGGACCCTAAATTCGAAAAGTCTTGATTATGACAGTTTAAGGACATCAGTACTGGTACAGCAAAAAAAATATTTAAGAAAAAGAGCAGGAAAAATACGATAAACAAGTATGTCAATGCCTACCACAAAGCAGCCAAAGAAATTCTCAGTAAATATGTATATCCGTATAAAAAACAGTTACTAATGACTGGTTGCAGTATTCAAGAGAGTGTAATCACGTCGGGCTCACCAGTTTGTCGAGCTCTGAAATCTGACTCCAAATTTTTTATACGTGTCCAGATACACTATCGCCTATTTATAATTCCGGACACTGCTGATCCACCTGCGTCAGACAGTGTAAATATCAGGAGTTAACGCGAAGTATATATGAGAATGTTGTATTAGTCAACGAGCGAGCAAAAAGTCTTTTTCAGTACAACTAAACAAAAAATGTTCAATGGGTTGTTACATACATCAACACAATACAGTGGAATAAAATGCTACACATACATTGTGCATCGTAAGAGAAGCTGTTTTAAGGTGGACGCCGTAATTCCGATTTCTATATCTCTCTTTGTTAGCTCGCTACACATGATGTCTGCTGTTTCCATCAGAGGGACGTTTATGAATAGGGATGATAAGTCTAAGGATGTCATAGACTTATTATTCACACTCAAATCTCTTGTCTTCTCAATAAAGTGAAAGGTATCTTTGACGCTGTGCTTTACAACTTCCTTATGCAATGGTTGCAAGAGTTGTGCTAGCCATTTCGCTATTGCATGATATGGAGAGTTTGACATGTCAAGAATTGGTCGGAGTGGTAGTCCGTTCTTATGCATTTTTGACAAACCGTATAACCTTGGTGTTACTGTACCGGTAGGTCTGAGTGTTTCATACACACTTTTTGAAGTGTAGACTTGCTGTTCCAACTTTTCTAAGGATCCAGATAATTGCCTATCAGTCTTTTCTGTCATGTCAGTATTGCTTGATAGTCTCTGAAATTTACTATGATCACTAAGAAGGCTGTTCATTTTGTCCAGGTATTCCGCTTTGTTCATAATAACCACCCTTGAGCGTTTTGAAAATGCCACATTTTAGTGTAGAGGGATTGATGAAGAAGTAAGTGTAAAGAAATATTTCTTCGCTCACATTGTTTGTCGTTACCAAATCACCAACTTCACTTCCGTTTCAAGCTTCCCTCATTATGCTTTGCTGTTAGAAAGTGAGAGTTGGCCAGTAAACTATGTGGTTCTGATGACAGCGAAGCACTGAGATCATTGTCCTGATCTATAACTTTCTATTGCAATTCGAAGACCGATTATATATCTATGGACTCATCGAGCATATCTGTCTATCATGTGAAATTCGTGTGAGTGGTCGAAGCTGCTTCACGCATACATGCCTGACAAATTATTCTCGGTTGATAGGCATTCACATTAGCGTGTGTTATGGCTTCAGCCTGCACTCATGCTTACTGGTGTCTTCGCTTCCATCGGATGAAATTGTGCAGCCTGGTTGATTGCAAAACTGATACCGCAGTCACCCAACTCATAAGGTTATTCGTGAAGACTCGAGTCGAAGCACGTGTAGTAGTACATGTCAGTAGTCTGTGGGTGACTGCCTGGCTGCCCGAGGTGTAGTGAGATGGATGTGAAGGACGAGAAATAACATGGTGCAAACAAGGAGGTTGAGGTGAATGACTCTGTGCGAGAAGAGAATGGTGATGTTTGGTGTTGATGTAGGCCAACAAAATTGTCGGCGTTGTGTCAGTGAGTGATGTGTTGCAAAGCGATGAGCTATGGGCCGGGCGCCGGTAGTGTAGCGGTATCATGCAACCCTCCCACGGTTGCGACCCGGGTTCGACTCCCGGCCGGCGCACACTGTTTGCCCTACCAACCTCTCCATGCTCGCCTCAGAAACCCTGAAAGTCACAGGCGGGTAGTTCTTCCCGACGTCGTGCTGCTGCTGACGGCTCAACAGGATTCAATTAAATTGTGCAATATGAGTTGGCTTTAATATACTCCCAGTGTGTTTAGAAAATCGAGAACAGGATTTTCCTGAACGTTTCGCTGTGTACGCCACAGCTTCTTCAGCAGGATATTGCAAATATTACCATTTAGACATTCAGTAAAAGCAAACAATGTGAGCGAAGAAATATTTCTTCTCAATTAGTTCCTCATCAATGACTCTACACTAATATATAGCATTTTCGAAACGTAAAATTACATACCAGTCCAGTGGTGGGAGTTGCTTAGTGACATTTTATCAATCTCAAAGTATCAAAAGGCCGATAATTGATGGGGTAATTAAGACAATAACTAAAGCATAGATCAATTACAGTAGCAAGATTTTGTGAAATTCCAAACAGGTTGTTATATAATTGATATTTTGTACAACAGTAACTAAGGCGAAAAGGAGCGAGAGTGAATTGTTACATCAAGCGGTAAATTGTTGACAGTAATTACAGACAGCAGGGGGGAACAAGATGGCTAAAACTATACAAATAATAATGATGACAATACTGATAATGGTAGTAATCATAATAATAATAGTAATAATAATAATGATAATAATAATGGCAACAATAGTCATCATGATCGTAGTACATCCAGCTGACGAGTCCCAAATAGGACGAGATGCGCATCCTTGATTCCACTGCTAGCCACTATCCATCTTTACTACAAATAGTAACAATGTTAATAATAATGACAATAATGATAGTTATAGTAATAATAATGGAGATATTAAAATATTAGCTACAATCACTTGTAGGATGAGTGGAAGGAAGGGTCTTGTTTTAATAGATAAGCTATACAGATGGCCAAGGCAGAGAAATAAGCTGTACGAATTTCTTCTGAACACACAGACCTGGGTTGTTTAAGTGGATTCCGATGGCTTCTGCTGTATGTAAAAGACGAACTCGTGGAGCATGGGTGAGATTAGAAGGAATATGATAAATAACTTTAAAGGCGTTCTGAATATTAACTCGGTGACCAGTATCAATCAGATGAGAGAGTATTGAGCTTCGTATCGATCTCGTTTGCCCTTTACTTAACCATGAAGTATGATGCTCGGTGGTTCGACGATGGACTTGCCTAACTGTACGTCCAATGTAACTAGCTCCACATGAGCTGTTGAACTGGTAAATGCACATAGAAGAGTCGAAATCAGGTAGTCTGTCTTTGATTTGTGTGGTCATCATCGACCAACTGTAGAATACACAACATAACTTTACTGCATTAAATGATCTTCTTATGGCATTTCTTAGACGCTGTGTCACAATCTCACTGCTGATGTCATCTCGAAATTGTAATCTTAGGAACAACGGTGTCTTGGAGACTGTTGGTACCCTGGTTTTCATATTAGATGTGTCCATGTTTTTATCTAGAGACGTTTCTGGATTGCCATTACTGTTGAGTAGATTATGGATAATTTGAAGTTCTTCGTCAAAAGTATCATCTGTACAGATAAGTCTTGCCTGATGGACCAAACATTTGACTAGGTTTCGTTTATATTGTAAGGGGACGAAACTCAAGAAATGGGTGTATTGACCTGTTGATGTTAGTTTCCGATATACACTTCCTTTTACAGTTCCATCCGCCTTCCTTGTCAACCGGACATCTAAGAAGATGATGCTGTCGTCACTTTCTGTCGCAATGGTGAAAGTCATCGCAGTATGGACGCTATTAAATTTATCCAGTATACTCCTTGCATCGTTCTCGTTATTCACAATCAAGAATGTATCGTCTACATAACGGCAGTAAAATTCTAACCCGCTTATGATACTTTCTAGAGGGCTATGTTTTCTAATTCCGCTAAGAAAAAGTCTGCTAAGATTGCGCCTAGTGGTGACCCTATAGCAACACCGTTTGCCTGTCGATAGAATTCCTTGTTGAAGAGGTGGTGTACATTTATCGAGCTCTGAAATCTGACTCCAACTTTTTTATACGTGTCCAGATACACTATCGCCTATTTATAATTGCGGACACTGCTGATCCACCTGCGTCAGACAGTGTAAATATCAGGAGTTAACTCGAAGTATATATGAGAATGTTGTATTAGTCAACGAGCGAGCAAAAAGTCTTTTTCAGTACAACTAAACAAAAAATGTTCAATGGGTTGTTACATACATCAACACAATACAGTGAAATAAAATGCTACATAAGTCCCTCCCCAGAATACAGATATAAGAGGGAATATCTGTGTTCGATATAAAATATTATGAGAAATGTAAATTCATTTTGAAGATATTAAAAACATAGAAGGAATGTTAAGGATATCTATTATCAGGATGAAAACTGATTGGAAGAGTGTTTACATAAAAATGAAGTGTATGACATTCGAAACACTAAAATAACTTTACCAAAGTAATAATATATCCGGAGATAAAAAAAATTAACAACCAAAATCGTATTACCTGGAACATTGTTAGGAAATAAGAGATTCGGAAGTCCGTGGTGCCCGGAAACAAATTTTTGTTTTGTGTATGCGGAAAAGTCTGACAAAATCGTGTGGTCATGTTTTCAACAAGGTAATGAGCAAAAACGATAATAATGTTACCAGGGAATTGGTTTTATGAAATGTAAATTATCTGAAAGTAACGTCGTGGCCAACGGACCCTTCTTCCGGATCTCGTGGTTCTGCTACCGTCGCTATTATTGGGTGATTCTGATGCCGTTGTTTCTGTTTTGACGGTGGTTTTCGGTGTTTCCGGTTGCTTCACTGCAGGTTCAGACTTGGTATCCGTGACATCTGGTTCCATAAGCGCTGGTTTGATTCTATCAATGCTGACCGTTTCTCGTCTACCCGAACGTTCGACCGTGACGTAGATTCTTTTGGGAAATCAAAATGTCGCCTACTTGGAGTTCATGTTATTAAGTGAGTTTTACTGTGCTGATCTCGTCCTTATTTGAGTCATCGGGTGGAATTACTTACAATTTTACAGCGTGGTGTTTGATTTTGTTACCACTGAGACAAGAAGCCAGCGCGCCGTGCTTCAACACCGAAGCCTTATCCTTTAAGTGACTTAGGCACAAGGGCAACCACTTGTGCAGCGGGTATTGTCTGTTGTTTGATACTTTTAATTTCCTGTTGCTATATAATGTGGAATTTCTCAACCTCTGTTGGCAGATGGGCTTTGTTACCAAGTCATCGATGCTGTCGGCTTTTCATGATGTTGTGTTTATTTTGGTGATTAGCAGTGAAATTGTATTTACACTACAATCTGTAAATTGTAATCGTTTCGGAAAATATTTTTGTATTCGAATATTTTAGTGATTGTTTTTCTTTCGCTATTTTCAGGTGGGTTTTTAACTACGGTTTGTATAGTTTTCATTAATTCTCTCACATTTTCTATTCTATTCTTACTACTTTCATTCTCTGACTTCTCAGGATATTAGTAGTTCATTTGTATTTTTCCTTTTTCTTACATTTTTCTATATTGTTCTTTTGTAAACCATGTTTATTTCTGTTTTTTTTTTAAATTTCCTTATCAGCGGCGTGTTACTTACTTATGGTTAGTATGCTGTTTAGAAAATCTGCAGGTTTCGCAATTTTATTAGCGGTTTGATTGTAATGTGAGTTAAATAACAACGATGTTGAAATTTTCACTTTTAGTGTTTATTAGTTTCTGCAATGGTGGGATATTTTTCCAATCATTAAGATACCGAGTCTCCAAACTACAAAATGATCGATCGAATTCTGTCAATACTCAGGCCTAAACGACATTATATTGGTTACTCCTCAATGATAAATCAATGTGCGTTATTCGGTCCTACCGATGTTTTGTCGCGGCTCGACTAGCTCACTGGTAACACCTCTGGCTGCAGCGGTGGGTGATGCGGGGTAGAATCTCACAGCCAACATCAGTTCTCTTATGGTTTTAGATACACCTTTCTGAAAACTGCCAACAAGATCGAAACTTAGGTTCACGGCCTGCTGCCTATTTCCTCCAACGATGCAACACAAAGCTTTGTTTCTTTGATAAGATGAGCCTGTATCACTCAGTTCAGGAGCCGGATAACCTACAACTAACCTATTTAGGTTACAATGAGCTGTTAATGTTAGCTTCTGTGTCATTTTTATCCTTTATTCTTTGAATTATCAAGTTTTATGATATCGAAAAAACGCTAGAAAGTTGCTTTTCTACCTAAATCTTTCTTAGCTCTTGATTTGTACTAGCAACTTAATGCCATTGCCATATTTTATAAGGTATTCCTTATTCGCGATCAAATAAATATTGTTCTTAAACTCACTTGAGCGTGAGAGTTGGGACAGTACGTTTTTGTTGAGTGTTTTTTCTTTCAAATTGATTTCGGCATTATGAATTGATTTCCAGCAGAAACTATACAACCAGTCCTCTGCTGTTCATAAAATCCAGTCAAAGATAAATATGAAGATCATATCTTTTTGTGTAACTCAGTGTACTTCGAGGAGTTGTTTATGTGTGCCAAGTGTCTCCAATGGACAGTATGAACTGTTATTGTGACAGCAGATCGTTGAAAAAAGGCTGAGATAAATTGCTTTTCGACTGAATGAACGTTTTTTGTAAAGAGATAAGATCAGAAGTAAATTATTAGATAAGATTATTAGTGTTAACACAAACTGACTATAATCCTTATCCGATTATGGTTATATAATTGCAGAACTTGAGATAGAATTCATCAAAGTGGATGTTTTTTATTACAAAATCATTGGTGAGCAATTAACTTCATTTCAACTAACCGTGAGTTTTGATTGAGTCCTATCAATCAAGGTACCAATGTAACAATCAAGATAAGGAACTGAGCATTACCGTTCAATCTCATTCGCTTTAAATGGTTAGGGACAATAGACAGGACATCCAAGACTTAGGTTTCATGATTGTTGGCACTCTCATGTTAGGGATGTCTGTGAGCTAAGAAAAACTGATGCCCTATTACGCGTCTGACTTCACATGACTAAGTGTCGTAATCAGAAAAACCGCCACAAAGCAATCGGTGCAGGATAACTACTTGTCACTTCCAATTAGTACCAATTAGTACCATTATGCAAGAAACCTAGATCAGAGAGTTAGTTCTCTCAACGACCTGCAACCACCAAATACCAAGAAAATGTTTGTCAGTTTACTTATGTTTGAATATGGGTTTTGAAACAAGTAACATCTCTTTCTTACTATACATCACACTATCAATTACTATTTCGGTCACTCTGACTGTTTCTTTATTTAGAAAGGCGTCGCTAATTGTATACTCGGTAACGGAGATAATTCGTGATTAGGAAATGAAACCTATTTACACTCTAATACAGTTGCCGAATTTTTGAACTAATGAGGTGATGAGTTTTTGAATGACAACTACGGAAATCAGTTGGCTTGCATATCTCGAGGCTAGAAGTGTAGTTATTTAGGCATATTTGTTGAATTTTCTTGAGGCCATCGAAACTTATATTTCATTTTTTGATTCACTGGAGTCGTAATAAGGAACCGATTTGCAAGAGCATAAGTTGTACTTCCCTGTTTAAAAATACTTTTCTGTAGGAGGTCACTCACTGTTAGATCTAGGAACAGCATTTAATAATCAGTTGAGGCAGGTGATATCTGTGTAACAGAAATACGGAATTAAATCAAATCAAACGTTAAGCATCCTTAAACTAAGGCACATTTTTCTGTTACAACATTACATTGATCAGGTTCTACGTCGTTATTTAAGTGTGATGGGAATGGCACTTCTAATTACCTGAGGAGTAAATTTTCAAGAGGAATTATATATGAATAATTTTGAGAGTAGAACAACGTCACTGAACATCTCTTTCACTCTTATATATTTGGTCATAGGAAAGGACAAGCCATGGATGCAACGAAGAAAACATTTTCTTTCTCTTTTGTTTCTCTTGACCAATGGGCTTTTTAATGCATATGAAAATGCTATATATCTGAGGTGTTTTGCCTACGAAAAACCATCCTCATAGTCGTGGACCAGACTTCATCTTCTGTTACTTCTTCAGCTCATTGGAGTCAAAGACGCCGGCAGAACAGCTGTTGTTGCTGCATATCTTTAGTACATTCGAGAATTCAGTGTCTTTCTCCATTGAGCAATTTTCACAACCCAATAAGATAATTTTACGACATGGAACTAATCAAAGTGAGTAATTTAAAATCAGGTACTGTGACATGCAACAATAATAAAACAGCTGATCCTTAAGAATCAGTCGGAAAGTAGGAGTACATTACCTGTCTACGGGTTGAATAAAAATGATCATGTAACGGACTAGAGAAACTAAGGTTATAGATGAAATCAGTGAAGCTAATAATCAAAACAGTCACTTTAGGAACCGTCTCAAGATTCACGGCATTTAACAAGTAAAGATGTTCGTTTTAGGTACAAGTGATAAGAAAGTATTAACTTACTCAGAATGAACTATTACATAGGATGATCAGTTGTCAAATGAGTCACAAATTGCAGGGGCCCGTAGATATTTCTCACAGCTGAGCAGTTTACACGTTGGAAACCCTGTTGACACCATAGTTGGGCAGTTGAAAAACTGTTCAACTATGAAAACGTCTATGTCAAACGTTCATTTGCAAATGGATCATCCTATCTGAGCAATATATATATTTCGAGCAATCGGATCACTATTTATCTGTCAAGTCAATATAAATTTAACCGAAGATTTGGAGGACATTTACAACAAATAACATAATAGGCGATTAAAATTAAGAAAGATGAGAACAAACAGAAAGTGACGTAGTTGACCCTAATCTTGGTAAGAAAACAAAGTTTATCAAGGTGGGTGTAGTGCATGAACAAATTATTTTTGTACACATAAAGGTGGTTTATCACTGAGAAGATATAAGCTAGCATAGGATACATAGTGAAACCCATCTTCAGCCTTCCTATTTGTCAATGGAATTCATTGTTAAATATAAAGTAAGGATTCGTCGTCCATTTCAACTGTAGTTCTTTGACTTTTTGATGTAGGATTCCTACGTCTATCTCCAGTTGTGTTAGCGAATTGCAAATGTAGTTAACTACTTCAACAAGCGAGACATCAGTGACATCATCGTTTTTCCTTTACCATTCTTTTTTGAGCTGTCCCACAAAGCTGAATGCATGTTTTACTCTTAATTACACAAGTTTGCAATGCTAGAGGTTCTAGCACATATCCGAACCACTTTTCTGTTTAGTGATATGGGGAGTTCATTACATCTGGGAGTGGGCGTAGTAGCACTCCAGGTTTTTAAAAATTTGGCAGACCATAGAGTCTAAGCACTCATTTGCTGGAACGGTCTTAATGTATCAAATATAGACTAACGGAGAAGGTTACATCCTATCACTGACCTGGGAGTCAGTTGACGATCTGTTGCTTCTGTTACATCTTAACACTTTCTTAGTTCCTGAAAAATTTTTCATTCACTCAGAAGAAGGTTCTTTTTATTTATATAACCACATTTGTTTTTGAAAACCGTACTACATCCTTTATCAGGTTTAGTTATTACCAAACTATAATCTTAAAATAGGGGGGAATATTTGTAGCTAAGGTGGATGGTCTTGGTTGTGTTGTGTTCTCTAAGCTGAGTTGTTTAATCGTGTGGTTGTCGAACTTCTGGATAGGGTTGGTTTCAAGTGGTTGGTTTACATTTTCGTCTTTCAGTAATTTCTTTGCTTTCTTGATGTTGTCTTCTTTGTCCATGACTACTGTAGTACTTCCCATGTCTGCCGAAGGTATAACAATATCTTTCCTACTTCCCAGCCTTTTTAATGTTTTCTGTTCTTGAGTGTTCATTTGAGCGTGATGTCTCTTCTGCCTGGTCAATGGTACGATTGTTTGCTGTATTTCTTGTTGAGTGACCTCATTTAATCCTGATGTTTTTATTGACTATTCTAATGCTGCAAAGAATTCTGGTTTCGAGGCATCTTTTGTGTTGTAATTCAGTCCTTTTTGAAGAAGATCTTCCATTTTTGTTGGTGGTTTTTTGACAAGTTGGCAACACAGTCATTTGTTTCCTCGGTTGTAGATACTTCTGAGATTTGAGCAGCTTTTTCCTGAGGACTTTTCTTCATTGTTCTTTGCATCGTTTGCTTGGTTTTTCAATTGCAGTTGTAAACGTTGTCATGTGTTGTGTCGTGAGTATACTTTTTAGTTTTCTCTTTTGGTTGTTAAATCACTGAGTGGTATTTCCGGATCAGATGATGTGGATCTGTGATCATCAATTTTACCATTTGTCTTCCACTTTGTTCGGCTATTTTCCATTTCATTGGACAGTTAATCGGTGGTCTATATGTGACACTTTTCGGCAGAACATGCTGACGTAGGCATTCATGGAGAAAAAATAGTTTTTCTTTTGTGGAAGCTTGCCTTTTGGGGAAGTCCTTCTATTTTCGAACAACGTGAAGCGTGTTACGCTCATATAATTTTGAAATAGTGGAGAATATTCGTAGCTCAGGTGGATGTTCTTGGTTGTATTGTGTTCTCTGAGTTTTTGCCTAGCATCACGGTGTTTCTTTGTTTGTAGGTTTTTGGACAGATGTTTATTATTCTTAAATTGATAGCAGCAATCAGTCATCAAATGATTCCTAAAACTCTCTAACCTAGAAGATGGAACTAAATCTTGTTTTTCAATAAATAGGTTTTCAAACTGAACATCTATCTCTAAATTATTTACCTGTCTACGTGTGTCGCGAAATTTTAGACAGTAACGTAGAACTTTTATTGTTGTCTTACTAAAACAAAAGCTGAAAAGGTTGAAATCCTGCCAACCAAACAAAATTAGTTTCAATAATTTGTGTGTCTAGTTTTTAAATCAGTAGAAGCCTCTTCTGATTTTTTGTTGCCTGCACTATTTTGTTAACATATTGAATAAATAATTTTCTTAAATTTTAGGGATGTGCCCAAACAACATGCAGTCTTTGTAAAGCACATATTTCAAGCTCGGCAATAAGCTTTTGAAAGGATTTGGTTTGACTAGGAGTAAATAGGGTCGAAGACCATGGATTTTGTCGCAATTTGTGTTCAGCTTAGCTAAAAAGCCCATATCACTGGTGCTAGAAGGTTATGGGGAAGAGGAGTGTGTTATTTTGGGGGCTGATTTTTTCTAACCACTCCTTCTGTCAGGATGCTGGCATCATTATGAACTGATAGTCATCCTCGAGAGAAACTCTACTTGTTATACACCCACGTTCAGCCAGTGGTATGACTTCATCCGCTTACTTCCATCACAGTGTAGTTCTTCACATCATTAAAATAAATACTTTCTGTTTCACGACTGCTCAGCAAACCTTTTTAGCACTGTAGAACCTCAAAGAGCGATTATGACAACCAGCATAGCTAGCTGTCTCACTATGATAAGAAAGTTGAATCACCACATCAAGGTAACGGCAAATAGTTGGCATCTACTATATGGATAAATAAGATATAACATTCAGCGAAACAGGTTGACCATATAAAGGACTGGTATTCTCTATTCACTAATAAAAATTATATGGAGTTAAACAAGATACCATGAATAAACAAATAGCCAAGGAAGATTCAGATAGGAGGAAACCACTGTGTTTTCTAATTTTTTCATGGTATATTGAAGATTATGAAATCCAGTCCATAATTGTTATGAATATCCTGGAAATATTTGAGTGTCAAGTTTCAATTTTATCATTATATAAGTTATTTTGTTATCATCCCAGAGTGTTTAGAAAATTGAAGCAAGTTTTTTACGTTTAAAACGTTTTTGAGAAAATCACTAAAACTCGTCACTGAATATAATGCCAACTAGGATAAGATATACAATTTAACAGAACGGGAAACGTTGGAAGCAGTTTTTATTTTTATTTCCCAAGTATTCTATTTCATCACATAGTTTTCGACTTCCAGGAAATGATTAATGTCCTTAAGTATGAAAGATACTTATTCGCTAATGTTAACCAATAGTGTCTGGAATTTTTGTGCAAAATGATTATCCAGGTGGCTTAAAGTACATGTATACACACTTCTATGCACGCAGGTTCATGATTCTATACTATTTTCGTAGTGTAGAGTTTCGTAGTATTGTGACTGGAGTTTGTAATTCTCGTTAACGGGAACTGGAACTCTTAAACCTATGTAAGGTGAACAAGAATATGATGTAATTTGTGGATGCTCAAAATCAAGTGATTCCAAGCAGTCCTAAACAGCACCCTCAAACCGCTCAAAAAGTCCAGTCAACCTCTTTCATAGATTAAAAAACGCCTATATTTATAGTAGCATGGTCATAGCCTCATAATCGCACTAACACTTCAAAAGATTATCCCTAGTAATTTGTTATCAGTTATCGATAGTCACAGAACGCTGAAAAGTAATGAGAATATTATCACACATGCACGCAAGAACTCTGTATGGAGCAGACTTAATCTCCAAACGAAACTAATTGATCAGATTTATTAGCTAGGGATTTTAATCATCCAAAATTCCTTGATTATGTGCTACTAGTGAGTGATCGATTCCGCACACAATAACAAGTTGAAAATACTATGGTGTTCAAAGTGGTGTGTGCTGGGTTTGACACTTGTAGGATCTTGAGATGACAGAGAATATTTGTAACTCAGCAGAACTATTTTGATGGTGTCGTGTTCTCCATCCAGCTACTCTCTATCATGTTGTAAATGATACTCTAGTGTTCAAACTGATGGGTGCCGTGTTCAAGTCTCAGTGGGAACACTGTCGATTCTTGAGGTATGGGTACCTCTGGCTGACGATTAGCAGGGAGCACGCATTCCTCATTTCATTGCTGGCTATCACCGATCAAATTCTATGCGAAACACATAAGTGACAGACTCAGCTTATTAAAAGTGATGAGCAGAGCAAAACAATCAGAACTGAAGTGATAGATAATTTTGGTTAGTGTTATACATTAAACTCAAGTGATTTGTAAACAATAATCTTCAGTGTCAGTTTTAAAGCCTACAGTCTTTGAATCGAAGCTAGCTGCCGTGAAAATCATAGTTAAAGTTAGGAATGAAACTGCTATGCGAAATTCAGATGAGAGTTCCCAAAACAGGATATTGAAAACACAATGTTTGGTCAGCTTAACACCAATGATTATTTGAAGGCAGAAAGTAAAGAAGTTTTGGGATACATACCAACCAACACGGTATCTAACTGTTAAAGTTTAAGGCAAACGGACAATACGCTTTAGCTAGATGTGATTTGATTCAATCTACCTTTGGCTATTTCATACAGTTGACTAGGATTTATGTGATTTGGAGAATTCAGTCCTCTGAACGTAATCAGTCTGAATTCATTAATGATAGGCTCAGTCATAAGCTCAACAAACAATTTACCCGTGTCCAGATAACTTCACTTTTACCAGTAAGTAGTGCCGAATGTGGATTTCAACTACATAATTTTTCAGTAGTATATTGAAGAAATATTCATGTTTTGTCTATTCCACCAATAATTTAAATAATGATTGCTTTATAGGGGTGTTAAATGTGGTTTTGTAGTACTGAGAAAGAGGTTCAAAGGTTTCCCGAACCAATGAACTACTTACTGTACGCCAGTTAATTTCATAGTATTGGGATTTAAATTTTACAGTATTTATGATTTTATTTACAGTGCCCATAATTTGTTGCTAGCGTAAATTTATGCGAAACTGAAAAGATTTGAATTTAAACCAGGTACTAGTTTTGTGATAGACTTTAGAATTTATAGACTGAAGTAAAACGAGAATGATACATTAAAAGTAAATAGAACCAGTGTTCACTAAAATATTGAATTCCAATTACAGCACAAATTTAATGAAACCGGTTTATCAAATAGATTTTCATGTACCTTATTATTTAAATTAGTCAACAAAGCATTTCAATTTAGCGTTTATTTATTATTACTGAATCTTTTTACAACAAAACCAACATCATTGAAAGAAATCTCAGGCTGTAAATAAACTGTTTATTGTAAGACAGGAAACTCAAGAACATAGTCATGGCAACTGAATGGACAACCTAAAAAAGCGGGTGATGAAACAGAAAATTTTCGTCAGATAGTAGATAATCGAAATTTGGTTTTTGTCTCTCCAAGTACAGTCGTTGCCTAAAAGACTGTTAACAAACCCAGAAGAGTAAGTTTTACCAAGTTATATGTCACGTTTTCCTTAAAATTTCAAAAGGAAGCCTTTGGACGAATTTCAGAGACATGCACTTTCCCGCAAGGGTAGAATAGCTGTCAATCACGATGAAGTTTATTTCGAGTTGTTTCTTTCAGAGAATATTTTACGACTTATTGAACCTACAGTATGGGTGACAGCCTTTGATGAGCTGATTTTCAATGGCACAAGAATTAATCAGCTTTGTCTTTGGACGATTATATGAATTTATGTACTTCCAACGGAGTTATATGACAAGATTTCATTTCGTCATTTTCTCATCAACTGCTTAAAACTAAAGTATGAATACATTTAAATTGTGGTGGGATTTTAAAGTAGATTAGTTAATAGAAAGTAAATTCTTTTAGTATTTAAAAGACATGGAAATAAATATAGTATAGCAAGGAGTTACAAACCCGAAGAAGATTCAGAAAGCATACCAAAATATCACTATTATATATATTATGCAGTTACAATAATAAAAATACGACAATGGTTAAAAAAGAGGTATCAAAGGAATAATGATGAAGGAGTATGAAACAAATCGAACTGGAGTTACCATCACGTATTAGCGTTTAAACTGATATGGATTTGGCCACCTAATATAAAGAAGAAAATCGAACGAGTCTAGGCAAATATGATGCAACAGTTTTTCTAGCTGGTCACATATGAAATTCAAACGCTTCATCTAGACGTTTTGTAATGTATATTTACATCCTCATGAAAATCTATATTCTCCTGTAGACTTCACGGATTACTAATTAATAATTGAGAGGTGAAAAGTCCCCCAAAGTTTTTATACCTGCCCTATTTATGCGCAGATGGGTCAAGGTTGTTTGTTGACTCGTTTCATTCATTCACCACCATACAAATAAGTTATCACACTTACAAAACTTCAAATCTGATCAACAGGATATTTGTATGACTTTAAAGTAGACATAAATGAAGTAAATAAATTCCTAGTGATGCATAAGTGCAAATGAAAGTGTAATCAAAGTAAATTCTAATTATATTTCACAGCAGTTTTTATTTCTGTTTTGTAGTGTCATATGAAGTTAATCTTCATTTATTCAATTATCGTGTTTATGAATATTTCTTCAACCAATTTTGTTCAAGCTGATTCTTTCTTCTCATAGTTTGATGAATACCGATATAAAAAGTGAGTACAAGCACACCTAATGAACCGTCATCTTAGTGAAAGTACTTCGTTGGAATCATAAATAGTATTTTTCCTAATATAAACATAGTTTGAAATTTAGTTAGATAATTAAGATAGAAAAGGTCAGGAATTCAAAAGAATTGTTTAAAATAGACCAGTAAAATGAAAAGTAGTATTTTTATCATTTATAGAGAATAAATCTTTTAAGACCAAGATTAGACTGTTCTTTGATCTCAATTTGTCACGAAGTTTTTGGATGTTCATTTCTTGACTGAAGCGTCAAAATCTTTAGTATTCATCTAATATGCAGTAAGGATTATTGAAAAAACACCTATCAAATAGACCTAAATGCTAACAGTTATATATACACAGTTCTTGCTTGATTGGACAACAGCAAAAACACCAAATTTTGTACAAATGTTTGGAAAAAAACTTTAATTATTTTTCCTCCTGTTCGATATTAACTTCCATTTCAGTTGGTTAGCTTTTCAAAGTAATTGTGTAGATTCCTGAAGTCCATTAAACTTCCGACAAACTAGATCCTGAAGTTTTATATTTATTTTTCTATCCTACAAATAGTGATGGATAATAAATAGGAACAAAGTTCTCAAAAACCAACTACACTTGCTACGTAAAGTCAAGGGAATAAATATAGTTGGTTACTGTATGGATGTATCAGAAACCCACCATGCATTCATCATCTCAAATTTCAAAGTGAGGCTTCTTGTTCAAACGTACATGGAGTTGGAAAGTTTAAACTTCAATTTGAAGTTGGTTGTATAGCTTTAGGAGATTAGCATCAGTTATTCGCTGAATTTCATCGTTAGTACTAATATCTGGGTAGGAATTTCAGGAAAGTGCAGAAAGTACAATGTAGACAAAAGTAGCAGGTAGTGAATTTAAAGGGAGATAGAAATGCAAAAGTGGTGGATTATAATTAAATAGGTTGTGTTGCTAAGATTGTGGATATGATTAGCAGTTGCAACTCGTCTACACCATAGAAATTTGTCTGAACGAAAAAGTGAACTAGTTGTGCATGATCTTAAAGCTCAGGAGAAACCCGTATGCAGACAATCTTTTTGAAGGGTCGGCTTCTATATTTATTTGTGTTACCTTTGTGGATGAAGAGAGATGCTTACCATCGACACCAAAAGACCATAGGGCACGGAATGAGTAGAATATCTACCTCAGTGTTGTTCAGTAATTCCTTTATTGCACACCAAGAACTCAGCATAGGTTTTGAAGACCGGTTATCCCTGAGGAACAACTTTCGACTGTTATGCAGTCAACAATACTTATCGACTTTTCGATCTATATCATAATGTTTGTTAGTTACACACTGACGTTAAAGATTTTTTGTTTTACTATTACAAATATAAGGAGAATACCGAAGAGGACTTCAAAGAAAAAGAAAAACAAGTTTAGAAAAGATATTTTTCAGTAGTTTCATTCATTTGTCGAGTGGAGTAACAAAGAAATCAAGCTTCAGTAATCAAAATCTGGTTCGTACCATGAAATGGTAGTGTTATGAATATTAAGGATTAAGCTTGAATAAGGGATTGCACAGCATGAAAAAACGTTTAGGGATTCAGTTACGGTCAAAAAAGCATTAGAACAGAAGTGAATATAAAGTGTGTGGAAATTGAACGAAAGGAACGGTAGGGGTACTTTAAAAAAATGACTTGTAATTAAGACCATGAGAGAAGAGAGGTGGAAGTTTTTCATGAGTATAACTAGTATCTCAGTAATGATAAGGATAAGAAAAGATAAAGCGTTAGGAAAATTACTGTTGACTTTTTAAATAACTCTTATTAGGAAGTTCCTTGAAATAGTGTGACCGGCATTGACAATATATTCAACGGTGACGCTTCATATAGACCCACAATTGTATATTCCGGGCACTAAATTTGGATTTCCCTTATTATTCCACCGAAAATCTGCTATCATTACTTAATACACGTTGGTTGCTAGGTGACATTCTATTTATTTAATGTCGTATAGCTTCATAAACAAAATTACCGAAAGGATTTCTGTGGTGAACAACGTATTCTTCCTCGTATCGCAATCCCCAAAAGCATACTGAAATGATGGGACCTTAAGAGACTACAGTTTCAGTCAGGATGCTTTTTTATTTCATCAAGGTATGCAAACAAGCCCACCATATTAAGATAGTAGCCATCGATAAGGTAGAATAAAGAAAAACCCTTCTCACGTCTTAAGAGAACACTTTTAAACTCTGTAATGTTTAAAGAATAAAAATATCCATGTTCTTTGTTCTTAGTGAAATGAACATTGTGTCCTCGAGTCCATTATAAAAATACTGCATCTGCGATCTACCTAACTGGTGACATTTTCTGATTACAAAAGTTGCAATATTGATTTTTTTAGGTGAGACCATTTCATTCTTTTTGCTAATATGAAACGTTTTCAGCAGTTATTGAATAGTTCTATCTCCTTTAATTTGTACATAAATCTTCTAAGAAAAAATATCGAGCAAACATAAGTCTGCCAGAGTTTTGATAGGGTGAATAAACAGGAAACTGTCAGATCATCAGATAACAAAATTTTAAAGTCAAGAAGTATTTCTTTCCGTCTTGTTTCTTTCTATATTTCTATTCATGAAGTTATCAAGAATCTGAACTTCGTGAAAAGTTCATCCTGTTTTGTTTACATTTTAATGAAAAGCAGGTTATACGCTTTATATGTTAATTTAAAAGTATCAAACGAGAAGTTTTTCAATACTGGCAATATAAACATAGTGTGTACACGGTGTTTTCTCAAATGTTTCTTCAAATTAGTTTTCGCTAGGTGGTCGTTCAGTGATTTGGAATCACTGAAGTTCGTAGGAATGAACAGGCGATGGTGGATAAAAATAATTGTTAAAAATCATATGTAGCTCCTAAACAGAACCAGCAGACTTAATTTAATTCCGTCATACAAAGCTCTACTTGTTTTACCTGTAGAAGATTCAGTAAATTGGCCATTTAAAAAGTTACCTTAGGTATAAAACTCAGCAACAACAAAGTGATTATAGGAATTCATGCTTTAAATAACTACTGGATCCTTAGTGTAAACTAAATTTGACCAGTCTACATAAATTCTTTCGCATAATAAATTTAATTATTATGTTGCCATGTGTACATTTGTGTTGAACATTGGAACAATACAAAGAAACACAAAAAGTCATCCACTACTTATTAGTTATTAAGTAGCACTTACATACTATTAAAAATTCTACCGGAAACTAGTGAAATTGTCTCGCACAGACTCTTCTCACTACTTTATGACTCATAATAGTCCTTTTTAATTCCCTATGAACGGTTTCTATGATAAAGCTTTGTGTATACATGATACTTTCAAAATGACGAGTATGAATTTCTCTTCAAACAAAATTTGACAGTGTTATTAACATCCAGGCAATAGCCGTAGGAATGTCCTGGAAGATATTTATTGCGGATTGTGATATAATTATCATATAAGTTTTGACACAGTCCCTGCATATTTGTATACCACAGGATTTCTAGTGGAATACTATTGGTTTCTTGAGTAGTTCTATCAGTCAGTGTTTATTGAAGTTTCAAGAAGAAGCAGGGGCTGTTATGAATAAAATGGGTGTTTTCAGGAGTATGAGAAATCACAAGTTATCTAAACAGGGATTTCTGTTCAGCCGATCTGAACACATTCATGCGTCTGCCGTAAACGTTGGGTTTTGCATTGAATATATTTATTACTAAGACCTTTATAGGTTTATAAGCCTTCCGGCATACTGCCTATCTGTTAATTCATCAAAAGTTTGAGATGCGATTTCTAATAAAAATCAGAAGTTGATGTTAATTGGTTGGAAAAAGTCAGTAGGTAACCATTCACGTAGTTTTCATGCTTGTTGATCTCCGTCTGCAAGATAAATCTGCAGTCTGAATGGAACTGACATTAATTGCTGTATTCAGAGGCATTAGCATTGAGCTACTTAATCCGCTACTGACGCAGCTCATTATCTGATATACGGTTTCTCAAAAGTGACCGAAACATTTCAAAGTTCTAAAAGGTAATCGAATATCCATTGGCTTTTCACACCTCCTAGCTGATTTAGATTTCATTTCTGCCTATTAACTTCTTACGAATAATACAGTTTGATGATAACCACGACTGTTTGTCAGAGAAGATAAAATCTCCGAATCTAAGTATCCAGAAAAAACATGAAACAATAATTTATCTATATCTGGTGATTATCAGTCATAGATAAGGCGATAAATCCGTGTGGATTCTTAAATAGGATTGCAAAGCTTATATGAACTTCAATCGGTCACTTCTACATAGTTTTGTTTCCAAGTTTAAAGGTCTACTACTGTAACTCAAGTTGTCGTTTAGCTTCCACCATCATTGGAGCTAATTTAAAATTCATAGTAAGTTATATGTTTGTATTAGATACTAAATGAGAAAAATCAAATGTGTTGAATTTATTTTTACCAGCCGAATCCTCTTTGCTTTCATCAGTATTGTAAAAGTAGACTTGAAAGTTAGTTTGAGAAATATAATTCAAAAAACTATTGCAACACTAAAATAATAAATTATAATTTTGATAAATTTTCTTCTAATCTCTCGCATTATTGTGTTGAAAACAGTGTACTTCATATTTAATGTATATGGAAAGGAACACAAATGGTTAGTCAAACTAGTAGTTCGTTTCGTCTTTAAATATTTATGTATTTCCTTGATATAGATGTTTTAAGTTATTGAATATATCATCATTTGTGTACAAATTATCTGCCTAAAATCTAAGTGAATGCGAGATTTCATGGGGTTGTTATTAGTTAATTGTGTAAAAATGTTCAGGTGAAAAAGTGAAACAGTTTTCTTTATACTGAAATTGGCATCTTTTTAAAAGCTCTCAAACTACACAATTGTGTTTTATATCTTGTTGCATAAATTAAGTGATGTGAGTTGAAATTAGTTTCTCTGTCTAAGAATTGTGCAATTTATATAAGTTTTGCATATCAGAATGTAGGACAGTATGCATTATGAAAACTAAAAATCCTTCTTCATCCCATAAATTATTGCAGAATGGAATACAAGGAGAGCCATTCGATAAACTCTTTAGATTTGTTCATGGAAATCAGACGACAGACGGTATGCGATCAAGTTTGAAATTCTTAACTCCTATGTAGAAAAAAACTCAGGTCCATTTCCAATCAGTGCCAGTGAATAAATTTTATGTAAAATGTTCTTTAACTGCCAGAGATAACTTTGATTTACCAAACTGGTATAACTGATACGAAGTCATGATTCACGGTGGAACGAAGACTTTGTTTACAGTAGGACTCAAATCACTGGATGCTTATCTAGCCCTCTGCCACATGAACTAGGCAACCCAGATAGTGACTATTCTTTAAATCATTTTTTGACTGCAGTTCACATGCTCTATTGACTAGCATGAGTAAAAAATTGCAGTGATAACTAACATAATCTTATTCATTACAAAAAGTTCCTTTCTTTCCCTCTTAAAGTTAGTTAAGTGTGATTTGGAGTTCTGAGGCCTGAACTCACTTTATTATTACCAGGTTTTAACATTATTTTACTCTTCAGAACTTGAAGTAATTTTCGTATGACTCTAAATCTAAAATACGTTATGTTTTAAGGAATCACCAAAGCGAAACTAGCGAAATTCATCTTATTTTAAAAGTATCGTTTTCGTTGCGTTTTTCAACTTCAGAAATGCTAGGGAATATATGTATATATAATGATTCAGGTATATAAGCCTTGATTCTTTATTAGATTCCAAACTTATTTCCCAAAATTAAGTTGGCAAAAATTTTACATTTTTTAATATTTTTACTAATTCTTATTTGATTAGAGTGCAGATAAACAAACTACTATGGAGAATTTCTTGTGATGATTAATGTCCCCAAAGATGTACGCCGTATGGCTACTGTGACTGCCTTCTACAGTGTATCCTTCCCATTTCAATTGTCTCCTTCAGTTAAGAAAATGTAAAATTTTTCCGGAGAGAATATATTTCATGTTAGACATTTCTCGGATTTATAAGGCGAAAGATATTTCTCTTATCTTACTTCTCTTCCACTTTGTAACAATATACTACTGAAAAATGGTTAGCAGAAATTTTCTTTGCGGTTTAAAGATAGATATTTTATGAAGAATGTCGTCGTAACACTTTTCCTACATTATTTTGCGTTTATGGGTTTTCGGTACCACCTATTTGATGAATTATCAAACGGAAGCAGAAATTGAGTGGTAATTTACGTCTTGTAACTCACGAAAAGCAAAATAATATAAAACAAATATATGCAGAGCGAATTTTCAGCTTTTATTTGTAAAATATTTTCACTCATATGCATCTAATGTTCGAGGGAACGGATATGAAATGTTCACCAGTTTTTGTTTTACTGTGTTTTGCTTTCTCGGATACAAACCAAAATTTATTCTTATATATTTCCGGAGTATTTACAAAAAGAAAGCAAAGTTTTTCTGAACTAAATTCTTTACAAAATGCAGTCCGATCATGAGGAAGAGAAACCTCATTCACTCACTCTGCTATCGAATACGTAATATTCGTTGCACCGAATGTGTTCAACTTGAACTTGACTTTCTAAGAGGAACGCTCACAGAAAACGGCTATCCTAACCGGTTTATCGATAAGAATACCCAATAAAAAAATGCAAAACCACTCACCATCTCAGTTTCTAAAAAGGTTTTGTTCATGAACCTGGACTTCAAAAGTAATGCGTCGTCAGGTGTCCTGAAAAATCGTCTTTCCAGATCAACTAGTACGACTTTTTCCCAGCCAAACTTCATCTCATCTTTACCAGTCATAAATGGCTCTCCGTTCGTATAAAAGGAAATATCTCTTGAAAAGGCCACCTACGTCAAGATCTATCAGTTCACCTACTTCTGTAGAGCACGGTGTGTCGGCCATAGTCAGCGATTGCTGTTAACACTTATACGAGAACATATTCCTGCCTGGTTTTATAAGGCTGAAAGGAGATACATCAGAAGTTCTATCTTTGGGGATTTAATCGCTTTCAACCATTCAACCAACCCAAACAATGATTTTATGGTTATCCGTCGAGTTCGCTCAAACATCTCATGTTTTCTCCGTATTCAGTTTCTACTGAATATCTTATTTTTGATGTCACAATGGGGATAATGGATATATTATTGGACACTTTTGCTAATATAAACGAAAACGGAGTATAACACTGTTTCTATCTCATATCTCATGTTTGACAATATAATTCTGTTTTTTAAGAGAAACCCAAGTATTCAGAAAAATCTTGCTTTCGTTTTGCAAACTCCCAACATTATACTGAAGTGTAATTAGTGTAATTTTATAAGTGAATCAGATACAGCGACTAAATTTCTTTCAGGTCATTCGCATCACTTATGGTTTGGATAACCACAAATGAAAGCATCAAATATATAAACACAATGACCAGTTTTCAGTTACATTCATGGCAGTATTCTACAATTTCTTTATTTCTTCTCTGTATATCCTCAGAAATATTTTTAAATACAATTTATACGCAAATATCTTATTCTGTGAACAGTGAAACCACCAGAGGTGATTAGAAATATTATGTTAGGTCTTATGGCATGTTTGTACAGATGTGTTTTAAAAAAATACACTTTTGCACCTTGATGTTTTTTGAATGCAGTAGCTGATTTTTTAATAAATTATTTTCTTGAGAATTTATTTGAAAATGACTATTTCGATAGATGATATTCATATTTCAGGTAGTGTACAGTAATATTGTAAACGCTTGCTTCACTCTACGCATTTTAACAATTCTGCTAACATAGTACCTGTTTCTAGCTTTCTCGTATTAGTACTGATTGAGTTGTTATCAATATCATGTAAATGTTGGTAATAAGGGAAGTGATCGACCAAACGTATGACACCGACATAGTATTCCTTGGAAATGATATAACAAAACCGCAAGCATTTCTTAATTGACACAAACAATGTACAAGAATGTAGTAGTGACTTATTTATCTATCTAACAAATCTGGATAAATAGCCATGAAATAGGGGGATAGTGAGAACAATCATAATAAGGTGATTCCTTCGAGGTAAAATCTCATTCAACTCTACATAGATAAATAGACATTTATAGTGAAAACTTGTTTGATTCTATTATATTACTTTTCCCAACTGATTTATATCCTTCAAGTGGATAACTACTGAGTTACATAAGTAACTTTAGTTGCTCTAGAAAAGCAGTTGATAAACAAAAGAACTCAGATTAAGAATTTGCAACTGCCATATTTTAAATGAATATCACTCATAAAGTGGTACAGAGACAAACTACGAGTCTCACATTATTGTTGTTGAATAGACACATATCACTGCAACACGTACTATTTTTGAATATGATTTCGTTGAATTTCTTATCTTTTACTTGATTGTTTTGTCCAACTACAGAAATTACCGACGTCAGAAAATAATATGTGGACATTATTTCTCAGCTAAATAACATTTTATTTACCATAACTGTTACTCCACATAAAAAGCCCTACGAAATCATACAATACTGCTACAAATGATTCTGGAATTAAGAAAGTAACGGAGAAAGCTTTTTAGTTAAAAAAGGTTTAAAGTAATTACTATTTATTTTTTTGGGTCAAATTGATGAGTTTTGTACACATAAGGGTTCAGTGAATGGATACTTTAATGTTGTTCAGTTGTAGCTAGTTTGAATTAGAATCCGTGTGTCAACAGAGAATGGTCAACTCAGTTCAGAAACAAATAGTTAACGGGGAATTACAAGCATTAATAACGAATAAATGATAACTCATAGTCGTCGCACGGATAGAAACTTTCATGACTCAGTAGTCTATTGAATAACACTATAGCGTTTGAAGTAACGGGTGTGGTGTTCAGGTCATGGGGGAAACACGATTCTCCCAATGCAGACACATTTAGCTAAAGAGTACGAAAGAGATATATGTACTAAGTTGCGTGGGTAGTTATCAAAAATCAAATAATGTTTGAAAACAGCAAGAAATAATGGAATGAGGATAAAATGGATCCATTTTATTTCGGCGGCATCTTGTCAACTCCCAACAAAGTATAGTATCAAAATACTTAGTTTTCCTGAAAATATAACCTACTTTAATTCACTGAAGAAAAACAGAATATCGGTTGATGGATACGTCGTACATGTATCGGCACCAGCCAGCTGGCAAATCATGATGCCAAATTTAATGAAGGCTCATAAATAGTAACGAATTGTCAAAATCATATAAAAGATCCGAAGGAAGTTCTTCGAAAGAAAAATAACAACAAAAGTAGCAATCAAACTACTGAGGGACATAATATCATACGATTGATAGGTCAAACATACAAAATTCTGGGAGTTAAACTCGGTCACTTAAAGACAATCGGTGCGAATAAAGGTTAATACAACTAAATAAGTGGTAGAGTAAACATAGAAATCGGATGAAAGATAATGTATTCAGCTTCGTGAGTATGCACCGCTTAGGAGTTTTACGGCAGGAAGAAACAGTTGTCCTGTGCTTACAGGTTCTCAGTGATTCTCCAGTTAAAGTCATTCAGTGATGGAAATTGCTTCCGGAGTATCTTTTTGAGATTTCAAATGCAAAAATGATCTTCTTAAGTGAAAAGGTACACAGCAAACCTTGCTTGATTAAAGGTAAATCAAAGTGAAAAAAGACCTTCCTCACTGTACTTACTTACTTCTTTAAACTGTCAAAGACAGTCAGGGAGTAAAAACGTCCTGTTGTATCTTTACACATTTCCGAATGATGTCACTCAATCTTTGATCATGGAGAAAGACAAGCAGTTTGGGTTAGAAGGAAACAAAACAGATACAGTAAGTTTTCTAGCAAAGATGTGCTAGTCGAAATAGAAATTTACCTTTATTTTACTGCTGTTATCACAACTTTCTATTATCATTATCACATATCGACAGGAGGGAAAAAGTTCTGCGTATGTTATGGTTTATACACGTTTTTCTTTAATTGTGACTGATAACCTAATCATCGGGTCAAATTTCAGCGTTTTGTTAAAACATGTTATGATCATGTTTTCGCGCTTAAGAATATTCCCAAGTAGTTACAGCGAAACGGACATAAGTGGGATGAACTGTTTAGCGTCTCTGTTAAGCGTCTCTGAGAAGTGAGTTTGGATTTTCGGCTCTAGCACATCATTTTGCATTCCTTAATTGACCTTTGGAAGAACTCGAGCGTACTAACAAGAAGGCTGATATTCATTCATAAACTTTTAAAGAAAAACTAGTGAGATTTCTGTTTGTATAGTTGCCTAACGAGGTTCAGATGCAATAAACCAAGTGAACTGTTGTGCGGAAACCAAGGCTTTGATGCCTTGTTGACGATCTCGGGTATGACACTGAAAAGTCTACCAACAAACCATAGTTTAGACAACAAATCACTCCGAACAAAGGACGGTTCGCCTCTCAAGTTTATAAAACTTTGTTAAAGAATTATCAATTTGTGTTTATATTCACCACTGTCTGAAGTACAATTCAGTGTTCATCAGTTACCTGCATTGGCAAGAATTTTCTGGAGTTTTGGATGAAAATTTGTGGCTTGTGTGTTCAATCAAACTGAGTACTAGGAGGAATACGCTTGAATACTATTGGGTAATTGTCGCGCTGTATCAGATATTGACGGTAAGCCAAAAGATTTCAGAGTAGTGGCTGAATGATAGGGTTCTTACCTCAGAATCCTTTAGTTCTGGGCTCAGTCTAACACAGAGTAGTGGCTATCTACTCCTAGGGACTTCTAACCTCTAAACAGAAACCTGTTCAAAGCTTTCAGATTTTCACTGAAATTTTAGTGGATTTCGATTCGTAATGAAAACTACTTTGAACATACAAAGTGACACTGAAATGCACACTCACATGTACAAATATGAAACATGAACGATTAAGTGATCATTCTGAATCGGGTTGATGTCATACTGATTTCGCTATATTGCTTAAAATGTACAGATTACAAGCTTTTACTTGCACAGTTTCACGGATGTATTATGAAAAGAGACGATTAAACTGAGATAGAGATTGGATAATAATATTAGAAAAGTCTTGACGTCAAAAAGGTTAGCAGGTGTGAAGATATAGAATGGTAAGTGATCTCGATTTATATTGAGATACGGAAAAGTATGACTAAAAAGCACACAGCGAAATACTGGTTGAATCGTCGTACTAACATTATATTATTTTCTACTTAGCCGATTTCTGTCGTCACATTGTTATATTTTGTTTGTATGTTCAGGAGTTATCCCATTAATGGTATAAACAGTATAACAAGGTGAACACATAGAAGGTATAAGATCGTCTCCAATTAAAAAAACACTTTGGTTACACGATACATTCGCACAGAAATTTGATATTAATACCAACAGCCAAAACGTTTGCATAATTAACAGAGGGTCATTTTCCAAAAAGAATTAAACGGTCTTAATTCTTTCATTTTTTTTAATAGGTACCATTTAAGTCATTTTAACTGCAAAAAGACTACCATAAAACGTTTGTTTCAAGAATATACTTTGCACGAAATAAATTGATTTGTTTACCCAGAGTCAAACTGTTTGATCAAATGAGTAATTTCCGTACTTGTGTTTGCTTTAATGCTCATATTAAAATAAACTAAAAACAGAATTTTAAATGGAGTTCAAAGAGTAGAGCTTAAGCAAGTTTTTATGCAAAACATACATTAGGTCTTTGTGTATGCTGATCGAGTTGACAGCAAACGTGGCTTAATTCAGGATTCAAACATGTAGTCTCAAGACTAGTGGCATAAAGTACAACTGATCACTCAATGGTTAACATGTATTCAATTTAAACTGAGACGATTTATTTTTGCAAAAATTGCATCTAGTAAATTATTATCAGACGTAAAAATGCAGTTTAGCCTTTAACTTCATAGTAATTTAAATCATATTTATGCGGTATTAGTACTATTGTATTCCGCGAAGTTTGAAGCATTTCACAATAAAAAACTCGATGGTCCCTGAGTGACACTAAAGTTCAATCCTAGCAACCATTGAAATAATAAGTTAGGTTTATCGATTCCATCAGAGAGAAAACAGTTAGTTATTTTATTATTTTTTAGGATAGCCCTTGAAATCTGTATTGATCATGTGTAGAAGAGGAATGAATAACCGTGATTTTTGATAAAGATTCAGCTCTTTTTGAGGACTCATCCAAAATCCTTGATAGGGTTCGGTCAAACCGTCCGAAGGTAGTGGGATCAAAGCATTTGGGTATAAATGAAGCATTATCCACTAAGAAGTTCAAACCAGCGTTATGTATCCAAAAAGGGTATGTCCAACCTTTATTTTTTCTCTTGCCATCTTAAGGCCTTGACTATCATAGATTCATCATGTATTACCTAATTACAGTTTTATATTCATAACCCCTTGTTTATTTTCCTACTTTAAACCTAAATGTATAGTGATTAACTTCCTTTGGTTATTCAGTATACTTTACCCCCCTGACCCCAAATAATTCTGGGACGTCTTACCCACCGTAAAATTCCAGAAAGTACAACTTAGTAAACGACTTCGTCAAAAAAGGAAAGAAAATTTTTATTCGCTGCAACCTCTTTTTTCTTTTTTTATTACATACCAGTAAAACACTTGCCCCTCCGTGCGCTTTCCAGTCATAGACGCAAAGACTGCCAGGACAAAAATTAGCATAGGTCTCCAGTTATAGTATCACATAGCTTTTTCAAGTTTCCATCATAGTTCGTCTGAAATAAACAGTTTTCAAATAAAAGACATTGGGGACACTTAAAAAGTGATATTTTCAAAATGAGTGTGAAGAATTTTTTCGTGTATAACAGTAAAATCTTGGTCGAAACTGTTAGAATTTCGTTGTTTAGTTATTTGGAATGACAAAACTTAATTAAGTAGTATGCATCTCTGAAAAAGCATTTACTTAAGTACTTTCAGTTCTAAGGCTTTCACAAGATATCACCGAGTACTTCATATTGTATATCGTATAACTAAAGCACCATAGTTATAGTGAAATCATCCTTTAGGCTAGAACTCAAGAATACAGTATTTGTTTTTACTTATTATGCATTTCATGAAAAGTTTTGTTACAGTATTTTGTAAATCTCTAGAAAATTTCAACCAGAAAACTCTAGTTTTATGATTACAGCAAAGTTATCATAGATGATTAGTAGCCATGGCCTAAAGGAACATTTGGAAAATATAGTAAAAATAATAAAACAAAGGTATATTCAATTTGGAACCTAAATGAAGGTTGCGTGTTGTTAAAGACAATTGATGACTGAGTAAGAGTTTAAATCAATTCAGTCGACTCAGTGCATATTTTTTACCAATATTATGTTTGATGAGATTATTAGAGTTATGAAGACTTGTGCTTGCACTTGTCAACATTACTCGGAGTGGATAACCGTTTTTCATGACAGTATGAATATTTATTTAACCATGTTTTGAGTATACGGTAGTAGATATTGCTGATAACATAAGTTAATCGAAATTTTTGATAATGTCTATATAATTACCTATCGAATTTTATCAAAAAGGTAAGAAGAAATATTTTCAATCCCAAGAAGACATTTTATCAGTTGAGAACTAAGATTGTCTGAGATAATCTTAGTCAATACGATTAATCTGAATTACGAGGATAATGACTGAAGTTGAAGGAGAGTCTGAATCAAGAGTGGATTTAGGTTACTAGTCTTTGTGCTGGTGACCGAAGTCTATGTACGTATGTATGTACGTATGTATGTATGTATGTATGTATGTATGTATGTATGTATGTATGTATGTATGTATGTATGTATGTATGTATGTATGTATGTATGTATGTATGTATGTATGTATGTATGTACTGAAGGCTACTAAAATCAGATTTCGGTTTAAAAAAAATATATTTTCCATTTTTACTGCTCAATGAAACCGGAATAAGGCAAAATGTGAACGATCGTAACACTGTACAAGGTGAACAGGCTAACTGAATTTATATTTATGCATAAAACAAAAATGAAACACTGACATTAATTTGTGATATCAAGCTTTTCTTGTCAGGAAGTGAATATACTCCTATTCAAATGAATATTCTGTGAAATTTATGCATTAATAACACACTCAGTATTCTCTTTATTTGTTGGCACTTTCCCAGCTATTGTTGTGCTGAACCGGGTCAGTCACTCTCTGATAGCATAAACCATCCCTATAGGGATGTCTCGATATTGCCTGAAGTAAAATTATGAAGTAATTTGATTAGCAGTGGCTATAAGTAGAGTCGATGATATCGGTTACACTGCTTGAGATGTATCAACTAGATTTGTCTGCATCCTAATAGGTGGTGGTATGTTCTCAATGAAAATCAAACACAATGCTCATCGCTTCAAATGTCAATCAATTTTATTCAAAAATAATTTCTTCACTATATCCAGACATTTTTACAGAGGCCTATGTGTTAACACATGTCGATCGACTCAGTTTAGCGTAGCAGTCAACAGGAAAGTGAGAATTGACTATTTTTTTTAACTAGAAAGCTTAAAGAATAGCTCTACAGAGTTCGGAACGATGAAAGCTCCATTCGTACCAGTCGGAACATTATCATTCCCTTGGATACAGGGTATCTTAGGTTTAAGAGATTCAAACAGAAAGAAATGCTTGAAAGATACATCTTATTTTCTTTTATTTAGTAAACTTATTTTGCAGTTTTATGCATTCATTCTTCTTTTTTTTATTATCAAAATAAAATTCTGTTTTGCTTATTCTCAAACATATTTTTATCAAATAAAAGCAGACAGTAATAACTTTGAGGAGTAAATTAGATTTCACCATAGGTAATGGCTGTTACAACTAGGACTATTGTTATTTCAACTATTTTCTATTTTTACCTTAAAGACGCTCTTCATCATGTGTAGTCTGTTCTTCTGTTCTGGTAGTTCTTTATTTTTTCATATTATGGGAAAGTAATTTAATATAGTTTCATCATCTTCCAGTGATAATAAGTTTTTATTGAACAATTTCTAAACAGAAAATACTCTTAATACTGTAATGAAGATGAGACAAATGAACAACGTTTTGGAAGGGTAAGTATACGTGAAATTTATGATTTCGTGTTTAGAAAATTAAATCGCTGCATGTAATATATTTGACGACGATTATCTATATGCTGTACTACAATAGTTCTTTAAGAGTGCAATGGTTGAACTCAGAATCCTAAGTCACCGAACATAAATCCCATCAATATTTATGATTTGGAGCATTTGATTTCTGTCCGCTAATCAAATAGATTAACATGTCCATAAGATGTAATCATATACCAACATTTGATTTATTACCAAACATTTGTGTCATGCAGCGTGTAAAATTCAAAATATTATATAAGTAAACGTAACCTCGCCTAGTTTACTAGTTACTAGCCGGTCTTAAGCCCGGACAGAAAGGAAAGGTTGGAGTGGGGCCAGCAATCCTATCCCATAAAACCAATCAAACCGCTAAAGAAACCTCAAGGCACAAAGAAAATACAAAACATAAAATCAAACTTATTCCTCGCTGCAATCGGAGAGGCAAAATGACGCCAGTTGGTGAAAGCCTTCTAGAAGCCAACCGGCCTATGTGTCTTCTCTCTCTCTCTCGATGAAAGTGAAAGTAAACATAGAGACATGGAATATGCACAATCTGTGTGAAGCTGGCTGGCAAGGCTGCACAGTTTGTAAAAGAGATGGAGAGGTATGGCATGGAAGTGCTTGGAATCTGCGAAATCAAATGGAATGGAAGTGGACTCTCCAAACTGTCAACTGGAGAATCAATAATCTACTCCGATACTGTCACTCAGACGACAACCACGAGCACACTGAGGGAGTGGCTATCGTGATGTCCCCAACAGCATCGAACGCTCTCATGCAGTGGGAACCAATCTCCTCCAGGATCATGACAGCAAGATTCAACTCAAAAGGAAGGAAGGTCACAATCATACAATGCTACGATACACACCTACAAATAATGCAGAGCAAGAGAAAAAGGAGGAATTCTACAGACAACTTCAGTCAACACTGGACAAGACGTCAGTTGGCGATATCAAAATTCTAATAGGCGACATGAATGCCAAACTGGAAGCAGACAACACAGGAAGAGAACTCATCATGGGTCGAGAAGCGCTCGGTGAGGTGATGAATGAGAATGGAGAACTGTTTGCAGAATTGTGTGCATTCAATGATTTGGTGATTGGATGATATTAGATATTCACAACCCGACATGGATTCCACCAGATGGACAAACGCAAACTCAGATCGACTTCATTTCGATCTGAAGAAAGTGGAGACGCAGCCTACTGGGCACAAGATCACGAAGAGGAGTACATGTAGGTTCACACCATTCACTATCTAGAGCAACGAACCTTCAAAATCAAGTTGAGAGCTTTCAAAGAAGCTGGTGGTAGACCACAGTTCAAGTTCAACACCTAGAACAAAAACTGAAGTCGAAACTACAAAAGACACCACGTCACCCAGTCATCGGGACAGAATGGAAGACGTTGAGCAACATCCACGAGTAGACCTGCATGGAAAAACACTGGAACTCTTTGAAAGAGATGTAGAAAGAAACCTGCACAACCGTATTAAGGAGGAAGAGGAAGAAACAAGACAAGGAATGGATCTCCACGAACACATGGGAGCTGATAGAGCAGGGAGAGAAAGATGGTGAAGGAGAAGATGAACCAGTGCAGTGCAGTGCAGTGCAGGTATGAACAACGGAAAGAGGAACTGAATACAACCTATAAAACACTGGACAAATGAGTGCATGGGCAGACAAAGACACTTCTACGACACGCTGACATGTGAAGCAGAACAAGCTGAAGGTAGGAGAGACTTGACAACAAATAACTATCTGTCTAACTATCTAGAAGGGAAGAGATCAACGAAGATGAAACAAATGAAAGATGGTGAAGAAAACCTAGTTACCAAAGAGGAGAAACGAAGGAATCGGTGGGCTGTCTACTTCAAAACACTTGATTCGACCACCACCACCACCACCTCCTGCAACTCGTCCAGAAATATCACCAGCAGCCCAGCCACAGAACTGTTAGTGAACACAAACACTCCGACAAGAGCATAAGTGGAGTCCTGAACGGCATAAAGTTGCTGAAATCCGGGAGAGCAGAACAACCAGATAAATTCCTCCAGAAACATCGTAAACAGATGTGGCGACAATAATAAACATGCTCACACCACTATTGCAGAACGTTTGGAATGAAAGGAAGAAGGAAGGAAGGGTACTTGTCGATAGGAAGGAGGACTAACTTGTCAAACTTCCAAAGAAGGGAGACCTAATTCTTTGCAAGAAATGAAGCTGAGTCATGCTCCTGTCCACTAAAAGTAAGCAAAGTATTAAGCCGCATCATTCTTGACAGGATAAAATATGCTCTGCATTCAACTGGATTATGACCGGAGCAAGCAAGCAAGCTGACTGGCTGGCTGGATTCAGGAAGAACAAATCATATGTGGATCAGATTGTAACGCAACGCTAAGCTACTCATCATCACAGTGCTGAGCATAGAATGACAATCTAAGTCTCTACCCCAGGTTCATCGATTTTCAAACAGAATCCGATCGAGGCTTCGAACGACAAGTAATTTGGAAACCGCTTCAACAATACACTACACTTTATTGCCACAAACCTTTATCAAACTCATTCAACAGGTAGATGCTATGTGATGCAACACGCTACATGCTAAGTGATTCACAATAGAGAGCTCAGTGATGCCTTTGAAATGAAGACAGGAAGGAGTAAGACAAGGTTGCCACCCACTATCATCGATGATCATCTTGATTGCGGTCGACTGGACCGGACCGGACTGGACTGGACTCGATCATGCAGAAGACAACTGTGAGGGATGAGAAGATGTGCACACGCTCACTAAACCGATGAACAGACCTTGAGAGACTTGGATTTCGCTGATAATGATTTATGTCTAATGTCTTATCGCACAAGCTCGAAGATCTACGGGTGAAAACTAACAAGCTGACAGAAGAGGTGGGGCAGTGAGTACAGGACTTCCTTCAGGTGAGCGTAGAGACGACAGAGGTGCTGAAGACACAAAACCAATAACAACACCAACGACAACTAGCATGAATCAGCATGAACGGGAGAAATCTGAAGCAAGTTGTCTCTTTCACCTACCTACCTACCTACCTACCTGCCTACCTACCTACCTACCTACCTACCTACCTACCTACCTACCTACCTACCTACCTACCTACCTACCTACCTACCTACCTACCTACCTACCTACCTACCTACCTACCTACCTACCTACCTACCTACCTACCTACCTACCTACCTACCTACCTACCTACCTACCTACCTACCTACCTACCTACCTACCTACCTACCTACCTACCTACCTACCTACCTACCTACCTACCTACCTACCTACCTACCTACCTACCTACCTACCTACCCTGGAAGCCTCGTCTCAACTACAGGCGACACAGATGAGTATGTCAAAGCCGATATCGGAGAAACAGCGAGGCAGGCCTTCCCTCATCAGGCTAAAATCAGTGTGGAGATCTACTGCACAGCACTCCACTCAGCATAAAGTGTGAACAAGATCCGGATTTGCCACACAACAATGTCAAGTGAATCAGTGTGATGGTTGAGAAAGTTGGCGCGTTACGTAAAGAATTTCCAACAATCTACAGACATACATCAGGTGAACAGCTGTCGCCTATGCTCACTCGATACTGACACTGAAGATCAGATGTCCATAATAATAAGAGTTGTCCACGAGGAACTCACTGTGGCTGGCAACGAACCAACCAAGGACCTATCGCCCAACAAATATGGATAAGAAGAAGGTGGAGATGGATTGGATTGGATTGGACATACACTGAGAAGACCATTCAGGGACGTCAGGCGTCAGGTCATGGCAGGCCATCGAATGGAATTCAAAGGGAAATGACGAGTTTGGCGTCGAAGGTGAGGGGGACATGGAGGAGATGGTGTGAGGAAGAAATGAGAGCTTATGGGGAGTTGTGGAGGAAGGTTGGAAAGACTGCAGAGAAAAGAGTGAAATGGCGACGTGTCACTGAATCCCTATGTTCCACTAGGAACCTAAAGGAACAATAATGATAAATAATAGAAAAAAACATGTGGAAATTATAATTCAGTTAGCATTTTACGGCGAAATACATCTATTACCATTATTGTTACTATGTAACCTCGCCTGGTTAACTAGTTCACTAGTTACTAGCCGGTTCTAATCCCAGGTAAAGAGGGAAGGTTGGGCATAGGGCTAGCAACCCTACATCGTAAAACAAATCTAACTGCTAAACAAACTTCAAAGCACAAACAAAATATAAAAAATGAAAACAAACTTATTCCCCGCTGGAATCGGAGAGGCGAAATGACGCCAGTTGGTGAAAGCCTTCGGGAAGCCAATTGGCCGATGTGTCTTCTCTCGATGAAAGCGAAAGTAAACTTGGGGACATGGAATGTCCGTACGATGTTTGAACCCAGTAAGGCAGCCCAGATTGCAAAGGAGATGAGAAGGTATCGCATCGAAGTGCTTGGGATTTGCGAAAGCAGATGGAATGGGAGTGGACTCTCCAAACTGTCAACTGGAGAATCAATAATCTACTCCGATACTGTCACTCAGACGACAACCACGAGCACACTGAGGGAGTGGCTATCGTGATGTCCCCAACAGCATCGAACGCTCTCATGCAGTGGGAACCAATCTCCTCCAGGATCATGACAGCAAGATTCAACTCAAAAGGAAGGAAGGTCACAATCATACAATGCTACGATACACACCTACAAATAATGCAGAGCAAGAGAAAAAGGAGGAATTCTACAGACAACTTCAGTCAACACTGGACAAGACGTCAGTTGGCGATATCAAAATTCTAATGGGTGACATGAATGCCAAACTGGAAGCAGACAACACAGGAAGAGAACTCATCATGGGTCGAGAAGCGCTCGGTGAGGTGATGAATGAGAATGGAGAACTGTTTGCAGAATTCTGCTCATTCAACGATTTGGTAATTGGAGGCAGTGTGTTCAGGCACAAAGATATCCACAAAGCGACATGGATTTCACCAGACACCGGGACACACTAAAAATCAAATCTACTTTATCTCAATCTCGAGAAAATGGAGATGCAGTCTACTTAACACAAGGTCAAGAACAGGAGCAGATGTGGGCTCAGACCACTATCTAGTGCAAGGAACCAGCCTCCTAAATCAAGTTAAAAGCCTTCAAGGAAGCTGGTGATAGACCTCAACTCAAGTACAACACTCGGAAACAGAAGGATGAAACTACAAAGGAAATCTTCACGGCAGTCAGCCATCAAGACAAAATGGGAGATATCGAGGAACATCCCTAAAGAAACCTGTGTGGAAGAACACTGGAGGTCTTTGAAAGCTATGTGGAAAGAAACCTGAACAACAGAATTAGGAAGAAAGAAGAAAGAAGATAAGGAATGGATCTCGACGGATACCTGGAAGCTGATAGAGCAGGGAGAGGAGGATGGTGAAGCAGAAGATAAACCAGTGCAAGGATGCTCAACGACAAGAGGAACTGAGCACAATGTATAAAACACTACACTGGACAAAGAAGTGAAGAAGAGTGCACGCAAAGACAAAGGACACTTCTACGAAACACTGTCAAGTGAAGCAGAACAGGCTGCGGGGAAGAGAGACCTGACGACATTGTATCAAATAACCAGGTTGCTATCAGGGAAGAAATCAACATAGATGAAACCAATAAAAGATGATGAAGGAAATTTAATTACGAAAGAAGAGAAACAGAGGAAACAATGGGCCGACCACTTCAAGAAGCTCTTGAATCGACCACCACCTGCACTTCGTCCAGAAATACCACCTGCAGCCGCTGAATTACAAGTGAACATTAATCCCCCAACGAAAATGGAAGTCCTGAACGCCATAAAGCTACTGAAATGCGGGAAAGCAGCAGGACCAGACGGGATACCGCCAGAAGCACTGAGAACAGATGCAGAGACAACAGCGGACATGCTCACACCACTATTGCAGAAGATGTGGAAGGAAGAGAAGGTATCTGGCGATTGGAAGAAGGGTTACCTTGTCAAACTGCCGAAGAACGGAGACCTCAGTGCTTGCAAGAACTGGCGCGGAATCACTCTTCTGTCCACCCCAAGTAAAATACTAAGCCGCATCATCCTGGAGAGGCTTAAAGATGCACTGGATTCAAAACTACGACCGGAACAGGCAGGCTTCAGGAAGTACAAATCATGCACGGACCAAATTGCAACGCTTCGCATTATCATAGAACAGAGCATAGAATGGCAATCAGCTCTCTACCTCAACTTCATCGACTTTGAGAAGGCCTTTGACAGCGTCGACCGAGAGGTAATTTGGAAACTGCTTCAATACTACGGAGTACTGCAAACCTTTATCCGCCTCATTCAACAACTATATGAAGATGCCACATGCCGAGTAATTCACAATGGAAAGCTCAGTGATGCCTTTGAAGTGAAGACAGGAGTGAAACAAGGTTGCCTACTATCCCCTATGATATTCCTTATTGTGGTGGACTGGATCATGCAGCAAACAGTGGGGAGCGAGAAGAGTGGGATACACTGGACTGCGGAAAAGAACCTAGAAGACTTGGATTTCGCCGATGACTTGTGCCTAATGTCACATAAACTTGAAGATCTGCAGGCGAAAACTAACAAGTTGATAGAAGAGGCAGCGAAGACGGGACTTCAAGTGAATACAGAGAAGACAGAGGTGATGAAGATACTGCACCACCAACAACAACAACAAACTCCAATCACCGTCAACGGGAGAAACTTGAAGGAAGTAACCTCCTTCACTTATCTAGGAAGCACTGTTCCAACTACAGGCGGGACAGACGAGGATGTCAAAGTCAGAATCGGAAAAGCAAGACAGGCGTTCATTAGCCTGAAACCAGTGTGGAGACCTTCTGCACTGCACTCAGCATTAAGTGTGAGCAAGGTCCGGATTTTCAACACCAACGTCAAGTCAGTGCTTCTGTATGGCGCAGAGACTTGGCGCGTCACGAAAGGCATTTCCAACAAAATACAGACATTCATCAACAACTGCTTACACTCGCTACTGAAGATCAGATGGCCAGAAAGAATAAGCAACAAGGTGCTCTGGGAACAAACCAACCAAGAACCTATCAGGCAACAAATATGCAGGAGGAAGTGGAGATGGATTGGGCATGCACTGAGAAGGCCGACTGGGGACATCACGCATCAGGCCAGTTACTCGAGTTGAATCCCCATGGGAAGCGACGAGTTGGACGTCCGAAGTGAGGGTGACATGGAGGAGGTCGTGCGAGGAAGAAATGAGAGCTTCTGGGTTGTCGTGGAGCCAGGTTCAAACGATTTCAGAGAGCAGAGTGGAATGGAGACGTGCTACTGAAGCCCTATGTTCCACTAGGAACCCAAGGGACTAATAATAATAATAATAATAATAATTGTTACTATGTCTTTAGAAGGGTTTATAACATATTTGTTGAATGACAAGATTCACGTGGATTGAAAACGGCCGTGCTGGGAAGCTGCTTAAATCGAAATCAACTTTCTAAGTCATCAGGCATCAGGAAGACCTTTTGGATTTCGATCCTATTTTCATGTTGCGGTGTGGTCAGGAAAAACCTGGTTGGAAAAATTTGTCCTACAGCTGACCAATTCATGTAAGCATCAAACGTCTGCCCTTGTGGTTATATTTTTCGATGAAAACTGTATAAAGGTGATATGTTTTTGTCAAATAAAGAGTCTTCCTTACAGTCAGTTGCCAGTCTTTGTCTTCTGACCTAAGCGGCTCAATGAAAAATGAAGTTCTGAGGGGGAGCATTCGCTATTCGTATCCCCCTCAGATTTCCCACTGCTTTGTTAGCGTTCTCGTATTTCGCATTACTGTATCAGTCACTTCAAACAGTGAGTAGATATAAGGGTAAGAACTAAGGAATTGACTTGAAAAAGAAGTTTTATACACTTTGTAGTTTGCTATCATTAAAATCGCTGGTAGTTTACTTTGTCCCTTAGTTTCACTTAGAAATTTATTTTATTCTACTCCACTGAGAAAGGTTGTCGTGCATTAAATTAAGTCACTTCCCTGGAGACTTATGACTTCATTATCGTACTTGTTGGAAATTCTCAGCTAGGAGCATTTGAAATCATGAGGGAACTGTTGGTCTGTCAGTGACTTGAACCTGGATCACTCAGTGTTGAAATCAGACATTTTACCAGCAGGCAATGCAGATCAGAACTCAGTCCGTGTTAGACTAAATTATGTATACAAATCTGTCACCAATCGGTAATATGTGCGACTGTCTAGCTCTTAGTGATTGACAATAACTGGAGTCCTGTCGGGAAAGTTGTTATCTAAATAGCCCAGCTACGAAGTCCTACACTTCAGGACTGTGAAGCAGGTTCAAATTACTAAAGGATCATAATTTTCTTTATGGTTGCAGGAACGTCTTGTTCATGGGTCTCAACAAACACTAAACTTGGGTCTAGGATTTCCTGCCGATTGAATCCTGACGTCTAACTCTAGGATCTATTGCCCCACGGAGTTGCATCACCATGCTTGACGGTCAGGTTGTAAACTTGATCAGTACTGAGCACTAACTATTAGGTATTTATGTTGATTGTGTACTGGCGACTTACTGATGTACATCTCTATGTTTATTTACTTCATTTTTATTAGTCTGGAGAACTTTTGACTTTATCATCCTTAAATTTAAACCATTACTACAGAAAAGGTGATTTAGGTCAGTTTGGTTGTATACCTTAACGGTTACCGGGAGCTACAAGTCAGTGTTTGCAGTTTTCCGTTGCTTTTGCGTAGCTAATGATCAAATACCTAACAAATCAGATCATCACAATGTACTTTCTTGAAGTATTTAGTGGAAGCTACCTAATGGCCAACGAAGAGACATTATAAACATCCTAGTTTTATCATCAAAAGCAAAAAGATGTGTTTAAAGATATCCGTATCGACATCATCTCAATATAAAACTTACATTTAGCAAAGGAAATGGCTATGGGTTTGTCGTGGAATAATTTGTCGAAAGGATCATTAGTTGAAAGGGTTTTACCTTATTGTTAGATATGTGCATATAAATACATCGCTTCTGATGTCTCAGCATCTACATGTGGTTTTTCATGAAAATTTTCTTTTGAATGGAATGGTAAGAAAGTAGAATATGTTGTTCTGTTTTACTACTGGCACTTTAATTTTTCTTGTCATTTCTTAGTTTGTTTGAAATTCAGTATATTATAGAGTAGACAGAACTCTATAAAGACGTGTTTAGTTTAGCAGTGTCAATCTCAAGCTGTAGAACTACATTCAAATAAATCTACTCACCGTATGTACTTTAAAGGTTTTAAGTTTCCTTTTTTACAGGTATTTGAAAATAACAGCACTTTATTACTAAAAGTAAAGGTTATGAGGTCAGGTTCAGGTTACTAACTATTTACGCAGGTCATGGTTCTCAACTGGGTTATTACTAATGTGATAATTATACAACAGACATATTGTTTTCACTGAATAACCTTCGGCTGACAAAAATCCAAATTACTCGGTATTTCACTTAACTTCGAACACTGCTTGACTACGCATTAGCACAAATCCAAGACTGCAGTCAGCTCATAGAAGAGTATCTTCCTTTATGTAACTCTGAAATCTGCTGTAGAATATCTCTATACTAATGTTTTATTCTACTCGCAAGTTTTTTCTGCTTAAGAATTCTTTGTCCATGTGAAGCTTTTTTATCACAAGTATACGCGTCATTTTCAGTTCACCTTCACGAAGAGTTTAGACTGACGAAAAATGCATAAATATTGTAAAAAGCTAATGTTTATAGACTGGATGACATTGTGTTACTAGGTGGTTTCTCACATCTTAATATACTTATCGACTCAAACCTAGCTTACATCATCCTCAGTTACTTCCTGTCGTCTTTTTTCCATTGACTACACCGAAGGTTTTATCAGTGACTTCATTTTAATATTTTGCATAAGGGATTAGCCAAGCTGAATTACATTAGCATTAAAGGAACCTTTGACATTTGACCTTTGTTTTCAAGATAAGTTTTCTTCTCTGTTTTATGAGCTCAAAACGTTTCGACCTTCTGAGTAGTTTCAGGTGGTTCAGTAATTTTTGACAGGTCTGCTTGAGAAAAGTGCTGCCTGGTTTCTCTTCTTTGTGGAGTTTGTGCTGACCGATGGTTTTATCTAGAACGATAACTGAAGCTTCATGATGAAACCATCTATTTCATAGAACACATGACTATCAAAATGACTTCCGTTTCTTATGGGTTCACAGAGGAAGAGAGTATTGATTAAGATCGAAATAGTGATACAAGGATAAAAATGATTTCTCGAAGGAATTATGTAATAATAATAGCTTTATTCCGAAAGATCTCTCCGGTATGCTGTACAGAGCTTTCAGCATGTCATATATCATCACTTAGACAGGAACAGTAAATATTTATGTATATATACTTATATAATGAAGATATTTTTAAAAGGTAGAGTTAACTTAGGTAAACAGTAGCATTAACAATTAGATTCATGATACAAAATTAACAGTAAACTGTACTATTTTTTATTGGTTTGGTTTTAGAAAAGTTGATTCGTTATTTTTCTCCTTATTCCTTCTTCCCAGTGGAGGACAGCAGCTTAAAGAGGTGTGGTTTAGTTTTTATATTTAGTTGTAAGTTACTAAGTTTTAAATACTTGTTCCTGGTCTTGACCGAGGACCGGCAGACAGAGTGAAAAGGATGCTGATTTTCTGATAAAACAATTTTTGACAGATATTTACAAGAACTCAGATGTTCTTTCACAACACTTTAAATTGGAAGGTTAATAGGCGAACCACCAGTTCTGCAGACAGTCTTCAGAATTCTACGTAATAAGGCAAGTTCCTTTTTTAGCAACCCAGGAAAGAACAAAGGGAAACAATAGAGGAGAGAAGGCAAGATGTAGGAGTTTATAAACTACAAGAGAAGAGTTATACCAGATATTCTCAGTTGCCTGATATATTAAATTAGTTGGAAAATTCTTTTGAAAATTATTAAAATACGAGATGACCAGGAAAAGTCTGAAGGAAAGCACGCGCCGGGATAAATCACACTTATAGCATTTTCTGTGGACAGAATATTGTTTCCTTTCAGCAAAATAGGACTACAACCAGCTGATTATCCAGGACCCCTTATGCGTCTCAGCTGCCTTGTTCAGCGAAAAAAGGTCTTGCGACAGAATCAAATACTGAATTGTAGTCTAGACGGGCACATATAACATACTTGGCATTGATAGTAAGATGATAAGCAATATTGTGATATAAGATAGCGGTGGCATCTATAGTGTTTCTTTTGCATTTAGGTGATAGTGGTAAGGATCTCCAAAAACCTTGGATGAGGTTTCAAGCATAGATGCTGTTAGTTTCTTGGCTGTTTACAGGAACGGGAAAGTAACGCTAATCTTATGGAATTTCAGACATGTGACTTAGGTATCCGGAATGTCTTAATATTTCCACTGGCAAATAGTATGGTATTTTTTGAAAACGATTTATGAAACATGTTAGTTAATGGATAGCATATTATACCAAAGCACTTTGTGAATCGGATAGTTGAGGTGCCATCCGGACCCACATTATGCACAGGATTAAATAATTTGAGACACTCGGAAGTATCTTTCGTGGCGAATTTAGTACAACAACTTTCATTGGAACTGCGTGGATGGAGTGGGATAGGATTGATTACTTGGCTTACAAACGATTCGTTTAGAGCGCAGACATGAACGCATGCCTTTTTGTTAAAGCGTTTACTTCTACTGAGGTCTTTAAAAAATTTCTACATGCTGGAAGAGCCTTTGGGTGACAAAAAATTTTGGCTTTATGGGAGATTCAGATGTTTCATTTCTAACTCAGTTAAAACGTTCAATCAACGAGCACTAGCGTTAACACTAATTTTATAAAACGTTTATTCTCCTCTTTCTAGTCCCTTAAGTATTAGAAAAGACAAATAATTGAAGCGCATAAAAAGTTTCTCGCTTGAGCAGTAAAATTTCTAGGCAAGACTTGAGACAGCATATCGCGATGGTAATATTGTTTTAAAAAACATCACTGTCAAATATATTTCATTCTATATCTCGTAGAGTTGCTCAGTGTAAATATGGTATTTTTTGAATGGCTTATATGCACGATTTTCTCGTATCGTTTGTTCGCTCCAAAGCACGTTACCTTTCTCAGTGATGTTTTTTTTTTATTTTTTCTGATAGAAGCGATTTGATATGTTGTAAATGTTTTAAAGATGTACATATATGAATAATACGATCCAAGAACATGATGAGATGATTCGAACAAACAAAACTGGGAAAGATTCTATGCAGTATGTGAGATGGGAAATCCAGTAGCTCAGACAAAGTAGGTAGCTGTTTATCAGGAAGAAGAGTGATAATCGTCGAACTTCCTTGATCATTTGGTCTTAAATTGGTAACCTTCATCATTGCGCACGAAGAATATATCAACTTTGTTTTTGGTAAAGATGCACTCAAAAGATGTCCTTAAATAGTATTGGGTGTTCTACGCTTGGTATCTAAAACGAAAGAAGTAAACAGTTACTCCCGTATCTGTGGCTTAGGCTATGGATATTTATCCCAATCTAAATTCGTATCAAAGAAAACCCCGCATGTGTTACAGTGAATTTCTTTGAAACTGGGTCATTGCGTAGAGCTATTTGCTTTGCGTGGGGATGTTTAGAAAAGCCTTTAGATAGTATGTAGTTGCTTCACTAAGGTAGTGGTACAGCGTCTGCTAATTACAGTTTTTAATTGGAAGGAAAATATCTGAATGTTATATAGACAACAGAATGGTAGTCGCTATTCAAATTGTATACAGATTGTTGAACACAGAGAAAAAATTGGAAGATTTTAGACTGTGATTAAATTCTGATGTGGTATTGACATCAGTATTTACCTATATTTCTATTTATTACTTTCTAAGTGAAAGCATAGAATATAAAAGCTTCCAATTCTAAAAATATGAAATTTAAATAATAAAAGCGATGAATTCGTCGAGAAGGTCTTACATTTACCTCAGTTACTCAAGGTGAACGGTAGCTAAAAGTTTAATCGTTTGCTTCACATTTCTATCGACAAACTCAACCCCTATCTTTAACGCAGTGAGAGTACTGTTTGAATTTGAAGAAACTTCTTAAGTGTTATCAGTCTTTTAGTAAATAATATGATATGCATTGGAGTCTACTGTTGAAATTACAAGGTTTTCCATGCTTTTGTCAGTATCTTTATAATTCCTGTTTTATTTTAGTATTAAGTTTGCATATATCTACAGGCAGCTTTGATAATACTAACAGGGTGGTCTTGTTGTATTCCCACTCTTTTAAATGTTATTTTTCAGACTGTTTCGCGGAATAAGCGAACTAATAGCTATTCTTTACACTTCTATAACAGACTAAACACGTGGACGCTGATGGAATCATCATATTCATGCTAATTTCTATGTTGTTAGAAAACTATCGTTTTAGAGAGTTAAGAATCTACCACTCACTGGAATCTTGTTTGAAATTTCTACAAATAAATGATTTGCTGCCTTGAGTTTGGTTATCGGTTGCCTTTAATTTTACGCATTCAATTAAAAGACTAATATACAACAGGAAACATCTTAAATACATGAATTAAACTGTAATGGAACAGAGTGTAATTATTGAAGGAGAATTGTAGCTGAAACAACTTAGGTGCTTTTGTGTTCTCGAAACTGTATGATTTATCTGCAAAGCTCTAGTTATCATTCTTCGTAATCTGATCAACATTAAGCTGAAACCGAATTATTATCATCATTTTCCCTTGGGTTCCTAGTGAGACATAGGGATTCAGCAGCACGTCCATATTCCAGTTTGTTCTCTGCAGTCCTTTGAGCCTCACTTCACGACTCCCCACAAGCTATCATTTTTTCCTCACACCATCTCCCCCATGTCACTCTCTCCTCAGACGTCCTACTCGTCGTTTCCCTTTTGGGTTCCACTCGTTGTCCTTGTATGGCCTGGAGCGTGATGTCCCTGAATGGTTTTCTCAGTGTATATCCAATCCATCTTCACTTTTTTCCTCTGCATATTTGTTGGGTGATAGGTTTTTGGTGGTTGGTTGCCAGCCACAATGAGTTCCTTGTGGCTTATTCTTATTATTCTGGCCATCTGATCTTCAGTATCGAACATAGGCATCAGCCGTTGATGAATATCTGCATTTTTTTAGGAATGTTTTTCGTGACCCGCTAAGTTTCTGAACCATATAGAAGCACTGACTTGAATGATGTTTGTATTGAAAATCCGGGTCTTGTTCTTTTACAAATGACAATTTCATCTGTTTTACTAACGTTGATTGATACCAGTTTTACTCGGAGTTTTGTTATTACGATTTACATCTCCATTTTTATTCCCTACTCTGTTATGATGCAAAATGGGGTGAAATAAAAGTATAACCACAGACATTCTTTTTCCTTCGACTGAAAAGAGGTTGTCTTCTAACATTTTGCTTCTCAAGCAATCAGTGAGAACTGTTAGTGTCTCTACTGGTTTCAGAGAAAGGAAAATAAAACAAGATGATGAACATGGGAGTTTTAGTCCTTCTTTCTTTCTTCCTCCTTCTGGCTAACAAATACTAATTTTAATCATTGGTAACGGAGTGGTATATTACGCACACTAACACAGCAATCGCAACTCTGACTTAATTGATTTTTACTCATAAATCTTATGATAAATTGCCACAATCGGTTTGAAAGTAAACAAAACCATTTAAATAAAAGTATATATGTATATGCATGTCTGTACTATGTGTCCCGTTTCTTCTGCATAAGAGCAGGTAAATGACTCACACTGTTTATCTGCAATTTGTTTATTTCTGAATAAACAATACTTTTGGCAGCAATCAATAAGTTAATTATTTTCTCGTGAGAACAAATAAATAAATAAAATTTTCTATTTTGAAGTGAGTGAACTAGCAATCCAAAACTTATGTTATGTAGTATCAAGAATACGTCCTAAAAATTTCAAGTTCACATTGACTTCATTAATTATCATGTGAAAAATGAAGAAAAGGGTTTGACTAGTGTTTTTGTTAGCCATTTACTACCGATTTCCCTGCATCATGTTCACAGCATATTAGTTATTACCTTCAAACTAGTAGGCATAAGAACCGCTGAGAGTACAAAAATCATTCTATGAATATCCACTAAAAGTGAACTATAGGTATGGGAACTCTATAAGCCTGTTAAATTTTCTGTATTCACGAATAAGATTATTTCATCTCATATCATGAACATAAGGATTCTAGCGGTCTAATGGTTTACACACCGAAAAATTTTAACTTCATTGTGATGTGACACAAACCATGGAATAAATGTAGAAAGATTCATATTTCAATATTATTGATTAACTTTGAAGTGAGAAAGATCTAACTGCGACTTCTGGATATAATCCCAACTTTGATAAAAACAATTCATGTTATTACAGGGATTCAACAATGATCGCAGCAAGTGCAAACTATTAGAAGATTAGTGTACAGTATATATGAGAAGACTTGGACAAAATATGGGATATAATAAAAAGTTTTATCTGTTCAGTTGAATTCAAGGATATGTCAAGTTAAGGAAGAATGACACTAGACATTTTATGTTCTGTTTATTTTAACTCATCTAGGTATAATCATTTTATGGTAGTTTGGCTGCTTGTGGGTAGGAGAGGAATTTAAGACGCGCGTTTCGTTCATCGCTTCAGACTCTAGGGCGATGGATACGACGTTTGATTCTTAGTAGGAAAAACATCATTCACTGGGGTGCAGGTACACCCAGCTGATGAGTTTTAAATTGGACGAAACGCGCGTTCTGGACTCCTCTACTACCCACAACCAGCCAAACTATCATACTCAACATTCGAGCAATATCAAGGCATCCACATACGAGCTCATATTCTAATAGAGGTCGAACAATTCGATCTAATGAAACAGCGGAGAATTACAAGTATATCAATAAATAGTAATATTCATTTTGATTTAAATTATATTATTCTGTCTGTATTTATCTCTATGAATTATTCCACCATGAATAGGCTTAATACTTGTCGAGACAGTGGTGTGTACAATGTTGACATTTTTCACTAAAGTAGATTTCAAATGAAACATAATTATTATCTAAAATGGTCTGTTCAACCAAGGAGTGGTTGAAATATGAAAGATAGTTTCGGACCAGCTGAACTTCATTCGATCAAAGTATGAAACTGTTATATTTGAAAGCGATAAAAATAGAATATACAGTTTTCTCCGGTCAGAACATGTCTTCAAGAAAGGTATTTGTAAACTCTTATAAAAAACGTTAGGAATTTACTGCTTACCTAATAATTCAAGAAATCATAATTAGTCATGACAATCTGTTAACTTAAGAAAGCCGAAAGCTATTTGATTATCATTTGAATTTACTTTAAAAATTCCGTTTGTCACGATTATTGGAAACTTGATTGTAATCTTCCATTCAGTATACTGTGTTTATCTGCAATTATTTGCTTTGGTTAGAATGAGTTTCATGTGGTTAGGTGTTCAGCATATATAAACAAAAATAAACGAGACTAAGTACAGGAAATTCGGCAAGTTTGAGTGATGTTCATATGAAACGTTTTTAGTGAAGATATTCTGTTTGAACGTTTCTTAACTTGTATTTAGTTTTCTTGGTTATAATTCTATACTCCTGTTATCAAATGAACATGCATATTTTATTACTTTATGAAAGCAGAAAGGTATTTATTCGGTATGTCTATGATTCATAGTAGGCTTTATCAAATAACACTTACGTTTTGGTCGTGATTGATAGCTAAAATTTCTTTTCAAAGGTTAGTTATAGTTGTAGATTATCAGTAGATGGGTTATCTTTTTCTAACAACCCAAGTTTAATGCAAAATAGTAGTGCTGTACATACCACAATGCATTTCATAACAGACTTAAAATATTTTAGACATCCAACTACAGTAAAGTTATAATGTAAAGTTTGTGTGCCGAGCATCTTTTCTGCAAAAAGACGATAGGATCGAAATTCATAATTCTATATTTTCAAATGGATTTCTATTCATTAATCTTCGTTTATAGCCTGAAGATAGTTGTGCTGAGTCAGAAAACAAAATAAATCATTATTAGCAAGCATTGTTATGAATAAATGAATGCTGTGGCAAATACTGATTGCAGAAGGATTTCGTGTACCTTGATATAGAACCCCTTTGCGACAGGGACTCCATAAACCAAAAGTTGAAAAGTTTTATTTCATAATGTTTGAATAAATCTGTTAAAGTCAATTTTTTTGGAGTGAAATTATTGCTTTTCATATTTTTACGGTAATACTGAAATGACTACCTGATAACACCTAGGTATGCTGAGTAACTTCATGGCTGTTGATTATTTTGCATCGTAAAGTCGTACCACTTATTTTAGTGGATATGGTTAACTTTGACGGAGAAATCACTCTGTAGCTAATATCTTAAACTGCTAATAAATAAAAGAAAGTGTAGTTAAAATGTTCTCACGGGTTAATAACCGTGGTGCTGACGATATTAAAAACTAACGAATATCGATCGTTACCCTCCATTTTTTGACTTTGAAAGGAATCGTTATGAGACAAATTTACTTTCAAAGTGACTTTAATAGAAAATATCTGATATAATTCTTATGCCTTTTCTTCATTGAACAAGTGTGTTTTCCTTCAGTGTTTAATGGCTTTAATGTAAATAAATATTGCTGAGAACCAATTCATGTTTAGCTTTATAAACATCTATGGAAAAAGGGGGGAAGTGACTGGAAACTGTGGGTTCGCAGCGATTTATCCAGTCTCAAGGTCAGCAAATGTGGTTTGACTCAGATGACCAACATTTCACAGTGTTTCAAGGTCACTTGCTTTACACTAAAGATGAACGTGTGGGACTAAACTGTAGGTATGGTTACGTGATAAATGAATCTAATCATACGTCAAATCCAGTGAACTATAGCTGAAATATTAATGCTAATTAGAGCAATCATCTGAAGATAAGCCGGCATTAAATAGTCAGTGAGGAGTATTTATGATTATGTTAACTTTTTTGTAATACTGACTGCATCCCATTGAACAAACCTGCAGTTTGATGACTTATCTTCGTCTTTTCATACCATAGTGTAATATATTTTTCGTTAATCAGTGTTGCATATTCATAAGGATGTCCTGAATCTGAATATCCTCATTGTTGTGGCCTATTACTAATTTGTACTTCAAAACGTTAGAAAATTTGCATTTTATGTCATTCGGACCCATGTTTTTGCTGTTATGGATATTCAAATTAGTTCTTTGATCTGTTGCAGAATACTTTCTTCTTTACAACAAACACTTTAGAAGAGATTAACAGAAGGGTAGGGAAGGGACATGATTATAATTTGATGATTTATCTAGTTTACCAACTAAGCCCTAACATGAATATCGATTTAGTTTGTTTGGTAAATTTTAAAGATTTTGGGGTTTAAAAATTTTTAGACTTAAAAGTCATAATGCCTGGTAAAATATGGTCTGTTATTATTATTTTATTATTTGTCCCTTGGGTTCCTAGTAAGACATAGGGATTCAGCAGTACGTCTCTGTTCCATTCTGTTCTCTGCAATCTTTTGAACCTCACTTCACGACTCCACACAAGCTATCATTTCTTCCTCACACCATCTCCTCCATGTCACTCTCTCCTCAGACGTTCTACTCGTCGTTTCCCTTTTGGGTTCCACTCGTTGTCCTTGTATGGCCTGGAGCGTGATGTCCCTGAATGGTTTTCTCAGTGTATACCCAATCCATCTTCACTTTTTTCCTCTGCATATTTGTTGGGTGATAAGTTTTTGGATGGTTGGTTGCCAGCCACAATGAGTTCCTTGTTGCTTATTTTTTCTGGTTATCTGAGCGTCAGTAACGAGTGTAGGCAGTTGTTGATGAATATCTGTAGTTTGTTAAAATGTGGTCTACACAGTGAATAATTTTCCTGGTAACATTTTATTTATTTTGAATTTTTCAGAAAATGATATAATCTTTGGTTTGACTGTAAAAAGAAGCAATTCAATAAAGACTTCATATTGCATGATTTCATTTTTCAAATTATGTCAGTATACCAGTGTAGTCAAAAGTTTCTGATCCATTTGTCAGTAGTGATATTTTATTATTCAGTATTTTATCCTTTTAGGAGATGCAAAAAAGTTAATATCAGATAAAAGATTTCACGAACGAAGTTTTTTCAATGAATAATCTTGGCTGTATTCGTTTTGCTTTAAAATTCACCAGAGAATTTTATTATTAAACTAAGGGTTTTCGTTGTCTTCGAAATTTAAAAATTTAAAATATCGTGTTTATACGTTATATTGTAAGTGTAAATCGAACAGACTGGAATTGTTATTGAAGAACAGAACAATAACTAGATATCTTACACCGTGGTTATATTCATGAAAGTGTAAATTAATCACTTAATATAGAAAAATGAAAAGTATAATGCAATAAAAACGAGTGTGAGAATGTTTTTGGATGTGGAAAGTTTTGCTTAAAAATATTTTTAAGTTTTTTGGACGAAAATGTGAAGTGAAAAATTTGCTTGAATGTATCCATTTGAAAAGTGACAGTGACTTACAATATGAACTATAATGATCACTGCAATTTTATTCGAATTTTTTGAAAAATAAAAAAAGTGTTGTCAGCATGTATATGAATAAGAAAGTGTAAAAACCTCATAAGTGAACTTTTGAAGCTGAACTCGTCAGTGACTCCCGAATACATGAAGAATGCTGAAGTTCAGACAGCTGTAAGTGTTTCTCAGTTTGACCAACATTACTAAGGAAACACTATTCATATGACACGTGTGTGAGCTCTACGCATCTATGTTCAATTCATTCTTGAAATGCAACTTTGAGGCAATCACTTCATGGAAAACAACATTTTACAAATATTTCTTCATCATAAAATAAATGTTATATTGTCGTTTCTATGCAAAACACTTTTCAGAGTACCGCATAGATGAACTGTGCTATTAACATGGCCAACATTTGACAGTAATACTAATGCAGTAGTACATCTTTCTGACTGATAATGACAGAGAAGAGTTTTACTAAAATGTGAGATTTTCGGTATCCATTGTAACGTATTTTTCAACTAGTGTTTGTTATTCATTACCTTCGAACCCTCTTAAATATGATACACCTATTCATGATCTTTCGGAAGTGCACTACTGGAATCTTGTGCAGTCAGAATACATATAGATGAAAAAAAATACCGCTATTATTATATTGATGATTCGAAGTTTCATGATCATAAATCACTCTATGTGGTCCGTCCCTTGTTGTAAATGTGGGCTTTTTCGTCCGTTAAATCTAACAAATTGTTGTTTGATACTAATTTCGGTAGATGTTAAATATGTATATGAACGTTTTATTTCTGTTGGTTGACTTTTTTAAAACATATTGATGTTTGTGCAATCAACTAAAAAGCATTTCTGCTTTTCAAAATAAGCTACTGACGGCTCTGAAAATGTTAAATAATTAAAATCGAATCGTGTAAAAATTTTCATTTTTTGACTTGAAAAATACACATTGTTATTACATAATCCTATGAAAATTTACTTGTATATATTTTAAAAATGACAAAATTTCGTGAAATATACTGAACCTTAAAATAAATAGAAGTTATATCAATGCAGAAATTTTCTGTCTAGGCATTAGCATGAATGTTATAATTGTTCCGACAATTATGAAAAACATTTTAGTCTTTTATGTACGACACACTTGCAAATAAAACAGAAAAAGCTGCAAGTAGGATAAACCTGACAACACTATATCAAATGACTAAGATGCTATCTGAGGGGGGGGGGAAGAGATCAGCACATCGATTCTGAAAAGGACTTTGATCGAGGCCTCGACCGATAAGTAATTTGGAAACTGCTTCAACAATACACTACACTTTATTGCCACAAACCTTTATCAAACTCATTCAACAAGTATATGCTATATGATGCCACACGCTACTTGCCAAGTGATTCACAATAGAGAGCTCAGTGATGCCTTTGAAATGAAGACAGGAAGGAGTAAGACAAGGTTGCCACCTACTATCACCGATGATCATCTTGATTGCGGTCGACTGGACCGGACCGGACTGGACTGGACTCGATCATGCAGAAGACAACTGTGAGGGATGAGAAGATGTGCACACGCTCACTAAACCGATGAACAAACCTTGAGAGATTTGGATTTCGCCGATAATGATTTATGTCCAATGTCTTGTCGCACAAGCTCGAAGATCTACGGGTGAAAACTAACAAGTTGACAGAAGAGGTGGGGCAGTGAGTACAGGACTTCCTTCAGGTGAACATAGAGACGACAGAGGTGCTGAAGACACCAAACCAATAACAACACCAACGACAACTAGCATGAATCAGCATGAACGGGAGAAATCTGAAGCAAGTTGTCTCTTTCACCTACCTACCTACCTACCCTGGAAGCCTCGTCTCAACTACAGGCGACACAGATGTGGAAGTCAAAGCCGATATCGGAGAAACAGCGAGGCAGGCGTTCCCTGATCAGGCTAAAATCAGTGTGGAGATCTACTGCACAGCACTCCACTCAGCATAAAGTGTGAACAAGATCCGGATTTGCCACACAACAATGTCAAGTGAATCAGTGTGACGGTTGAGAAAGTTGGCGCGTTACGTATGGAATTTCCAACAATCTACAGACATACATCAGGTGAACAGCTGTCGCCTATGCTCACTCGATACTGACACTGAAGATCAGATGTCCATAATAATAAGAGTTGTCCACGAGGAACTCACTGTGGCTGGCAACGAACCAACCAGGAACTCATCGCCCAAAAAACATTTTGTGCCTAAGTTTGGATATGAATTCAAATGAACTTGAAAATTATGAAACGTAACAAAGAATTAATCCTGATGCAAGCACCGAAGGAAGTAATTTTTGCATTACACATTTACTTGGTAAATTTCATAACAAAACTATGAGTTGTAGGAAACTGGAAGTTTATAAGTTCTGTTAACGCTTATGAATCGATAAATAGGTTTCCATCTTTTTCATTTGCTGCTGTTAGGAACACCTTGACCTATAAGCAGACAAAGTCAGGAACACTTACTTGATGTTTGTTATCTCGGAAAAGACGAAAACAAATATAATACCGTTCATGTTGTGTTCAAACAACTTGAGTGACATTGATAAAAAAGCCTAATATTGGAATGAACAGTCTATAAAATCGCGATGAATAAAATAGTTTTCTTATTAATTATGGTAAAGTCACCAAGCAAAAGACTACACACGCCCTGAATCTTCATGGAATGTGGGTTAGGTTTAGAATTCGGAAAAACAATGCGGATTAGTGAGATAAAAAAGCAGTTACAACCTTTCTGATTTATTTTAGAACTTGGTGGTTCATTTAGAAACTTTAACACACTTAACATGTTAATGTTTTTTTGACGTTACTCTGGATTACGTAATTAGCAATTGCAGCAACAACAGTGACTAAAATGAAGTTGACTGGTTTTTAGAAGGCATTTTATTGATATGAAAAAACCACCGTGTTACGCTTTCAGCCTACGCATCGTACTCACTAGTGAAACAGCCGGTGATGAGGTCTTACTAAATACATCACTTGTAGATTACTTCATATTTCAATTTCAGTTATTAATGATGATCATTAAAAAATTAGGCCCACCGATACAAAAATCACCACGTAAGAAGCAATCTTGGGCAGTGAACTCATCCAACGCTATCTCACTCTAAATTTTCTTAGCAACTCTCCCCAGTAATATCACAGACGACTGAGAAATGTCAGTGTTTTTTATGAAGATGAAACAAGTGATAAAGGTCTTAAAATGGAAATTATATACAACTCAGTGGTCGTATTATCGTACAGCCGTTACCAAGGAATATCCCAAGGTGAAAAACTAATTTTGGACGACCGACCCAAGTTTCTGAAGGCATTTATTTATTAGTGAAACTATTTGTCCAAAATATTCGGAAGAACCCACTTAAAGTCATGTAGACTGCACAGTTGCATATTCTCAATGCATTGTGCATTTTATGTGCATGTAGGTTGAAAGCATTCTTTACTCACATGTTCAAGCATCATTTATGTAGTACGCAGCGAAATGTGAGGCACTTTTCATTACTGTAGTCTTTCACTAGAAAAATTAGTGGCATAATAATTCTTACCATTATTATTTGTATTCTTTTCTTAATCTTTTGATTCTTGGCACATGATAATTTTTTATTTAGGAATTAATGAATCACGGTTATGATAAGAGGCACAAAAGGAATGCTTTGAGCTATTTTATTTCAAGTATTGATTTACTTTTCTTTTTGCTTAGCACTACCTTGAAGCAGGTCTTCATCGCTTTTGTTTCGTATCTAATTATAATTATAAAGTGATCTAACTGACTGGACTGACCATACTCTTTAAGCTCATCATTCGCTTATACTCTGTGTGTCTGCTGTTACTATGGGGTATCTTCAAATGCCAGCTATTATTTTCATTTTTATTACTCTATAGTTAGAATGTAAGTTGAAGATTGGTTCGAATGACCACCTGGTATGATATGGTATCAACTAACAGAATCTTCTTCTGTTCAAAATGCAAGAATTTGATTTGTGAGTATAGTGCAGATACACTTTTCAGTGTACACGACTTAAATCTGTGAGCTCATGTTTACCTTTCAAGCCAAGGTCGTCAAAGCATTTCTGAATTATTTTATGTTATCATAATTGATAAAATAATACTCTGTAGTATTTTGAAAGATATTCTATTTAAATCCTTTGCATTATACAATTAAACACCAAGATCTTTAACGAGTAATCAGTAAGAATTAAGTTGAAAACGACAGGACGTTGGAATCTTCAACATGGTAAGCATCGAAAATGTTTTCGTCTTTTTTAATCTTATTACACAACTTAACTCAGTGGTGTATACATTTCCTTTTTACTCTCAGTAAAAAGATGGAGTTAGTTCACAAACAAATCAGGAAACTATACGAAACCAACCGTTCTCAAATAACTGAAGTCACTTATGTTCAGCATGATAAACGTTGACCTGCACAAGTATTTCGTAACTACGTCTGATACCTTAAATACAATGAGTAATTTTGTTTATAAGAAGAAATAGGAATGCTATCAAGCGGTTGAAAAACAACTTTCGGGAATGAAAACCTATTCATTGTTTAAATATCATCAACACTTGAGTAAACTGCTCGTGTAGAGTAAAAACAGTTTACTAAGCCTGCTGCAAACGTTTTCATTTCTCGTGTACTCTAACGTAAATTTGTCTTCCTTTATCCTCCCCTTAAATGGATATATGTGCATAGCAACTTTGATGACATTATAGTTGTGTTGTATTTTCCCTCATGAACACTCAAGCAAACATTTTATCACGAAAATTAAAAATAATCTCAGTCTTTGTAGTAGACAAACTGCTACTAATGATCACAAAAATTCATAGTTTTTCCCGTTCCTGTATCTTTTTTTTTGTCAGGTGAAATAGGTGTTTGTTAACCAAAAAAAATTATTCAGCAGTGATATCTAGTAGAACTGAAAACGTTTCTAAATATAAGTGTTTGAACCATTTGTAAATCTTTTCTTAGTCTCACAGCCATTCCGTTCAAATTGAACTGGTAGTTATTAGTGAAAAGAGTTGTGGTGAGTGGTAAGATAAGTTGTTAAAGCAAGCTGTATTTCAAATGGTATCAAATTTATTTACATTTTTGGTGAATTAGTGATATATAATTGTGCATCTAGTACGCTATATACAGATAAGAATAAGGTAAACTCGTATTTATCATGATTGTGAACAATGCATGAAGTATAGTAGATTTTAAGTAGTTATATGTAAATAAGGATAATTTTAAACATTATGTCCTTCATACGTTTTTTCAGGCAACAGTATATTTTATTATCTGTCAAACCGTTATTGTTTAAAAGTGGCTTACCATTGCGAGTTAATTTCGTTACATTTCAAATTAATGACTTCAGAAAGAGGATATCAATGTTTAAACAGTTCAGTTTTCATGAATTTTCTTGTTCTTTGATTCATGTGTCCGCTGAATTTTAAGGTCCAAATATTTTGCTTGACTCTTTCAGCATATTACTTTGCAATTACTCATATTTTTAAAATGGGCATTTCTTTAGATTGCTATCTATCATATAGGCAATTAGTTTACAGGTGACAATGAAGGTAGATGAACATTTGTGAGTAGCGAATTCAATGTAGACATCTTATGGTCACAAACACTCAGCTATCTTCATAATTTAACTCCAGGTTGCATCAAACGCTCTGGAGATGGAAATTATTAAGGGAGTGATGATGAACTATTCCAAAAATCACAATAAAGAGGCAAATATATTTAGCAAAGAATGTTGGTTGTTTACCTCAATGAAATAATAACTCGCTTTTTTACTTTCCTTAGGTAGTAAGCTTTTCAATTAATTTTTATTAATAGTGGGTGATGACTGAAGGTGAAATGAAAATTTGAACCACAATGGGATTCGAACCCGGGGGTTACCGGAACCAATCCCGCCGTGGTTCAAATTTTCATTCCACTTTCAACTATCACCTAGTATCAGTACATATCTTCTAAACCATGGCCATCTGAGACAGTCAAGAAATGATAATTTTCAAAAGTCAGGAAAGAAGGTCAAGAGGAAGTAATTACAGACACGTGTCCCGTATTTTATTAATTTAATTACACTGTGAGCAAAAACACTCTGGAAATGACATTTTTCAGTGATTTCCATTAAAATGATAAGCTTTCTGAATTAACTATTTGTTTTTAGAAATTACGGATACGAAAATTCACTTTATTCCAGCTTTACTCTGCAGTTTTATGGGCCATTTTCAAATTATTTTTCCACTGTACAATGGAGTATATTTAAGAAAAATATATGCCTGGAATTCAATCAAAACTACACAAGATTTGTAAGTTTTGCAAAGGTGTTTATATTGTACTATGAAAAAGGTGAAATGTTTTCCTTGCAGGATTTTAATGAGTGTTACTGATTCTCTTGTTTTTTTGCTGGGAAGTTTATTAAAACACTTTGGGGAGTTTTTATTTAAAGTAAATAACGATTGCTAAAATCACAGTGTTTCAAAATGTAAATACATAGTAAAATTCAGGCTGGACTTGATTGAAAAGCAAACGTTGAGCAAAACAGATGTATTTTAATAATCTCTATCTGGTCATCGCTAAGTTTAAAGTAATGAAATTCAGCGCCAGAACGTTTTAAATGAACGATATGAATGAAACAAATCGATTTCACGTCTATATTTCTGTATCGACACGTACTAGTCAGGCTATTCAGTGAAAAGGGTTAAAAGTTCTTCTTTATCCAGTGACTGAGAAAGGCTGTAAAGAAGAATATAACGTTGAGTGTAGAAGTAGACAGATTCATCACTCCACCAATTTTTTTTGCAGCAGGTGTCTGGTGGATAATTTCTGCTACTGTCTAAATATGGGCTTGGAAGTAAGTGACTGGGACTTACAACTGTACTTTCTTTTCACTATGAGAAATGAAGTTATAGGAAAAATAATCATTTCTGAAGATTTTTCTTGTTTTACTTGACAGTTGTAACGTCTTATCGGTAATTAAATTTAATGCTTCCGAAAACAGTACTTTTATATGTGGACTGCATAGGGGACTTCAAACAAATTTTATGATGGCTACGTGACCTAACAACTCTGAACACCTTCAGTGCTTCGGATACGTCCTATATTCAAGGCTTTTAAGACAGGGAATCTATGCACAACACGCCTTTCATCACCGATGATACTCTAACCTATTCCTGACTTTATCCTCATCCCTTCTCTAAACCCACATCATGACACTTTCACTTTTGCGTACATTGCTGAAGCAACAATCGATTATCATTTGAGTGCCTGCAAAGAATGTAGTTATCTACAGTCCAGAGTTTTCAGTGGCTAAAACCAACATGAATCAGGTAGTTTGACCTCATTGGCTTTAGTTCTGTCACACTGGACCGTGATAAAAGTTTCTTTCTTTTGAAACCTCTTTTACTATTCAAGTTTTATGATTTATTCTTACCTTTGGTTAAAATACGGAAAATGCATGATATTTTGCTCAGAACAGCGTAATTAGGCTTACTAGTTCACAACAACTTCAAGACTTAGGCATAGAAATGATGTCTTTACCGAAGTCATACTTAATTCACAGCCGCTTGTAAACCACTAGAATTACTAGGTCAATGAAGTCGTAGATGGACTACAATGTATGAATGACTACCTTCGTTTCTTGTCGAATGACAGAAGTCTGGATAGTGTTAAGGAAGTAATAAATTGAGAGTTTTCATTTCATATGCAAAATCTAACTTTCCGATTTCATCCTTTCGGTATGCAACTCAAGGTGTAAAGAATGTAGGCTAATGTTAGTGAGAGCATTTCCTGAGTTATATTCTGAAAAAAACGGGTAACTTTGTTACATCTTGTCTTTCTGTCAACGAAGACACTGATTTCTATCCAAATGGCATCATTTTGAAAGGGGTGTTCTCCAGTCTGTTAACCCATATATAAACTAACCAATATACATAAATGGACGTATTTGCACGTGTCCATAAATACAGTGAGACTGTCACCTCTGTCAGCTTAAGCAGAAGAAGTCTAACCACATATTAATCACAACACATTTGCACCTGTTTACCCAATACACTGTTCAAAAAGTGATTACGAAGTTTACATTTAAAAAAGAAAGAGTTTTATGAAGTATGAAACTGGCAGCTACTCTTATTTAACTCCACACATTTTTGAACCTGGTATGGAAACAGGAGAAAGGCTAACAAACAAAGTTTCTGAGGGTTATCCATATTTAGCTTTATTCTGTCCATTCTGCTACGGGCTATTAGTGTCTATGATCACGACGGAAATTAAAGCCAGCCACAAAGCAAATGGAGTAACTGCCCTCAAAAAAGCTGCCAGAAATATATGAGTGGTGGTTGCAAAAGGAACAGAGCAAGTATGGAGTGAATTTCCGCATAATAAAAAACAGTTTTGTTGCCTAAGATCAGTTAACAATAAACAACAAACAACTGTTCCGTATGCATTCTGACCCTATTTCAGTCTAAGTCGGCACCATTAATTCAAAAATTAAACGGATTTGGTACATTACTGAAGTGATGTATCAAATGTGAAACGTTGATCCGAATTTTTTCGAGGAGACATTAGTTTGGATTGTCTATAACACCGTGAATTATTTATTTTGTGATAAACAGAAAATAGATTTTATGAGACGAAGAGAAAAAGTCGCTATAGTTAGCAATACTACAGAAGCTGTTTCTACTTCCTGTGACCGAAATTACTTTATTCACCTAGTGATGAAGAGCTAGATCCTGCTTTTGAATCCTACTGTTTTTTCATTAAACTAAGGGCTATACTATTGTGAGTAAAATTAAGAAATCTACAGCGGAGGTCATACAAAGTCATTTGTAGGTGATTCAAAATGGTTTGGTTAAATGACGAAATCTAATAATCTCCACAGAATTTGTGGCACTAGAAATATTCATAAGCCAGGTTATTCTATAAGACATAGAGTAGATTTCAGAAACGCTACGTTATGAAACGTCTAAATGTTAGGCTTTAGTAAAGAAGCAAAATATAAAACGTTCACGATCGCTACTTACTGACGTTTAAAGCATGGATATGATGATATACTGCTAGATAACACTGCAAAAGTGGTCAGTTTCAATACAACCAGTTTGTACACTAATATACTGATCGGCATACCTCTGGAAGGAGATAGAAATGAGCTCAGCATTGATTATGAGTTGACGTTGAGAGCTAAGGTACAAGTAGAGTTGTTCCTACTAGGAGTGCAGCTATGTCTACAGTCTTTACGCTTCCTAATGAAATGTGCAAACAGACAGAAGCAGTTTCCATTGGATCACTAACATCCCATAATGTGGCAGCAGATTTCAGGATAGCTGGGAACATAGTCTTTGAGACATTTAGTCCTGCTCCAAAATTCTGGTTCTGATATCCAGATAAGATGTTGATAGTACTTAAAGCACAAAGATATTTTCTTTACATCTAAAAGTCCATCAGTGAACCTAACTGGATTTATTCAAGAGATAGAAAGTGATGAAGGGGGTTTTGCAAAGTCTCGCTGTAGTATAAAAAGGAAAACAAAGTCATCCAAAGTTATCAACAACCTTGGCTCGAATATATGGGGGGAATTGGTATCACAAGTGTTGATAACAAGACTAGTAATAGCAGCAGCGGAGGTAATAATGGTGACAGGCTGAAGAGCCTGTACTGTGTTACCGTAGAAAAATGACACCTTGGAAACATTACGAAATAATCTTCATAAGGCTGAGATGAAACCTTCAATTAGAAACAAGATTCGTACGTCAGTGGATCTCACTTAACCACTTAACTTGACTTGAGGTCATAGAAGCATACTGCTGAGCTGTCACCTACAGCAGCAGTTTAGTGCACCTAGTTTTTTGATGGCTTTTCAAGTGATATCAGTCCGTGATGAGTACCACCTCAAGATAATTTAATCTACCAAATCTCTTGCAACCACTGTGAGGTCAAAAAAGTAAGTCAAACTAGTCATCCAGGGTTATTTAAGGTGTCTGGCACAAAGGCTTAGCTAAATCATAATTTGTATATCCTAATAATGTAAGGAATGCCGAGGAAAGCTCGACGACAGCTGCACATTTGATTACGCAGTCATACAACAGGAATGGGACAGACCGACAATATTAAAACTCAGTCACGGATAGAAAGAGGTTTATAGCCGAATTTTCGTTTGTCGAATCAACACCAAATATATACGTTGGGAATGATTTGAAACTTGGAAAATTTGATTACCTTCATCATAATGAAGGAGAGAAAATTAATAGGATATAAACCACGTAACAAAGCAGTGGAGTTAACTCATGAATATGGACACTAAATTATGTTCGAAACGTTATTCAGTAAACAGTACTGTTTCACTGTGTGACGATTCTAACAAAGAGATCAAAATGAAAGTAGAAGTCTCCGTGTAATGTCAGATGTTTAGAGCCTTTTTATGGAGCTATGGACATGGAAAACTACATCCTATTCCAGTGAATACCGAATGAACTTGTAAATTAACCTATATTCTAGAGCATCATGTTCATAAACCATCGTTAGGCAGGAAGCTAGCCCACGGCAAATAAATAGATAACCACATGGCGCCTGACCATTTTTGCCACTAAATATTATTTTAAACGATTAACTGGCTATTATTCTCTCAGAAAGAATATCATTTGGGTTTACAGACACTAGTCCATCGAAATTGGTCTGATTACCTAACACTATATTCATAAACCGACTAAGGAGGTTACTGGGAAAAGATAGGCTATATGATTGCCACTGAACAAACACTGAAGCTTGGGAAGGGAATGGAGTTAGTGTGTTGAAGGCGATAACTAAACAGTAAGTGCTGGACTTTCTTTTCGTGCTTCTTGGCACTTGTCAATAGGGTGTATCTACGACCTTGAGGGAAATGATGTCCCCTATGGGATTCAAACACATGTTAGCCAGTGTTACGTTTCCATTGAGCTATTCAGGCCGTAACTGACCTCGTTCAGGAACAAAATAGGTACAGCACCATAAAGTAACCGACTTCATGTGGTCCAGTCCTTAAGTACTGGCTGAATTCTATCGATCCTTTTCCAAAGTAGCCACCTTTCTAGTTGATTTTTCGCTTATCAAATACTTACTTTTTGGACAGAGATAATCCTCAGAGCACCTGCCCCACATACGTTAGTGGATGAAGCAGCAAGTTTAAATTTAATGTTTTCAACATTCCTCACTAAAACTTTATTTAGCTCTTCTTGCTATGTAACCTAATGTGCAGATGATGACTGTTTTTAGTTTTTATTTTCCGTCAAGTTTCAGTCACCTACTCCAAATGTCACTTACCACAAAGGATTGGAAACAGAAACAATTAAGCACTATTCTGTAGAATAGAACAGTATGATGACTACAAATCGAACTGGTGAAAAATCGTTCTGAAATTCTGGCCTAAAATTAATTTTATACACAGGAAGAATTATGGCTTATTATCCATACCTATACCTGTGTCTTTGCGTTTAACTCCTGAAGTGAATTTGAGTAACACGAAAATACACTTTGACCTATTTTCTACCTGTTTTTTACTCTGTAAGTGAATACAGTGACTATATGGAATTTACGTTTATCGTGAATATAATCCTGTACATACTTTCGGTAGCACGCTGTCCACGTTTTCCACTTTTTCCCGGATGACATGGAGAGCATCATTCTTTGAAATGTCTTGGTTAAAACTACTGAGATTGCAGAAGAGTCAAAAGCTTGAGATATGTTGCTTAAAAGGACTGGCTAGCAGTATAATGTGAAAACAATGAAATCTAGTGGCAGATGTATGGAACCAAACTAAGGTATTACCACACATAACTGAGAAAATTGCTTTGAAATGCAGAAGTCCGAGGGTTCAGAGCCACTGTTAGTCTACTAAACATTGCATTGCTAGCGCTTTTGTCGCAGTTTATCAACTGAGAACTTCAGGAAGTGTAGAAACTATTTATCAATATCCTTGTAATTAATATTTTTGGCCGACTGTTAAGGGTTCATCGTAGACATCTACAAAGTCCTTATACAGCCTCTATCATTATTTGATTATAAGTGAATATTTATAACATTTTTATTGTTTTAAAACTCGAACGATACCTTGGATATTGATACTGTTATTTCGTTTGTCACTATGCTCAACAAACTATTATAAATATCTGACACATGCATTAAAAATTATTGCATATATTTGTCAATGAATAGCTTTATGAGTGAAATTACGGAAAATTATCTCGTCGAGTTATTTGTTCTTCTGTTCTAATGAGTATTTTCACCTTTATTAAATAATTTTTGGACAGATGAATTCAGCTGTGCCTTGACAGTTCAGTTTGTTTTGCTTATTATTAATAAGGCTATCGAACAAATTTAACTATAGAAGGAAATCAGTTTATTTCACTACTTGGAATTGTGAAAACTGAGAAGACAGATAATTTTTAATGGATACTTGGATCGGTAAGTTCATACAGTGCCTTAACTATCTTAGTTAGACTAACAAATTAATGCATATTTCAGATATGATTTGGATGGTGCCAAAATACCTCAATTCATGTTGAATCATCACGATGAAAGGGAAAACAAAGCTTACCGGTTAATACTTCTAACGGTCTATAATTAAAAGGATAAAGCGTTAATGTTATGTTTCCTATGTTTAAGACTTTGAGCTACGTGGAGTGTAATGCGTAGTTTAAACGTTTTTATGCTTATGTATTAGAAAATCACTCAGTGAATAAAGCTTTTGGTATTCTCGCTTGCAGCAAAGATTGAAAAGACAAGACAGCTATGTGAAATGGTATCCAGTTACGCTCAATGACTGAAACTACTTGTTGTTTGTTCACCTAGAATAGATTCTGTATATATACAAAAAAGTAGTCATGCTGTGAACCAGACGAAGGAACGGCTGAATGCGCTTTTTTAAATAATGATAACTGTCATCAGTTTATTCCAGATGTTTTCGTACAGTCAAGAGTTTTTGGTTGACAACAAAAATATATGTATGTGTACAACTTTTCGTATAGTGTTAACATTACAATTTATGAATAGAATATTAATAACGAGGAAAAGTTAAATTGTTACTTAAAGTTTTGGTCAACGATTATTTATTATTGTAAAGTTGATAAGTGGGTTCTGTAATTTCGGGAATAGTCATACGCTTGAGAACTCGTTGCCATTCATCATGGTACTTTTCCTTAATTTGGCTATCAAATTGTAGAGCGATAGATCGCGACGAATTTAAAAATGCACGAAAGTATATAATTCGATTAGATAACATAATTAAACGATTAAAACAATTTAGCAAGGAGAAATTTGAAGGAAAATATATCGTGGTAAAATGAGGTAACCTAAAGTCAAAGAAGGCCATCAGAGATGTAAATGAACACTCAGTTGTTATCAATTAGTATAAGTGGTTAACATGAATTCGCCTTGACTAATGCGTAGTTCGTATGTCAAGACATCTGTTAAAAGTGATCGGAACACATGAAGACACATAAGGACTTGGGAAAAATTTAGAAAGATTGTTATCCCAGAAAATGCGAAACAAACGAAACAATTCATTGAGAAAAGCTGTCAAAAATGACGCCTGCAACTGTATTACAAATTTTCACTCATACAAGACGAATAATTACAGAAGAATTAGAGTGTTTCTCGAAATTTCATAATGGTCGAAATACATCACTGTTATGTGAAAGACTGAAGTCTAGAAACACTATTCTGTCTACAAACAACCCTTTTACTGATTTTTAAAAAGTGTATCGTCTTTCCTATTTTAGAACACAAATCAAGACAATTACATCGGCCTACTAACGAATCACGTTACTAGACAACAACTCCCAGTCGGTGACTTCATCCTTTTGGTATCAGCTTAGCACACAAACCAACCAATTCCCTGCAGAACATTTTATGCCAGCTGAAGGATTCATTGTTAAAGGAAGATGAGACATAAAATGGACAAAATTAATTGCGAAGATTCACTCTCACTATTTTCGGGGGACTTAGTCTTCGAATAGCTCAAAAGGTTTTGTTAGAATCAATTTGCACTCATATGACAATATATATTTATTCTCATTGGTGTCAGTTCACATAGATAAGCACAATCATAACTTAGACTGGGACAATGTGAAAATACTATCATAGACAAGCTCAAAAACTGCAAGGGGATTCTTAGAAGCATGGAACTTCAATAAGATGGCGATCAACAAACAGATAAACGTTGAATCAATATATAGACTACCAAGAGTGGATTATCTAAATGGAAATCAATCACGGAAATCTTTATTCTACCCACAAGTGAATGTAATCTTCTTCTATGCTAAGTTTTCATGCTTACATAACTAAACCTGATAACACAAGTAGAATGGTTTGTTACAGAATAAATGTGGCATTCAGTTTTACTAAGAAAGAAAGACGTAAATGATACTGATGTCCCAAATGTCTTAAAGTTTTTCGCCATTTAAGCTGTAATGGTTCTTCTGGATTCCAAGCTGAAGCCAGATTCTATGTAGTACATGTTCTTGCCTGAGAACAAACTTAGCTTCTATTTTATGTCGCAAAGATGTGTAAGCTAAAAAACACATTTATTCCTTTATTCTTACATACATTATAACCTTAATGAAATAATTCATGAACCTTACATGAAAAGCGCGAAGAAATTTTAGGTGAAAATGAGGATTCCCTGAACATGACTTAGAACTCCAAATCAGTCAAAACTCTGGGAATGCTTTCAAAACTGTCGTTATCTCCTAGTGAAGAGTCATCTAAAGTCTTAGAGAAATGTTGAATAATTTCTGAGTAGAGCACTGCATAACTGTGCTACTGGTTATCGGTCTGTTTCACTATGACAGTAGGAGTTTCATCCTGGCTGTAACTTGGAAATATTGAAGCTGTCAATACTAACAAAGAGATTCTAACTGCTCATAGGAAGATATACCATTACTGGGTTTCGCATGATCTATTTCACCGAAATTTACCAGTTGTTTCTGTTTATCTTTGAGATCTATTTAATCCTGGTTACAACTTTATTGAGCAAACGTACGATTTTCGTTGACAGAAGAAAACGTTTAAATAGTGAAATATGGATGATATGCTTTTCGAATCTGCTTTTATCCAGGCTTTCCTTAAGGTTTAGAGAACGTTTTTATACGTTTTTTACGTTTTAAGTACCAGTATGTAAACCTAGGCAATCATCCAAAAAAGACCTATCAACAGAACTGTCTTTTTCGCTTAGAATTTGATAAAATTTAAGAGGGAGAGTATTGTAGCCCACTGTCAGTTTGTTAGTTTGCAAATTTCGTACGATAAGGAAACTCAGATAAGAAACAGAAGCTAAGATTAACAAGCAAACAAATTCCTGTAGTCTATGGACGTGTCACCAGCAGTCCTCAACCACTGATTTCTACCGTCTTGAAGACCCCAGACAGGTAGTTGACATCGCTCCACATAACTCAGTAAATTCGTTGACTGGTACTGCTTTTTGGTCTGGCCAGTCTAAACCTTCTTCCAAACTAATCCAACTGCCCCTAGGATGGCACATCGAGGTAGGCAGTGACTGCATATGTGCAGCTCATGTCCAAGCCACCTCAGTAGATGAAAGTTCACTACCTGGTCATTCAACTTGCCTATCTTTTTTAGTGCTCTTCGCCTGACTTTAATACTGCTCATATGGTAATTTTACCAAATGCGCACAATTCTAGACAAAAACCTTTGATCAAAGCCCGGTAGCCACTTCATGTTTTCTAGTTCAACGGTCATGTCTCACGGCCAAATAATAGGACGGTACTGACTGCAGTTCAGTATGCTCGTCCTCTGATAGATAGTTGGATGTTTCATCAGTTGGCGTCAGAGATGATGCAAGTTGGCAAATGTCAAATGGACCTTCTGTACCCGAGCTGAGATCCTGTCAGCAATCAGCCAGTTTGGAGTGATGAGACTCCCCAAGTAAGTAAAGTTGTCGAGACATTCCACTACTTCATTCTATATCCTTAAAATAAGAGTAGTTTCAGACTAGTCCTGCAGCATCGTCCAACTTTTTGCGGGTGCAAAACGCATGCCGAAAGTAGTCAGATCTCTCTTTAGGGAACTCGGAAGGCCCTGTGTCTTATCAGCGTCTTCATCTAGGAGGACAATATCGTCTATATAGTCTAAGTTGACCCGAAGACCTCCAAGGAGTAAATCAATCCTTGAGGAGTAAGACGTACATCAAGAATGATGTCCCGTCTGAGACACAATCCTGTGTCACGCAGGGTTTTAGTCGGTAAGGTTACCACTGGGTTATTCTGAAAATATCTGATCTACTTCTGGATCGGGTTACATACATTGATTGGTCTTTGATGGCTCATAAATTTCATGCTTTCCAGTCATGGATACTGTCAGGATTCTGCCGGTCCTTTCCAATGTGGCTATTAAGCTCTTCAGGGACCACTGAATGTATATCTATCAACAACTTATGGTTCGCATATCAGACACCATCCTTGTTCTTAGCATTTTCAGTTAGTTGTTGAGTGAAACTAGCTAATTGTTGACATCTGTTTGTTCCAAATTTGATATCGTAGTAGAAATAGCTAGACCAAATATAAAGGCCAGTCATTTAGTTACCAGTAAGCAATAAACTTTCACAGATTACATCAATTACTGCGAAATGGAGTAGATAAATTTATTTAAAAACACTTTCTTACCGAATATTACTAAATTGAAAGAGTAACTAATAAATATGTTCACGCAGCACTACTAAATACCTAAACTTTCTATCCATTTTGTTAAGTTTAATTATGAGGAGAGGTATTTTCCAAGATAAGTATAAAATAGGATGTAATACTTCTGTTTTTGGATATATTAACACAAAAATTAACTTACAGATCTCAAATAAACAACGATCGATATTGTAGAAAAAGTTTGTTTCTATTTCTCTTAATCTTGCTGAGTTTTTTAAAAAAATTCAAGACCGTTAGGAAGATAGTATAAAATGTAAATATCAATCATTAATAAACTTTTCAAACCCTCCAAACTTAAATTTTCTGATATTCAGAAAAAACAGATTTACATACTTATAAATGTTACATATTTTATTTGTTTGCTTTCATGAATAATTTAACCTGATTTCCTAAATGTACAAGTGAACACTGGTCAAGTGAATTATTTAATTAAAATTTCACCTAATGAGCTTAATAGCTGATTTACTTAGCCGAGTGTTATCTACAGTTACCACATTTTTAAAACTCTAATTTAATTTTTGAAGGTCAACTAGAAAAAAATTCGGCATCCTGATAAACGGTTATGCAAATTGGATTTCATTTATTCATTTAGGTTGTTTATAGACAAACTGGAGTATCTATATTTGTATTTACAGATAAACTTGATTTTTGGAAGTACACTCAAAGAAATAGACTTTGAAAACTGATAAGTTGACTTGACATGTTTCTAAGCTTTATTTTGTGCGGTCTGTTTAAAGTCTACGTATTTTTTCTAAAAGAAATTATTTCACGTGTGTTCATGAACGTTAAATGAAGTGTTTATCTTGAAGGTATAGTTTTCCTGACGTGTAAGAAGTTGCATAATTATTGGTGTTTATTTCTACTTTGACGAACTCACAGTTTATCATAAAACAGGAAACTTCTCTTTTAGTAAGCGTACAACATCACTGTGTGATATACATTTCACGGTCATAGCCATGAAACAACAACTGTTAAGAAGTTAGGGAGTGGACTATGAATTAGAAACGAAGGTTGATAATAGTGAAAAAAATTAGATGACTTCTAATCCAAGCTTACATGTACGTCATGTGGAGATTAAACACAGAGGTTTACGGAAAAAAATTCAGAGATTTGATAAAGGATTAGCTCAACAGATTTTCCAGTCTTGTTTAACATTCAGAGAAATCGTGACTAATTAGATGTTAAAGTGCAATCGACAAAAAGCCTTGGACCTAGGTTTCTCGCTTGTCAGTACTCATCAGCAAGATATATCCAAAACCATATGGACACTGACATCTCATCAGTGATTCGAATCTGTTTTTCGGCGGTGAGGTAGACTAGTTTATCACCAAGTTATTCATGCTGAAAATACAGGTTTTTGATGAGTCCCAAAGGTTTACTCTCAGCCATTAACACTGAAACGCAGAGCACCTCAGTCTAATGCCACTTGGCTATATGGGTAGGTTGCAAGTAAGATCAATAGAATTCAGTCCCCGTTGAAGGCTAAGCACTAAACGATTATACCGCTTTCTCAGTGATGATCAACGTGTATAAATAATGATGTAAAATAGTAACATCTTGAGTACTATCTATAATTCTGATGTGAATTGATCCTGGCAATTGTGTATTTTTCGCATAATGTCAAGGAAATATGAAAATTGTTTTCTGTATGGAAGATGGGGAATAAATGCAAATTAAATGAATTTCACATCTGCTAAAAATTTAGGACTCGTATAGTTAGACTGCTCCAAATTTCCTGCATGGTGGCGATGCAATATTCCTGGAAAACGATTCATTTCAAGTGCTTCCTAACTAATGAAATACACCATCATAATATTTTTCAAATTGATTACGCACCATAGTACCAAGTTCGAAGTTCGATTGTATGTTCAATGTTTTGAGAACGTTTTCTACGTTTAATCGAAGAATGAACTTTTTGCTGAATGTCAAAGGCTGGATGATAAGTTATTGAAAAATATATTGAAAAGAATAGCGTGTTTATTGTATGTGCATAAGAACAAGCTCCATTACTCTGCTGTAGTCCACTGAATAACAACTGCATGAAAATTTCAGGTTACTTGTTAAGTCATGAAGTTTTCACAAATCTAAATGTATATCTCCTAATTAGATAGAATGACACAGAAATACTGCCACAGAGGAGTCTCCAAATCCAGAGGTTATCAGTTATACACATATATACAATCACAATTTTGCTCATTTCTATGAGGAAGCTCGGACGAGATTTCCGTGGAACAAGTTGAAATTATTTCTTTGTAAACTCACTGTAGTTTCCACAAATACAAAGTATATCTAGTATCAACATTTTATTCAGCTACCATTGTTTGCCACACTATTAAGTCAAATGATGATCACAGTTCATATAAATTACTTCGCTATCGTATTTTGTTTTGATTTCATCAAGTCATGAAGGATTGACACCAGACTATGCAATCCACTGTGAGTTACGAACTGAAATAAAACAAACTTCCTTTACACAGTGAAGTAGCGGCTATTTCATATCTATTCAGGATATTATCATATAAATAATTATATGTAGTTTCATTCTAATAAAAGTTTGATAATTGCACCCGCTTATTAAGACATTTTCATTGCGAAGCCGCCTCTTAAATCTGGACTAGTAGTCTAAGTAAACAATAGCAAACTCTAAGAATAAGGTAGGTAGTTTTTTAGGCAAATTAAGTTTCTCATTACTTCCGGTTCGGAAGAAAATTGGGAACTACGAATTCATGTAACCCTGAATATACTGAATGTGATATTCTGCTATTTACTATAATCTCACGTATGCATGTTATACTTATAAAAATTATCGAAGAAATTAAAACTGGTATTTATGCAGTGAAACGAACTTAATAGTGCTAGCGGCATAAAGTACATCACACTATGCCGGATACTGTTAAGTCTGATAATGCGTAAATGGTACTTAAATAGATCCAGGCAAGTTAGTTTCATTCTGTGTATCAAAAGTAAGTTTCTCTACAGTATCATACTCATAACAAGAGTATTAGTCACTTGGATTAATCGATACAGCCAATAATGAAAATCTGTGGATTACATTTGGATAAATTTATGGTGCCACCTGTCTCATTTTTAGACTTGATAAATAATTCAAACTTTTTAGTACTGAATGCTTATATAGTCTTAACTAACTCTAATTTCAAAATTATATTTTATAGAAACTAACATCTGTCTTATAATTTACATTAAAACAAAAATAGTGAGCAAGAAAGTGCGAAAGCACATACATTGAAAAGACAGAGAGAAGAGTTAATAGCATGTTGACTAACACTCCAAAAATTCTGCTATTCAAAAGTACAAAAGTCTCTGAAGTGATTAAGGCCTAAGCTATGCATGCAGATGGAAAGTACTGCATTCTTTCTCAACCGTGGCAGCTTTAGTACATCCAGTTATCGGTCATCGTTATGGTTTCATCATTAACTTACAATCACTTTTATGTTTTCCTTTGTATAGGTAAAACTTCATATTCTGCGTTTATCTGTGTGATTAATAATCATCTTAACTGCTCACTTCCTATTATTTCTTCACTTTTACTAACAAGCTATATCCCATGACTTTGATTTCTCTTGTCTAAAAGTCGGTTTGAATATGGTCAGTTCTTTCTCCTTTGAAGAAAATATTTTACCATCGAATTATTCAAGACAGGGAAAACTTCAGCATATATCTTGATATTTAAATAGGTTTCAGAGAGTGATCTGTCGAGAAGTAGAATCTATAGAAAAATTCACCTCATTTTACTTCAATGATTCCTTTTGTTTTTGAAAATTTAGAATACTTTAAGCTTTTCAAAATGTCACTGATGCCATATTTAAATTTAACTTTGTGCAATCTTTCCCATGGATATTATCTAGAAGCTGAAAATATCTCTTTGTACGAATCTTACTTCTTTCTTTCATGCTTATTGTCGTCTAAATGAGACTGAAAACTGCTAGGTATTGAGCGAAAAACAACATCAACATGCAGTTTATTCTTCTTGCAATCTTAATTCAAACAGGTTGGTAGGGAAAGTAGATGATTAAGTGGGAAATAATCAGCATTTGGTAGCAAGTGAGACGAAACATTACTAATATCAGGAAAATTGAGAGAAAGAAGAAATTCACTCAAAACTGAACTGTCACCATCATCACTACCACTGCTGTTAGTTTGACCAGTTGACAGATTATTTTAACAGGCTTTTTACAATGCTGCACAATCGATTCAAGACCAATAAAAGGGCTTACCTCTACTTTATAATTAGTTACATAGGAGGTATTGCTTGCAAAAGGTCCGCTATCTGAAGACTTCTTTAAAAAGCTTCTGAATTTCAATTGAGATTCTAGAACATGCATCTCAGTAAAAAATTCTAGACAGAAAGATAAATACACCTTCTGATATGCACAAACTATTGTCATTGTAAAGCCATTATGTGGAAATCACATTGATGAGCTTATACAAAAAGCCGCTGTGAAAAAGAGATGATCATGAGGCATCTGAAGGCATTAACATCTCAGAAAAGATGACCAGCAATGTGAATTAGTTCATAAGAGAGATTTCGAATAGATAGTATTGAGTAACAAACAGTATTATAATGGTGAGGTAAAGTGGTACATGTGGTTTTGATTATTTCATCGAAATAACCACTAGATAACAGTTGAAGATTTCTGAAAATACACATCAAGTTTGAAATGTCAATTCAATGATGTTTAGTTTTTGCTTTCTCTGAATGTCATCATGAATCTTTGAAGCATGAATCCATGGAGTACCAATTTACAAAAGAGATTAACTATTAAATGAAAGCAGTGAGAGAACCATTGGAAACCAAAGAACACTGAGAAGTTGCGCTCTTCTAGTATAGAACTCCTCAGCACTGCACAATCATCAACCCTCTAGCAATCAAATCAAAACCACACCGATTTCTAATGACCATGTACCTGGTCACTTACTAGTTCTGAATTCAAAGGTTCATACAATCTCATTTCGAAATGAGCAAATCTCACCAACTTCTAAACTGAATCACCATCTACTCCTCATTAGTGGTATGAGTTGAGATGGACTTCTTGATGTTTTAAGTAGAAGCCATGACGTCTGTTTTAAATCTATTCAGGTGTGAGGAAAAATGCGTATAGATAGCTTCAGACGAAGGTCGATATATATATATATATATATGTATATGTCATCCCTGACGTTACCGGTGTTAAGCATTCGATACTTTGACTTAAATCTCAGGATTGCAGCTTATTAGAATTTTGTTGCGAATTTATACGTAAGTACAATTAAAATCTTCACCGTTCACTGAATGAATATCTGTAGCTTTTATCTGTCGGATTACAATCCAAAAAGAATTTTAACAACCTCTGATTATGAACAACAACGAGCATGGGAATAAAAAAGTTGGAACAACGTTCAATGGCGAAAATTAAATTGGTTTTTGTTTTTTTGAAATATTCTATTAGGATTATCTTTCAAAGGGAATACTATCTAACAACTGCTGTGGTTCAGATGTTTAATAAGCAGACAAACTTTGTTTAGTGTCGAATTCTAACAAGTGTGCAAACCAACCTTTTGTTTCCATGAAATATCTTGTAAATTTTTTACCACGTTTGTTGATATTTATTACTTGCTAATTTTTTCAGTCAATATGTTCACTTTCCACTTGTGGTCTGTAAACCAACTGACTTAAGTTCGAGACTAACGTTTTGTAGACACCTCATTTATTATTTGAATTGACCTTTTTTCAGTTGTATGCCTTTTCTATTCGGAATGAAAGACAGATTAAGGTTATTTTGATTTACTAGAAAACATTCCGATGAAGGCATTTTTATGTTAACAAAGTAACTGGTTTAACAACAGTAGAGTTTTGTTTAATGTATCTTAGTTGTTTATTACAAAAAGGATAAATGGTCAGTTCTGTAGTCTTTTCGGTTCTTAAAATGTTTTAACTCATACATTGTTTTCTATTTGATTATTCGTATGAGCCGAAAGCAATGAAAGGGTCTGGTATCGAAAGACAGTCAATTTAATTCTACGAAGAATAGTGTGCACATATCCAATCATTTAGAAACACACAAAAATGTGCTGACGTATACTGCGCTTGTTTGTGGTTTATGACAACACTTAATTTACTTTTTCACGTACTTGTTTTCTTCGCCCATAGTATATCTGTTGCAATTCTTTATTTAATACCGATTTTTCTGTTACTTTCATTGATAGTAAAAACACAAGCAACTTAATATTTCAATAAATTATTCGATGGAATTGTCTGCTAAACAGACAATAAATTATTATTTTCTGGATAGAAATGTAATAGACAAATTACCAGCAATGAATGGGTGAGCTAGAAACTGAATGACAAGAAGTGACGAAAACGTGAACAAACTTTGTTTGATTTTGTTCACCAGACAGACTATAGTATACTATATGTATAGTCGGTGATGAATCTTTTATTACTCTTAATATTCATCACTCTCGAAGATAAAAGAACGGAAAACTGAGTTTTCTTTGATTTTCTTTGTAAAACTTACATATTGGTCTTAAGAATACTGCTATACTTCAAATATCTGACAAGAGAATGCCTACTCTTGACAGAACTGTGAATAAAACATTTTATACATACGTTTTCTCAGAAATTTCATGGTTAATCTCTTTGTGATTAGAAGAAAATCAAGTACTCACTTCTCAAAACCTTATCGCAGCCTGTTACGCAACATTCTTTAGCTGTTATCTATTCATTTTCCACGTCATATCAATAGTCAGTAGAGGGTCCTTTTTGTCGAAAAAAAACTAAAATATGTGTCCGTATGGATTCACTCGCTTATGTTTAATGAAAACTGAGGATGTTCTAAGTTTCAGTTAGAAATTGAAGTTAATATATTGACTCACCACTTCAGATTAGTCAGTTTCATGTTTCATCATTCTGATTGTTGATCGAATGCAATCGGACATGTTGAAATGGTGTTATCAAGCTAGAAGTTTTACCACCACAGTGTAAATGGATACATGTACTTGATTGAGGGCAATCGACGGAAAGCTTTTGGCCTAGGTATCGTACTTGGTGAGGCTTATGAGAAAAACGTGTCTGCAACCCCTAGGGAATTGTCGTCTCTTATGGGATTTGAACGGAATTACCTTCTCTTGGGTGACTGATCAATATACCTAATTCAGTACTACAGTACGTCATTTGTGCTCTCAATGGCTTAATACTTATATCTCTCATTGCAGTACTGGATGGTGCAAGTTAGAATTCTAATGGAAATATCACTCACCCGGAGCTTGTGGGTACTCCTTGCTGATGAGTATCAGCAACCTCAGCAGTGAAGTGAAGCAGGCCTTTCACTGATTGTTTAGTATCGACTCATGGCTATGAAACGCACTGAATTCGAGAAACGATCAATTTACCTGTTTATGGTAAAACAACTTTTAAAAAAATTATTGATAATGTATCAGGTTTCGTCACTGACACCCTGATTGCATTCTTTTTACTTGATCTATTATTGTAACTGTATCTTTTTTAAAACGACAATAGTATTTATGGTAAGTCGATCAAATACTTCAAAATATAGGGTCTTTCTTGTCATCGAGTATCAAATTATACGTTGAAGAAAAAGTTTACTGTTTTTGGAATCTATATATGAATTTCTTTAGAAAACTTCCGTGTGTGACGATGGAGCATTTACACGTATAGGACTTCAATTTTGTTCAATAAACACCTTTCAGTGAGGCAAAACGAATTCAGTGGATAGAACAGAGACGCATATAGGCTTCCATCGATAATGAAACTCTTCGCAATTATCCAATAAATGTAGGTTTACTTCAAGGCAGTGTTCATCGTGAACTGGCAATAGTTGAAGAACCATTGATAAGTTAGGAGCACCGGGCAGATTTTTCTATGTGCAAACGGTTTCTCAAATGTGTACGCTAAAGACTACAACGATGACCGAACTCGGGGCAGTCAAGTACCAAAGTAGGCAAGTTGCCACTCAGCTACTGAGTTGGAATCCATTAGTTCATGCTTTCCCACTTCTGTAAGTTCACGATATAACGCGACCATCGTCCAAAGCCATCTATACGCATTTTTCCTCACACCTGAATAGGTTGATCACAGACGTCACGGCCTCTACTTAAAACATCGAGAAGTCCATCTCAACTCATACCACTAATGAGGAGTAGATGGTGATGCAGTTTAGAAGTTGGTGAGATTTGCTCATTTCGAAATGAGATTGTATGAACCTTTGAATTCAGAACTAGTAAGTGACCAGGTACATGGTCATTAGAAATCGGTGTGGTTTTTGATTTGATTGCTAGAGGGTTGATGATTGTGCAGTGCTGAGGAGTTCTATACTAGAAGAGCGCAACTTCTCAGTGTTCTTTGGTTTCCAATGGTTCTCCCACTGCTTTCAGTCGGTGATGTATTCATGCTTGAAATTGGCCAACCCTCATATGCTCCAAAATGAAATGTAGCTTCGTCTTCTAAATAGTGTTTAACTTCTCCCCATGTAATCAAATTACAATTAGGGGAACATTATTGTTAAGCGTATGTGATACAGTTTAATGTGACACACGAGCAATGAACGTATTAAAGAATAATTAGTACAATAAATGAAAAAGGTTACCCTTTGTTTGACGTCGAATACCATGAAATACTTTCTTTAGTTACATGCACTTCTGAAAGTTCAAATTACTTATATTTATTTGGCTTCTACTAATCTAGTACATATGATTTATGCAAAAGTCAGGAAACTAGATAGGACGTAAACAAACAAATCTTATAGTGTATACATTTATTTCTTAGGATATCAAGCATATGAAATAATAAAGAACATAGGTATATCGGGGCATCCGCACAAGAGCCCATATGCCAATAGAGTACGATCAATTCGATCTAATCAACGATGGTATAATACAAGCAACAGCATACTAAATAACCCCTACAGACTGAACTTTGCTAATCACCAAACACCTTAACTAGAAAATAGTGTTATGTGGTGTTCACGCAAACATTCCATCCATATGATTTTGAATGATCGCGGATTTTCCTTTCTTGAGGTGAAATGGATACCAGCTGCATACTTGCACATAGGATAATAAAGGAAACTTCATATTTATACTATTCATAAGGTAGCTGTGAATAATTTGAGAGGATTCCTTTTGAACTAACATGTAACTGAAAGTTCTTACATTTTCTCATTCAGCAAACAGCTACATACTCGTTCCATTTTAAGAATATCATTTAGTTTGCATAAAATTCTAATGTCTGAAAGTCTAATATTTTCCTTCAAAACCGAAGCTGGTAAAAAATTATAAAATGAGCGACAAAATGATAACTTCTAGTTTAAGGTGCTCAATGGATTTTTTCGGAGTTGACGAACTGGTAACAGATAATTTTCGAAGATGTCCATGATAGTCATTTCCTGAGTAATAATACAACTTGCAATGTGAATAGAATTAAGTAGTACTGTGTTTTGGATGCTAGATGAAGTCTTACACGGTTGTATAACTATTTCGTAAGATGTCAGTAGATTTCATGAAATAATCAAACTCAATTGCATGTTATGCATCCATTCTTGAATACTATTCATATGAGTTTCATGTAGATTCTGATGAAAACCAATGTTTTTATGCAGTATTTTGACTAGATCTAATTTATTCTTGATGGAAAAATTTGTGCTTTCTGTAAATGGATCACTGTCAATCTGGTTTCAGCATATTGTTAGGTAAAGTGGGCTGGATCTGTTGAAAAGAGACTTTCAAATCGGCTAAAGAGAACTTTGTCCTATTTTTCTTTGCTTTCTCCTTTATGGAAATATGTTAAAATTCTCAAGAAACCTAAATAACTGTATATTCTTGGTTAGCTTAAAAGAAAAAAGTGATCTTTGACTTTATAATCTTGGCATGCAAGGCTGAGTTTTTCTATCATCTAGGAAGGGAATAGTGGGTACTGCATACGTCTGGATTTCGATGCGTCAGTATGCCACATATCAAAAGGGCATATTGAGCATTACGGATTTGAGAATGCTCAATTAAATTTTCTTTGAACTTAATTGACAGGATATCAATAAGGTTACACTAGTTATTTTTGTCACCATCTCAATGAGGAAACAAGATTTACTCAATAAATAAGAGTTTGAGAAATAGAAAGAAAAATCACTAGATCTCTGATAACTGTTGTAAAAATATATCATAGAGATACAGTCTATGAAGAAAAAATTTCAGGATATGATCTGCAGAACTGGATATTAAGTAATAAGACTTTCATGCGTCATAGAATTATGCCATATCAAAGGCTGATTCTCTTTGAAAGCTTTTGGGTAGTCATTTTGAATGCCGTTGAAAATAATGAACGAAATGTGTGTACTGCACGCCTGATGTTAAATCATGCATGAAAAACATTATTTACGACTGTTTAGATCACTTTGCATATTTCAGTACTGAACTGAACTAGTAGTGAAGTCCTTATTTTGGAGACTAAGTGATTTGGATTTCAAAGAACTTGAAGTTGTGAAGTTTGTCGATATTTCGAACTAACTTATTCAGATTTGTCCATTAAGTGAGTTTATGAACTTTCATTTAAAGAATCCTTGAATGAAAGAAGTGAAGAAAGTTTGAGTGTAATTGTATAAAGTTTCAAGTCAGTGAAAATTGCTGGTAACAACTGCAGGCTACTTAAAATAAGAAATAATCGCCACCCATTTCATACCACCCAGTCGTCTTTGTTACTTGACTAAGATACAATTTTGATGGTAAATAGGTCAAAATAATCGGATTCTTCCAGTTTGTTTTTCATATCGTAGCCATTAGCGTAAATATACAACATTCAGAATGCTGTTGATTATGAATCCACTTACAATAACTTTAAAATGTCTGATTGCTCAAAAAACTTCCCATCTTAAATGTATTCATTTATTCTCATTTGAGGAGTAACTGGTAAAACTTTCTCAATTTAAACATTCTAGTATGAAACCTATGAAACATTTCCATGATGATGACAGTTACGAAAGACACGTGAACTAATGTAACTAGGTTTTTGGAATTGAAAACTTTCAAGCATAGAATGACTGAAGAGACTAAAGAGTATATTGATATATGGATCAAGAAAGGAAGCTCTGTATGTCGGTACAGATAATTGACAAGGTTCCCAATTTTGCGATGCCTTGTAAATAGAGAGGTTTGCATACCTACATGGCCTCACACCAGATGTTATTTCAACTCCAGTCGTCATTCAATATCAATAACACGAGTTTGTCAACCATAAATAACTCAGATAGTCAAACTGACAAAATATATGTTTAGATTTTATTATTCTGCGTAAGGAAGAAGCTTTCATATCCTTTATTCTGCTTTGTTCTTCGGTTCTTTTCTAGTTCTGTTTATTTGAATTTCTCTGACTGTTTGGCACTTATTTCAACGTAATTAGTGTTCAGAATTTAGGCGAATTTTGAACTGTAGGCGTTTAAATGCTACGACTACTTGCGATACTTGTTTGACTGACGTTAAACAACTTGGGGTGCAGAATAAAGGTTACAGTTTCTAGTAATAATTATCTTACTCCGAAATGTGTTTGAATATTATGGTCATCAGAAGTTATACTTAATTTAATCAGAAACTGGTCAGTGGTATGGCCAAGATAATCCCATTTGCAAAAATGGTTGGATATTGAATCTCCTTATAATTTTTAATATACTACATAAAACAGTGTCACAATTTAATAAAAAACCACATATCCAGATAAATAACTGATGCATAATTGATTGTAAAATAAGCCCTTTTATCAAACATTTTGTTTCTTCTCCTTAAACGCTTACTTTAGCCTATGGATGAGAATTATCCATTTCAGTGAAAAAGAGTTCAGTGAGTACAACTATTCCATAACATTCTGAAAGAACTACTGATCGTAATCCAGTAATATGAGACCAGAATTTAAATTTAATCGGACATATCTATTTTACAATGTGTACTACATCACTCCAGGGAAAACAAGTATAATCTAGAAAAAGGACAGTAATTTAAAAGGAATATATTTAGTCATAAGAGTCTGTTGAACTGATGCTAATACAAACTACTCCATCATATTTCAAGTCCCTTTTGGGATGGATATGCATAAATCCACATGAGATAATCGCTAAATGCATCAAGTCTTGCAGGAATCATGCTGTAATTCTGCAATCAGTTTATTGTTAAGTTATACAAGTTTTTTTTAAATTCTGTCTGTGCATAATGTCACATGGACCCAGACAGCAAGAACACAATGTACAAGTCTTTATGAACACATTTAGTGCATATTCATCTTTTAATTCTCATTTGAAACAGATGTACTAACGCTCATGAAAAAACGTTTACTCACATATGACGATGAGGTAGATGATCAAATGAAAAGAACTTACAGTTGATTTATTCATTTGAGTCAGACGAAGAATATTATCGTGGAATATACAAAGGCTGAAAACAGTGGGAAAGAAAGAATGAACAAAAAAATGCGTACTATTAAGCCACCTGATAAAAGGTTTACTTGCCATGTAGTGTATATTAAACTCAATGTGTAATACCTGTAATACCGCCTTTCACCTAAATCTAAGTAAGCTAAATATGCTTCACACTTTTATCCCAGCAAATCAGAAGTTAGGGGTCATCAACCAGTAATCTGAAGTATTTTTTCCATTGACGTTTGCTGTTAATATATGTCACAAAGTTGAAAACACATTTCCCACTGAGCGAGAATAACGGACATGGAGGGTGACTTGTAAAACCACCTCTTTGTTTACTACCTAGAAATTAGTAGCTTGTCACTTTTACAGAATTTTAATGGCTATCGAGTGTAACTTCGGAAAGTATTACACTTACCATATGAAACAAGCGGATTCTAGCTGTGTGTTAATTCATGTATTGCTACTAATTTTACACTTCTTCGCAGTTAAGGATGTTTGCGCTATTCTAAATCTGTCATTAGCTGATCAAATCCGGGCCCTTTTTGGTTTTCACTAGGACAGAAAACTCAATGAAGAGATGTTAACAAAACTGTTTTGTGATGAAGCTTGACATGAGTTTACATATATGTATATAATATATACATACGTTAGGTCGATTATCTGAAATAGCCGTGGTTTGGCAGATAGTATTGATACTGAGTGGTGACTGAGTGTAAATTAAAATTTTGGCAGCAGTGAAATTCGAACCAGCGATTATCTGGTCTCCAGCATGATGCTCTACCAGCTGAGCTGCAAGACCCGACTGCTGACCACATTGAAATTGGCTTGGATTGAGTCGAGACGTTTTGTCTGGGTAGCCACTGTGTGTACAATCAAGCCACAGTATCGCATTATCAATTCACATGTCAGTCTGGCGAAATCCCAGTTGATTGAAGTGAAGTAAAAGTGCAGTCAGGAGTCGGGGTTTCGTAACCCAGTTGGTAGGTCATCGGACCAGAAATGTGGTGGTCGATGGTTCAAATCCTCCCCCAGTTCGAATTTTCATCTCATTTTCAAATATCAACTGGTGTATATATACATATATATGTATATGCATATAATTATATACATAAGTATATGTGGATAAATTTCGATGGGATTAAAATTTGCTCCACACAGTAAACGAACAAAAGAATAGGTGTAAAAAGCGCAAAACGAATCGCCTGAAAAAAAGTCTTCTCATTTACTTATTCACTTAAGCTGGTACTTTGTTTGCTTATTACTTCTAGCGATTTTTAATCCCATTTTGAGGTTATTCACAGACTGAGAGGGACTCGAAGTTTTGCTTCGTTAATGAATGATCTAAAGAAACTTCTGTTGATTTTTAGCTAATATTTCTTCGCTAAAATCTAATTATTTGAAACGATCTTGGTATGTACAGTTATTGAACAGACCTGAAGTTGTTCCTGAAGTGGAACACATGCAGTAAAACTGATTGATAGGCCATTTTGATTTGTTGAAAATATGTTTCCTGCCATTCTTCACAAGGTGAGACGTTCTTTTAGGAAATTTTTATATAATCTTCACTACCTATACTTTTTTGAATCAGTTTTGTGAATGAAAAGCGACAGATATGACTGAAAATGGAGAATAAAATTTATGACTGAATTCCGGACAAGAAAACTGGTCAACAGGTTACCAAAGTTTACCAGAGAGAGAGGGAGACAGAGAGACATAGTCAAGAGTGAAACTTATTTTACAGTTCCACTGAGGAAGGTGACCGTACTGATTACTTCTCTTTGTTTAATCTTTTGTTATTAATTCTGTCATCTAAGTAATTTAAATCTGAACAGAGTTATTAGTTTGTTTGCTTTAATGTAGAATAATGCATGCATGATAACTAACTACAAGTGAAGAATAATGTTATTCATTTTTCAGTTACACTTAGAAAATAATTGAAGTTTACTTCTTCCGTAGTGGTGCTAAATTTCTGTACGTTCCTTCATGATTAAAAGATCCGTCTCATTACTAAGAAAAGAACAGAAGACAAAAATTATTTTCAAGTTGTAAGTACAATTTAATGTGTAGCTTCACAGCCATTGAAGTCTTAACAGATCTATTTATTTATTTCTAATAAATATGAAATAGAATGGTTTCAATGATCACATGTAAAAAATCAGTATATATTCCACTGTTTAGTGCAATAGCTTTGAAGGCGCAGGTTTGTTTTGATGGGTTAAGCGAGACAGTTCATTTTTTGAGTAATCCATTCTCTCGAAGATATTTGATATCTGCCTGATGAATATTCAGATGCTTCCAAACGTTTTGAGAATTTCTCAAATTAAGAGTTAGCTATCTAAATATTCTATTTTCGAAAACATTACGTATTTAGAATAACAACCTTTTATTTCTTCTTATCACTGCTACCTTCAAAACTGTGCAGTTAAGCCGGTTGAAGACTAGGCATTAATTTTATTGAAACGTCGTCTTCAAAGCTGACATATATCTGATAATGAAAAATTTTCATTGGTTCATGCAATCGCTGTATTCAGAGAAAGCGGTCAGAGTCGTCTGGACAATATCGACTCAAGGAAACTGAACTCAATTTACAGTATTTATTCAAACGACTTGGATATTTCCTACCTTCCAAATTCTTGAAAGTAATTTATTTTAGGTGTGTACAATAAGTACTTACGAAATTGAATCACAGTATTCTTTGACTGAGTCAGTCATTTCTGTTTAAAATCTTGGCATTTAAAAGAAGATCCAGTGGAGGAACAGGGACTGTTAATTTGGAAATTACAAACAGTAAAGCTAGAGAAGGTACTAAACTAATAACAAAAACGCATATGTAGGCGCTATCTTGTTCGACATTATGCAGTGTATTCCTCTTTTTCTGAATAACTCTGCCTGGGTTTTCGCCTTCTTACATCCTGAATCTTCAATAGTCGATTGTTATTACTTCTCGCATTTTCTGTTGTTGCGCTATATAGTACTTATATGCATCTATACAAGTAAGTTGGATTGCATAGTCTTAAGCGAATCATCTTTGTTTAAATACTGTATTCGAAGACATTTTTAAACTCGCATTTTAACTGTCAGTGACATATAGTTCAGTTGCTAACGTATAAACCGTTCTGTTTACATAAGAAGTAAAACTGTTAACAGCAGTAAATCCCCTGGATAGGTTTACACAGGCAGACTATGTTTCAAAAGGCTGGCTAACAATCTCCGTAGGAGTGTTCCATTTTAGGTGTTATTTCGATAATAGAGTTGCTGTATATTGGAAGTTTGATGATAAATTACGCCTGTTGTAGAAGATGAACATAAATGGAAATCAAAATAGTCTTACCCGTTAGGATGAGATTAACAACCATCTTCTATTTGATAAAGACTTGTACGAAACTGAAGATCCTATGATCTATAAAAAAACAAATAGGAGTTGACATTTACGTTTCTCAAGAGTTTGACTACATGGAATGTTCTGTGCAGTGCAGCGTTGAGTGTCTTTCATAACATTCAGTCAAACACGGGACAATCTTTCTTTATTCTGATTCAGCCTGATTGATAATCTCAAATGGGTATACAGAACTATGAATAAAATATCTACAAGATAAAAGACATATGTGATATGTAAGTTAGATTTTGCCAGCTTGTATTATCGTATGATGCAGTAGGAAGACAGGATATATTTTTTTCTTTAAATTTTTCTCTCTTCTTAGTTGACTAGCAATCCTGAGTTAACTCAGTGAAGTATTTAATCACTACAAACCATCTGTCTACTCATTTATTGTCGACTTGTTCAACCTACAATAGAGAAATCAAGAATTTGGAAGTTGGAAGCTGAATTAAGCAGGAAACCAACTTGTACCGATCGTATCCTCACCTACAGCAGCAACAATCAAACACCATACGAAATCACTTGTATAAAAACATTGTTCGAAAGAACGGAAAAAAATGTTGTACATCAACTGTATGGGGAAAAGAAGAAAACTATTTGATAACTTTTCCATCAGAACGGCTATCCATGCAACTTCATCAAAATAATTTTACATCATTCGTCATCAGCTAAGAAGTCCTCCTCGAAAATCAACAAACAGATTGTTCTACCGTACACGAAGAAAGTCTTTTAGATCAGGACTCAATTACTAAAGACTTTTGAAATCGATGTATCTCACAAGCCCATAAAATCTCTTGAGTCGATATTGTCCAGACGACTCTGACCGCTTTCTCTGAATACAGCGATTGCATGAACCAATGAAAATTTTTCATTATCAGATATATGTCAGCTTTGAAGACGACGTTTCAATAAAATTAATGCCTAGTCTTCAACCGGCTTAACTGCACAGTTTTGAAGGTAGCAGTGATAAGAAGAAATAAAAGGTTGTTATTCTAAATACGTAATGTTTTCGAAAATAGAATATTTAGATAGCTAACTCTTAATTTGAGAAATTCTCAAAACGTTTGGAAGCATCTGAATATTCATCAGGCAGATATCAAATATCTTCGAGAGAATGGATTACTCAAAAAATGAACTGTCTCGCTTAACCCATCAAAACAAACCTGCGCCTTCAAAGCTATTGCACTAAACAGTGGAATATATACTGATTTTTTACATGTGATCATTGAAACCATTCTATTTCATATTTATTAGAAATAAATAAATAGATCTGTTAAGATCTGTTATGCAGGCCAAAAGATATAATAGTAAAAGAAAGACAAATCAAACATTACCTTTGAAGTAAACTGCGAAAAACACCACATCGGCCGTCTATATGAACATCAATTAGCAGTGAAGCGTCATGATATATCATCACCCACATCAATGCATGCAGACAAATGTGTACATGAATTTGACTGGTAAAATGTGAAAAGACTGGGAACAGGAGATACAAATTCCAGAGAAGTTTTAGAAGCTTGGTATTCAGGTCAATCAGCAATCAACGGACGTATTGACATTAACCCAATCTATCATCTGATAAAAAAACACGGAGGTCAAATTTCAGACCATCGGGACAACTGATCAGTATAAATATGGAGACAGCGACAAGACCTTGCCAGAGACACTGAATTGCAGACAAAGCCATCAGGACAAGCCACTAAATAAATTGTGATGGAAACCTTTTCATTCAATTCTTTATGATGTTTGTGCTGATGATGCTGGCTAGAATGGCAAAGAAAGCGCTACGAATAAATAATTCTACTCGTAGAACACAATACCATGAGAATGTTCAGCCTGCAACATCATACTTCTCCTTTTTACTTCCTTTTTGTACCTTGCTGTAAAGCGTGTCATTTCAATCCGTCTGTCTGTTTTTCACTACCGAAGTGGGACAATAACATTGCCAGATATTATAGGCTGGTACACTATAACCATCTTTTGTTTTTTCAGTTACTTATGTTGCGATGAATGCAAGCTATTTCAGGGGAAATTAAATGAGATGAGCTCATGCCTAGTTTGGTTAGCATTTCTGACTTTTTTCATTCATCTAAATGCATAAAAAATTTGCTACTGAAATATTTATGAGTCATTTTTCTGTGTTATTAGATTAACAGTCATTTCGTATGCTAAACTCTAGCGTAAAATATTCTCACAATCTTTAGTTTCGAGTGAAACAGATTTTTAATGAAGTTCAGTTTACTCTTATCATGTTGTTATGAACTACTTTGCCTGTTGAGCAACAGCCTGAGGCACAAATATCTGTCTTTCTATTGATTTTCAGAGTAAAGTGACTTTGTGAAATGAAGCTTAAGATGTCCGCTGAAGTAAAAAAATCGTTGGAATAAAAATTACGATACATGTGGCCAAGTAATAATTGATTATATTATGCGGGTGGAGAGAAACATTTGTCTGATTTTTCTGCTTGCAGTAAAAATATCAGACATTTTTAACAATTAATTCATAAATTTATGCAGATCAATTTACAGGCATTTTTGATTACAGTGGCTAAAGTATATCATGCATATAAGACCCATAAAAAGATTCTGAGTTAGAGTGACGTAGTCTTGAAATTATGAGCACAATATGGGGGCAAGATGAAGATAATCCTGTTAAATCGCTTATCAGCAGTTGTTTAATTATATGACTAAATGAGCTAAAGATAAGAAGGCTAATATCGTTCTACAGTATCCTATGTTCTGTAAAGAAATGGAAACACTACTTATATTTCAGTTACTCATTCTGAAGTAAAATCAAATATAACTTTGTGTCGTAAATTATTCTCTCAAATGTTCTCATTTAATTTAACTCCTTTTTTGTTCACACTTAGTTCTGATTGTTGGCTTGTCAAGTGTCGCTTTATCACAACACTAATACCTTGACAGCATGGTTGATAAAAATCTACTAGCAAGAATAAACATTTGTCTATTTTTCATAATTTTCCTCTAATAACAGCGATTCTATCAGAAAATTAGCGGTTCCACTTTGACTATTTACAATAAAATTTATGTTGACAGTTAAATTTCAGATTGTGATGAGTGCTTCATAAATTATTCACATTCATAAGAGATGATATTGGCTTCCGTCTGTTTAACGGAATGAAATATATTCATAATTTTGATTAAAACAGTAGCTAAGGAAAGTTTACAAAGGATTATTTATCCATGGAGTTTGATCTTTAAAATGAAACTCAGAATGAATGAATCTCAGATTTTAAGCTTTCCAAGCGACAGAATCACTTCTAGTGAAGATTTCTAAATTATTTTTCGCTAGTCAGTTGTCAATTCACTGTTACATCAGTCCATTCATTGCATTTGCATTACACGACTTCATAAGAAATAACCCTTGAAGCATTGAAGTGTCAGACATACAGTTCTATAACAGACTGAAGTTGGAGGCAAACTTTTTGTATCGCATCTGGATGAAGTAGTCACGAAGTGTCAGGGTGATGTCAACTCATTAGAAAAAGGATTTGTATTTCATGAAATAATTAACCAGGTGAAATCTACATCAGGTCAAAAAAGGTATCATTTTCTCCATGACAGAAATTATTTGATGAAAACTGTGAGTATTTTGTCTGCTTATTGCAAACATCATTGGCATATTTATACGAAGATATGGCTGATTTCTCTGCAGTTGCCTGAGTTGACTGAAGCTCTTACTAAATATCAGTCTGTAATTGAAACAAAAAATCTACTTAACACAAACCATTTTGGCGATATTCAACCCTGTTTTCCTATTTTCAACGAAGTCTTGGGGTACTTTTTTGATGAACCAGAGAAAACAGTCCAGAAATGATGAATCAAAGGAATGGACATTTATTTACATTTTGTTCACTGTATCGTGGTTCTACACTGTGTAGGACGATTATAGCTCACAACTATTAGGTTACTTACCCTGACCTTTAATTTCTGCATGGTAGATGCATTTCATCTACAAGTTCTTGTAGAACTGGAGTTTGGTTTACATTTAGTCAATCAGTTTTCAATCGACCTAGTTATTCGATGTATAAAGTGTAGATACTTGTTTAAAATGTTATGGTGAGTAGCACAACGTTCGCACCTGATGTTGCTAGAATTAGTTAACTTTTGCTTTCAGGACTCATGATAGCACGAATGACTTTATAACAGATAATTCTCTTGTATAAAAAAAATGGAAGCTAAAAGTTTAACACAAGTTTTAGTAGATCTATTGTTTGAGAGTAAGAGTTTGAGACTGTTGAAATGTCCACCGAATCACTTAAACCAGTAGTGATTACATTTTAGCCCAAATAAATCATGGTATACACGATTTGCTCAGGCACACAATAATTGTTAATACTTCATATTCCATAATTTTATGTACTGAAAGTAGTTGAGAGCATATAACTTTATGATGACTTTTATGACTCACAGTTTTCGGTGACTTCTTGGCTTTTATGTCCCTCTACATTTATTTAATAATAGATTTATTTTTCGTATCCTTATTGCACTGAGAACAGTTACCTACTATTCTTGGTCTCATAAATAAGCCAGCTACCCAACATTTTGATTTTTGAATAGACATTAATTATATTTTAGGCATCATGTTCGACAGAAACAGAAGGAATGCTGTTATTTATTTGTATCATTATTATGGCAGTCAACACAATTACCTAGTTGTAGGAATTCAATGAATAAGCAGGTCTCTTTTTATTGAACTAAGACCGAAAGTATTATTTAGTTGAGTGATACACTGTATCACAAATTCTACATTTCATCTTGCATAGTATTCGAAAATGGAGAATGCTTTAATTTGAAAACCTTTAATTATGACTGTTTGTCAGAGATATCAGTTGATGATTATGAAATAAATAGGGAACTGTGTATTTGTCTTTAAACAAAATTTTCAAAGAATTATTATTTGAGTTGACAGTATTTCGATTGAAAATTGTAAAAATGAAAGTCTTGGTAGCTTTTTTGGTGTCATTTAATCGTACGAATTGACTGACTTTACGAAATCTATCGAATCACCGGTTGTAAACATTTGGTCAGTTTGAAATCTCCTGTATTCCACCTACATTAAAAACCAAATTAAAGTTTACTACAAAGGATAAAAACCTCGTTGCAAAATGTCATTTTCTCCTGTGAAAACTATATCTGATATTGCTGAAATTTATCTAGTTAGTATAATTTCTAATGAAATGAATCGGAATATATTCAAGTATAAAACCAAACCCGAACGTGATCAACTTTTATTCCAGTTGTATCATGAAGTGATTTTGAGTAATAATACTCAGTGTTAAATGTAAAAAAACTGTTAGGTAATGTCAGTGCTATTTGTGAATGCAACACGATAAAAATACTCCAATTATCTTCATTTCTTTAACAGCAGAACTGTTTGAATTTGTAGTAGCTATAACTAAGCATTGATGATAGGGTTAACTTTGACTCTCTAGACAGCATAAATCTAATCCATTAATACGTGCCAGGACACCAACGTGAAAGAGCACTACACGGAACGACTGAGTGGTGCCAGGTTCGTGTTGCTGACTTGAGAAGACATGAGATATGCATTGCGCCATGGATTATGGGATGAGGCTAGTTGCGTAAGACAGTATGCCTCCTCATGGCCTTGCTAGATATCAGCCGATACGCCATTAAGTCCCCTTTTCAAAAGCTACATTCGATCCACACTCTCATGTCATGAACAGTTTTATGAGCACTCAAGATTCCCTCAGTGAGCTGATAGAAGTGTGACGGAAATGTAAGGTGAGTTCAGATTCCTAATTCCGATATTTACTTTTTCTTGAAGCATTCCAAAAAGATGGGTGTAGCTTTCCTATGGAAGATGACTGACGTTTGGTCCAGAATATCAATGTCTTTAGCCTTCCCTAGCCTTAGGCGTTTTTCAATAGCCTGAAAGAAGCCACTGTTATGAATCTGCTGGCAATAGAGGTTTACTGGCCAAACCTTGTAGAGAAATGTCTTTTTAGAAAGGTTGGATGAATCCATTTTACAAGTTTGGTAAGACTTCAGTGAGAGACACTCCAAGTTCACAAGGATTTTAGATGGGTTGAACTAACGATGGGTGTAAGATAAGTAACAACCAGGGTCTAATACACATGTTCTGTGTTGCAGTTTGGTATTACTTTGCAGTAAAAAACGTTTCAAAAAATCCAACTCTGAACATTTAGTTTCTTGTTGAAGACCCTTTTATCATTATTATAATATTATTTGTCCCTTGTGTTCCTAATGGAACATAGGGCTTCACTTGCACATCTCCAGTGCACTCTCTTCTCTGAAATATTTTGAACCAATTCCATGACTGCCCACAAGCTCTTATTTTTTCCTCGCACGATCTCCTCCATGTCACTTTCACCTCGGACGCCCAACTCACCGTTTCCCATCTGGGTCTCACTCAAGTGTCTGGCCTGGCGAATGATGTCACCAGTCGACCCTCACAGTAAATACCCAATCCATCTACACTTCCTTCTTCTGCATATTTGTTGAGCGATAGGTCCTTGGTGGGTTCGTTGCCAGCCATAGTTCCTTGTTAGCTTATTCTTTCTGTTCATCTGATCTTGAGTGACGAGCATAGGCAGTTGTTGATGAATGTCTGTAGTTTGTTGAAAATCCCTTTCGTAACGCACCAAGTCTCAACCATCACATAGAAGCACTGACTTGGCGTTCGTGTTGAGAATCCGCATCTTGTTCACGCTTTGTGCCGACTGCAGAAGATCTCCACACTGGTTTCAAGATATTCAACGCCTGTCTTACTTTTCCGATCCTGTCTTTGACATCCTCATCTATGTCGCCGCCTGTAGTTGGAACAACGCTGCCTAAATAGGTGAAAGAGACAACTTCCTTTAGGTTTCTATCATTGATGGTGATTGGTGCTTGTTAATGACGCTAATGTTGGTTGGGTATCTTCATCACCTCTGTCTTCTCTACGTTCACTTGAAGGAAGACACTTTTAGGTTATAACAAATTAGTTCACATACTGAAACTGCTGCTGCTCCATTGATATCATTTAATCATGCCACTGTACTTCCTTTTGAATGAAATTGTTATAACTTACACAGTAACATGAAACTAAAATGAAGGACGATAAATTAAACATCAAAGAATAGATGTTTACAAAGAATTAAGCAGTTTAAGTTGAACTGCTTCATCCTCCCTATTGTCAAATATCAATCGAAAGGTAATAAAAGTATTTTCATAAATCATTAGCTGCTGGCATATTCTACACTGCATTTTTATAAGCATTACAGGTTACAAGTATTGTGAGATATCGCTTAACATTAGGACAGTCAGATAGACCTTTCATTATAGTGTTATAACGTATACCACAATAATGAAACATGATTATTCCCTATTCAATGAGATTTCGCAGCAAGCCTCATCCTAAAAAAGAGACTAGCATTTGATCCATTAGTCAAATTACAACAAAAATAAGCCGGTCAAATATATTACTAGAATCGGGAAACATATGGGAAATACAGTTGGTCAAAATTTTTTTGATCTCACATAACTGATATCGAGGTTTTCAGGATATGACTACTGAGAAGTCATTCATATGACAAAACAGTTTTATGGAAGGTTGTCCTTCTTTATATGGAGTCTGACTTTATTTTCGTATTGTGAATGATTTATTGACGAGATTGTACTTAAAAATGGTATTTCTCAGGTTACTGACTTTACAGTGTGAACTTTATTCTAATTTAAAAGTCTTTGAAAAAATTTGCTCGTAAGCTAATATATATAATCCCTTATGGTTAAACAATATTTTTGACTGATTTGTTTGAAAAACATTCAAAACTGAGGAAATATGTACTGACTGAACTTATTTTTGAAGATGAAAGAATATTGTGAGCACAAGGTGTATTTTTACTGAACTTCGTGGACAAATCACTCATGAGCTGTGCGTTTCAGTTGTTCTACTT